>JACYXH010000236.1:0-117500 GCA_026745465.1 Lota lota
CACGCAATGCTAATCAATGAGAACAAACGACGCACTGTGCTGCCTGTGTGCACCTGAACGTGTGTGTGTGTGTGTGTGCGTGTGTGTGTGTGCGTGCGTGTGCGGGACGGAAGATGAGCTCTTTATTAGCCTCTGGCTCAAAGTGGGTGGTCTCGATGTGAGCCGTTCAGTATCAGTTGCACATCATGGGCCCTTGTTATTTTCAATGTGTGTGTGTGTGCGTGCGCGTGAGTGTGTGTGTGTGTGGCTCCTTCGATTGCTAATTCCCCCATAAGTTATTTGCAGGGCAATGACAATGCCATTCAGTGTTCTTGATTCAGCTAATGCCCTGTGCTTGGTGAGGGTTTCAAATCCTTACCCAATGAAAGCCCCGTCATCATCATCATCATCATCATCATCATCATACCGCTGTTTACGATGTTCATCCATTTCCATGTGAATCGCCACGCATTCGGGAGGGAACATGATTCGGACTGGGATCGCTTTAACGCCATGCGGACGCAACGCTGACTGCAAACGTACCCAGCGCATTGATGTACAGCAAATAGCAGCCCAGCAGGGCAACAAGAAAGCGCGTTCCTTTGACGGATCCTCCCCATCGGCTGGGAGTTCTCTTGAGTAAAAAAAAAAGGGCCTCAAAATGGAGAGCCAGTGCAAGGTGTCACCGCTCACCGACTTCATTCTCAGAGTGTAAAAGTAGAATGTTCTCCGTGGCCCTACTCCCCCACAGCAGCATCGACCCCCCCCCCCCCCCGCTGCTCGGCCAGGGATGGACGTGGGCAGCGTGTAAACACATCAGCACACACAAACACGTGCCCTCCAGGTCCCCCTGAACTGGATTCAGTGTGGGGGAAAATAATCGATGTATGGGCCGATGGTGGGGATAATTCTATCACCATCTAGTTCAGGAACTATTCAACCCCGATGGAGGTAAGGGGGTGGGGGGTGGGGTGGGGGGGTGGGGTGAGGCTAGGTAACGGACATCGCTAAGCAGGGGTTTGTATTCAAGCCGTTGTGCTCCGAGTTCCACCTCAATCGCCTTGTAATCATTGCGATCAACGTGGAAAAAAAAAGACGGGGGTGAAGAAGGATACCGATTTGCGGCTGGTGGACGATCCCTGAATGCGAGGATGTCGATTCATACCGTACAACACACAACGAAGCCCTGTCCACGCAGGGGGCGGAAGGAGACAAAAGCGCGTGGTGTAGGTGGGGTGTATTGTGTTCGCGGCGACGAGACAATGTGTCGAGTTAGGCTACTCTGCAACCGCCAATCCACTGCCGTCCGTCATCAGGGAAGAGAGGGGGGGGGGGGGGCGGGGGGGGGGCGCGGCGAGAGGGGCGGGGCGGGGGGGCGGGGGGGGGGCGGGGTGGGGGGGCGTCCATCCGTCATCACAGGGAAGAGAGGGTCGGGGGGGGGGGAAGGGGGGCTACCAGGAGGCTTCCACTAGTGTGTCTATATATTGATTAAACCATTCATCACTTCAACTCTACAAGACATTATTTCTAATTAAAAAAAGTAAGCTGTAAATCCTGGGCTTCATTGGCCGGGGGCTCGTAAATAAAATTTTGCAAAAGGGAACTCGGAGGAAGATTGCCGTCTCTCCCGTCTTGCGGTTTAGAGCCGCCGTAAAACAGGACAGACAACGGCCAAGGCCCCCCGCGGGAGAGACCAACGCAGAAGAGAGAGGGGGGGTGTTAAGACGCTGATCCGCGCGCCTTATGCTAATCTACTGAACGACTTCCCGCGTGGGAACGTGCTCAGGATCGTTACAACTTAATCAAAGATCTCCGACGTCAGCCACCGGGGGGAGGTGGGGGGAGGGGGGGGGGGGGGGGGAGATGTGAAATTAAATTGCACTGCCTTGTTGTTTTACTCTGTTGCCAGTCTAATCATGTTGATATTTTTGAATATTCATGGCGACGCGCACGCTTCTCGCATCTCACCGCATCCAAGGTTTAGCGATGCGGCGGACATTTTTGTTGTTGACTAATCATAAAAAAGGGGGTAGGAGAAAGTTAGTCTTTAAAATGTCTTGAGTAATGGTGTTTGCCTATTCCCACACGACCTAAGTGATGTTTTAAATCAGCTAGTTCTGTCTGAGGGCAGCCAAGGAAAACGAGTCGCGCTCATTTGAAAAATATCATAAATCGGTAAAAAAAACAAAAAAACGATCATTTGCATTTCTAAAGCTGGAAGTGGCAGACGTGTGAGCGTTTCAATTAATACAAGAATGAAATGATTTATCGGGTACGAAAAAACACAAAGATCGAGAACAGTTCTACTCGGCGGGCCGATGGATTAGGAAACCGACCGAACGCAAAGGGACATGGCTCACGCAGCTCTCAATGAAAACGTTCCACCTTGCTCTGTGACTGGCAGCTCGGAGTCTGTGCACACCACTTACCAGCCAATAAACAGCCATATTGGCCAGGGGAAGGACACTATTGGCTGTTTCGTTTCTTTCTCCCTTCGTGACAGACCCCTTTGGGGGGGGGGGGGGGGGGGGGGGGGGGGGGTCTGTCATGATTTTGGCTGGCACCTGCCTTGATTTCACAGGTGCCAGCCAACAGGAAAACGTCAGCTAAGGTAAGGGGTTGAGCGACTAGAAATGTGAAAAAAGGAACCGTCGGAAATGACATGGGTCTCCAAGGGCAACAACCCCCCCCCCCCCCAACACACACACTTGTTTCTGTCTGAGGGCATCCAAGAGAAACGAGTCGCGCTTATTTTGAAAAATACATAAATATCGGTAGAAAAAAAAAAACAAAAAAAAAAAAAAAAATCCGGCGTATCGACTACAGATTGGGTAGTCGCTCTGACCGCAGCGTACCCCCCCCCCCCCCTGCCCCCCACCCTCTTGCGGTTAAGCAGACACGGCCAGCTGGCAGCCCACAAGTGTGTGTGTGTGTTGGTGGTGGTGGTGGAAACGTAAATGTGGTGCCAATGTGAAAGGAGTTTGTGTGTGTGTGTGTGTGTGTGTGTGTGTGTGTGTGTGTGTGTGTGTGTGTGTGTGTGTGTGTGTGTGTGTGTGTGTGTGTGTGTGTGTGTGTGTGTGTTGTGTGTGTGTGTGTGTGTGTGTGTGTGTGTGCGTGCGTGCGTGCGTGCGTGCGTGCGTGCGTGCGTGCGTGCGTGCGTGTGCGCAGGCTAGTAACATGGGTTTTGGCCAGCAGGGGAGAGCAACGTTAGTGAGGTGTGTGTGTGGGGGAGAGGAGGGGAAGAGAGACCAAAACAAACTAATGAGTGAGCTAAAAAGGAGAAGATGGAGCGATCCTCTATAAAAAGACTGGCGGTAATCTCTCCTCCTCTCCCCCTTGCCTCTCCTCCTCCACTCTAATGTCCTAAAAGAGCTGGGCTCCCCTGTGTGTGTGTGTGTGTGTGTGTGTGTGTGTGTGTCTGCCTGTGTCAGTGTGTGTGTGTGAAGAATAGTTTGAGTTGTGTGTGTGTGTTGTTGTGTGTGAGAGTTGTGAGGTGTGTGTGTGTGAGTGTGTTGTGTGTGTGTGTGTGTGGTAACTTAACCGGCAAACGTTCCTGAATATTCAAGAGGTAGGGAGAGATGACGCTTGCGCTTTTAACCGGGGCTGCAAATCCCCATGGATTGGCAATTATGTTATGGATAAATGTGCCGATTATTGGTAAATGTATTAGCATTATAATTTAAATTGATTGACGACATGAAAGGTCCGACATATTAACAGAAAGAAATTGCTGCATTTACTATAAAAAAAAAAGAGACAAAGCAGCATTATCACAACTTGACCAGCAACCAATTGATTTTCAAATCCAACGCGATCACAATCGCGTCGTCGGCGTGCACCACCACGATCAGCAAGTCGGAAACAGCACTCAAATGACCACGGGAAGCCCTCAGACATGCCCGGTGCGCTGGGACAAAAACAAGCCGTCTCCGGCTGCACCCAGCCCTCCCACCAATTGATTTTCAAATCCAAACGCGATCAACAATCGCGTCGTCGGACGATCAGCAAGTCGGAAACAGCACTCAATGACAACGGGAAGACCCTCAGGACATGCCCGTTAGCGCTGGGACAAAGACAAACAAGCCTGACCCTCCGGCTGCACCCAGCCCTCCCTCGTGGAGCTCAACGGTGGTGGGGGGGGGTCATGTCGGGGGCTCATGCACCGACCCTAGCATCCTTCCAAGAGTCATGTAGCCGTTGTGGTCTCCGCCGAAGAGAGAGACACAAAGTAGCTTGGGATCTGTGTGTCACGTCAGATGGTATCAAAACCACAGACCCCCCCCCCCCCCTGCGCACAGAGGTCTGGGGGGTGGGGGGCGGATCAGCACTTGATTATAATTGCTGTGCGCACGGATCACTCTGTTGGTTCATAACAATTCATCGGTAATCAGCAGCGAGCGGTCTGAGACTGAAAGCGAGAGAGAGAGACGAGAGAGAGAGAGATGAGGAGACAGCGCGCAGATGACCACCGCGTTCGGAGAGAGACGAGAGAGAGCAGAGCACGAGAGAGCACGCCAGGAGACAGCCAAATTGGATAAATGCCCCGCTCACGAAGTGACATGCGGCCCTAACTTGATACGAGACCAGACACCCGGGAGAGAAAGCGAATGAGTGGAGATTAGGTGTGTCGATGTCAGTGTGTGATCTCCCCACACCACAGGAGTTGCTGTGTGTGTGTGTGTGTTGTGTGTGTGTGTGTGAATACTTTAAAATAAGGGGGGGGGGGCTGTTTTATTAAAACAACATGACACTTATGCCCACCTCCCAGCCTATCCAAGCCGGCCGGCTCCGGGGGCCGGGCGGCACCACCCGAGCCGGGGCACCACCCAAGCAGGGGCACCCATCCCGAGCCGTGCGGCACACCCCCATGCCCTACCCCCCCACCCCCTATACTCCTCCCTCCCCGTTCCCACCCCCACTGTATCTACATATTTTCCGTGGGGCTCCCGGTGTGTAGTTGTGAGGTTGTTTACAACTGAAACCGCACAGCGCGTGGGCACCACCCGACCTCAGGCAAACCACCCAAGCGCGTGGGCACCATCACGACCTGGGCACCACCTGCCTAAAGGCCGGGGGCAGCACACCACCCGAGCCGGGGGAGGGGGCAGCCGAGGGCACCCCAACGGCAAACCACCCCGGGGCACAAGAGCCGGGAGGCACGGCACACCAAGCCGGGGCAACCACCGAGCTAGGGCACCACCACCCGAGCCGGGGCACCACCCGAGCCGGGGGGCGGCACCACCCGAGCCGGGACACCACCACCCGAGCCGGGGCACCACCCGAGATAGGGCACCACCAACCCGAGCCCGGGGGGCACCCACCCGAGAGGCCTGGGGCCACCACCGGCACCCCCGGGTCCCCACCACCACCAGAGGCAGCACCACCCGAGCCGGCCCCGAGGCACCACCCGGTGCGGGGGCCCACCACCCGAGCTAGGGCACCCCGTCAGAGGCGTCCTCCGCTATGCACGGCTGCGTTCATGTTCCCTGTCGGCTCGTGTGAAAAATCGGAATTCTTGCTTTTCCCACAAACCCCCCTCCCACTCCACCTCTCCCGCACCCCCCCCCCCCCTACCCAGCCACCCAGTCACCCACCACCACTACTACCAACCCCGTGTAACCAGCCAGCCAGGCTTTATGAAGGGTGCGCTGGTAACCATTGCTTTGATTAGCGGTGATCTATGGACTGCGGTTGCGTGCGTGCGTGCCTGCTGGTGCATAAAAAAAAAACTATCACTGGCACTCTCTCGTTCTCTCTGAACCGTATTAAAATTCCTCACCGGAGAGGAACACAATTTATAAGGGGGAAGAATGTGAAAATGCACGGATACAGAAATAACATTGTGCGACGGTGGTGGTGGTGGTGGATGTGGGGGGGGGGGGGGGGGGGATATATGCTTGTATTATGATAATGCAAGCCAAAGGAATTATCCCCTGCATACTGTATGAGCATGGCGTGTGTGTGTGTACGTGTGTGTGTGTGTGTGTGCACATGTGTGTACGTGTATGTACGTGTGTGTGTGTGTGTGTGTGTGTGTGTGTGTGTGTGTGTGGAGAGATGGAGAGGGACATTAGGAGATCGTGAAGAATGAGCTGTGATGTGTCAGAAAACGACAGTGTAAGCAGAGCGCGGTGAAGGCCAGACGTGCGCAAAATGTGGACCGACCAGGAATAGAGTGAAAGTGAAGCTAAAAGCAAACAGACATGGGACTCAAACCCACAATCTGTCACTGTCGGTACCGTCGGCGCTGTAGGTAAAGCCTAATTAGGACGATGATGATTCGTGGAGCACAGGTACAATAATGATCCTTCTTGTCAGGTTCCTTTGTACTTTGTGTGTAGAGGGAGACAGTGAATTAATGAGGTAATTGTAGACATGGGTCCCAGAGTCAACTATATTCAACGAGATTAATCTATTAGAATCATTATTATTATTTTTGAACATTTTGGCCCTAATCGCCCTTGCGGTGGGTGGAGCCAACTAAAGAAACGAGTAGCTAATCTCAACAGTGAGACGATGGCGCCAACTCAAAAACTGACGGCCATCCGTGCAAACAGGGTTAACGGTGAACCCGCTGTGTTGGGTGGCACGTGAAAACCTCCCGCGGTAGATTCCACCGCAGAAGCCTTTGCCTTCGACCGCGCCCGCCCGACGCAGAAGGACGTGCCTCGCCAAATGTGTCGATGTTTGCTAAGCGAAGCGCTGGCCTCATGACTCACGCGATGACATTTTCATGCTTGCTCTGAGTCGCGGGAGCATCTTCCCAGACCCCCGCGCCTCCCGGGACAAGTATGACCGCAAACATGTCCGGGCGAATCCGCGTCAAGCCACACAACAACGGCAACGGAGGCCGTAGATGTTGTTTCCATTCACTCTATTTAAATGAATTTGCAATGCACTGTTTGGGGTTGGGGGCCATTTTGCAGCAGCTTAACGTCACCGCCGTCACACACGGGACGGCCCGGTAACGACAGAACACAGCAAAAGCTGACTCCCAGACCTCCAGGGACAGAATTCCCATCGAAGAACAATTTATGGTCAGGAGATTGCGTCGGGAGGCTTTCAGCTCCCACTTTCCATTCAAATGAACCGCTTTGCATCCGTCAAACAAAGCACCCGCCGGACTCGGACAATGAAAACACTGGCCGGAGCATTAAGATAACAGAACCAAAACTGGATGGGGGGTGGGGGGTGGGCGGTGGCCTCATTTCTGCACCGCGGTCTAACCAGACCTGCTAAAGCTGTTGGCAACCCTGATGGGGGGGGGGGGGGGGGGGGGGGGGGGGGGGGGGGGGGGGGGGGGGGGGGGGGGGGGGGGGGGGGGGGGGGGGGGTTATGCAAAGCATACTGGGACGCCGAGTGGGAAAGGTTCACACACACACATCCCACTGAAGTGCTTGGCTGGGGAACACAGAGATATCAGAGTAGTTGCAAATAGTTTGGGGAATTCGAAAAGCCATCCGCTTCAAATTAACGCGAAATCACTCATCCAAATCCTGGCCGAATCCACCAGCCTCAAACCAAGAACATGAGAAGTGCCTTGACGGCTATTAATCATTCCTCCAGTGCTAACAGTGTCTCGTGATATCCTGGCCTAGTTCAGCTCACTTGTACTTCAGTTATACTCAGTCTCCCGGCCAGGAAACCTGGCAGAGAAAGCAGCGTGTTGGGAGAAAAATAAAAAAGCACGAGGAAATACGTTTTCTACACGAAAAACACGGTTGAACGGCATTGTACGTGCGCCAGGTGTACGTTGGTGTCAAGAAAAACAGAAAAAAAACAACAGCACAAAAAGGGCACCCACCCACTGCTCTCGTCATGTTATTCAAACGCAGCTCATCCCACCTTGTGTGTGTGTGTGACGCCATTACTGTAATGTCAGCAACTTGCTTTTGTCCTTTCTCTACACCGACGGCTGACCTTCTGACAAACGATTGGCCGAGAGGCAAATTAAAATCGGTTATTCGGTAGAGGATTACCATCGGTGTTGTTTGCTTTTCCCTCTTAGAGCGTTGGGGGAAGAGGAGGGGGAGGGAGGGGGGGGGGGGAATGGGGTCTAATTTCGGTTGATAATGCATACTTTTTTGAATGGGAAAAGCATTCTGGTTTCCGACACCCGTCTCAATATGGAAATGCATCAGCTTCCGGCATCATCGTGATGACATGATGCCTCCATGTGAGATTCCATCACAAACGCCCCCCCCCCCCCCCCCCCCCATCATCTTTGCCCTGCCCTGTTTGGCGCCCTGCAGGGACGCAGACAAAATAATACATTACCGGTTGGGGGGTGGATAAAAATAATACATCCATGTTAATATAGACAAGAGAGATGGGAAACATGTTCATCCTTGAGGTGAGGGGGGGGGGGGGGGAGAGATTGAGTCAGAGCAGATAGGAAGGGTGGAAACATGGACCAAGCAGGGGTGGAGGGGGGGGGGAGAGGCTGATTGGTGGGCATAGGGAGGCAAGGGGAGGAAGGGCTCTCAGCAGCAGTCAATCTAACCTTGTCATCTCCCAGATCCGCTGAGGGGGGAGGGGTGGGGGGGGGGGTTGGTAAACTGGAGGGCAAACAATCTCCCTAATTGAATTCAAGAGCTCACCGCAGGGGGCAGCGGAGGAGCCTGCAGCTCCCTGCTCGCCATGGAGACGGCAGCGGGGGCGAGAGAGAGAGAGAGAGAGAGAGAGAGAGAGAGAGAGAGAGAGAGAGAGAGAGAGAGAGAGGAGAGAGAGAGAGAGAGAGAGAGAGAGAGAGAGAGAGAGAGAGAGAGAGAGAGAGAGAGAGAATGTGTGCTGATGTCATCAAAAGTAAGCTGGCTTGGGTCATGGAGAGGAAGAGAGAAAGAAAAAGATAAGACTGAAAGGAGAGGGAGGACTCTGCTGTCAGGGTGAGAGCGGGCGAGACGAGGGAAAAAGCGTCAGGGACAGGAAAGCAAAATGGAAACAATGACGGAGAGAGAGAGAGAGAGAGAGAGAGAGAGAGAGAGAGAGAGAGAGAGAGAGAGCAGGATGAGGAGCTTAGGAGTGTGGGTGGGAGAAGGGGGGAGAGAGAGAGAGGGAGGGAGAGGCTGGAGCATGCGCAGCAGAGGGTTGAAGAGACTCAGGGGAAGAGAGAGACGGTGCATCAGAGGCCAGCTGGCCGTTTGCATAATCACACCCAAAACATCATTTGCATGTGGAGGGGGAATGGACTCCAAACACGCACGGTGGTTACGCGCGATTTCCGACCAAAGAAAACCCCCCCCCCCCTCCCCCCCCCCCCCCCCCACCCACCCACCCACCCACCCACCCACCCACCCACTGTGTCCGGTGGCAGAAATTAAAGGCTTATCATCAGCGATGGCACCGTCTAGTTTGCACACGAAGAGGCGATGAGAGGGCCCTCTCATGATGTCATTTTCATAAACAACACGCTGCGCCACAATGAACAAGCACGATTGGCCCTCGTGGATGCCCCCCCCCCCCCCCCTCCCCCGTCCTCTCACTGTAACACACTGTGTCGGGGGAGAACAGCCTAGTGTCGCTCATCACCACTCACACACACGCTTCTCACACACACACACACACACACACACACACACACACACAGCCTATTCATTACGGCTGACGAGGCAGGGGTTGGAGGGCTCCGTGTGTTGGTGGATGTTGTTTCACGGGGTCTGGCGGTTTGTTTGTGTTTTTCCGGTTTGTCCGTTGCGTTTCTATCCAAAGGGGAGTCGCGGTGAATGGGGACAGGTGTCACGGTGGAGCAGAATAAGGGCGTTTAGGCCCGGCTTGGCTCAAGGACGCCTACGGGGTGGGCCGTGGACACCGGAGGGAATCGAACGCAGAGCCTGTTGTCTGCTGTGGTCGTCCCGTTCAATGGGGACACGGCCACGGGGCCTCCACCAACGGCCTGACCCCACCATCTCTCTCGAGCGCAGGAGGGGGGGGGGTCTCGGTTCGACGTGCGCGTTTCCGCGGGGTCGTCAGCGAACAAAAACAGAGGCGGCCGTAGCGATGCCTTTACCTTTGACGGCGCGACCGTGTGTGGATCCTTCCAATCGGTCTGATCTGATTCTCCTTAAATCCGCGGTGTCACCGTCCACAGAAACACCGCCGTCTCCTGCGCTGCGGAGGAAAAGAAGAGGAAGAGGGCGTTTAGTTTTAGACGGGGCGGAATTGGTTGACGGTGCATGCGCACAGTGCCATATAACCTGTACGAATGCAGTAATCCTGCAGTGCTACGCAGGGTGTTCGTGTTGCTGTTGTTGGCAAGCGAGCACCTGCCCAAAAAAAAAAGGTGTCGCACAAGAGAAGCGCGGCAATGCAGCAAAATATGCCCAACATTAAAAAGAGTTTCCAATGCGCCAAACTCTGCATTTGATATTCTGACCTCTGTTGGCTGTGGGGGTCAAACATGATGGCGTCTTATTGTCTTGTGTTTCAGGCTTTGTCTGGATCCCGAGCATGCGATGGATTAAGAATGGGAGCGTATCAGCAATGGCTGATTTATTAGGCTCACACCCCGCTGTACCGTGGACAGAGAGAGAGGGCAGAGAGGCCGATTTTGCGATGTCCCATGTCTAACCCAATGTCAGCTCACCCAACCGACACATTTCGACCCCCCCCCCCCCCCCCACCACCCCCCCCCCCCCCCCCCCCCCCCCCCCCCCCCCCCCCCCCCCCCCCCCCCGACACACACATACACACACACACACACACACACACCATTACCATTTTGATGACAGTCAACCCTTGGCCACCTTTTTTTCCATGTACGTTTTCTTATTTATTTATTTTTGCCACTTAGCGCTGGGTGAGTCTGTCTCGTAATGTGCTGTGCTGTGTCCCGCCGCACAGGCCGGCTGGATCGGTTGGATCCCTTGCCTTCGCCTGCCCAGTGTGTTCCTATAAAGCTTTGTCACTCTGCCGTTTCACATTGGCACCAGCCGGAACACGGCGGAAAACAAATTACACCTAGATTAATGAGGCACAATAAAAGTGCCATTGAAGTGTAAAAAAGAAAAAGAAGAAAAGAAATCTAATTAGTGTAAATAAATGAAAAGACCAAAACTGATCTGTTTTGAATAGTTCACTTTCTGCCACAGAAACATCTCATTATCTAGTGTTAGGTATCCGATATAATGGGTCTTCTAGAAAACCAGTAGCGTGGTTTCAAACTATTCGTTTATAAGTCTCATAAGTAACGTGACGTTGGGAGTCTCAGCACACTGCTAAGAGATAAAAGCGTCATCAAAACGTTACACGGTTATCTTATTAACTACCACAACGTGACACAGACGTCATTCATTTACTGTTCGCTATTATTTATTTGGGGAGTTTTGGAGTCAACAAAAAAAAAGAAGCAAAAACAATGATCATCAAAACTGAATGACATCCTCTTGCCAAGCTTTCATGTCTTATCTTGGCACCGGTTCTGAACCGTCTTGGAGTTCCCCCAAGGTGCCAGGGGAGTCACGCCTCATCACCACAACTGCATTGGCGGTGGAAGCACATTTCACAGGTCAGTGACACGGTAACTATGAGCAACTTTGGTCCACGGAGGCTTCCCTTCCACGTCACTCTGTGGACTTCTGAGCGCGGAATCGCAACGGACTGTCTTTCTCTGTCCTTTATGGACAGGACAGCGAAGGGAGACAGGGATGTAGGTTGAGGAGGAGGGTGAATGCCATGTAGCATAGGACCAGGGGTGGGGAATCGAATCTGGGTCGCTACAAGGCCTATTGCATACATGGTTAGCGCACTAATGGGTTGAGCGGATGAGGTTCCCCGTATCACAGCTTTTGAATGAAAAACAATTAATAAATTGGTTGGCTGCACTGAACAACACACAACCACTTTCCCTGTGTGTGTGTGTGTCTATGTTAGCCCAATTGAGCGTTGGCCACGTTCCATCTCAAACATCTGCTTCGATGCAAACTTGGGTCTACGATCTCATGTGTTGTCTATATATCCTGTCAGTTGAGTAAACATTGTGGAGCTAGCGTATTTACCCAACACAATCCGTCTCTCGTTTCATATCGTATAATTCAGTCAGGCGAGGCGGTCCCGCCGCCAAACTCAAAGCTGCTGTTCTTATGGGCAGTGTGTGTGCGCACAAAGTGCCGGCAGAGATTGGGAACAGACCCCCAAGTGAGACCCGCCCGGTTGTGTGGAGAAGGAGCAACGCGCGGTGGATGCCTGCTGTCGAAGGCGTTTATAGATGATGCTCTGCCCCCCCCCCCCCCCCCCCCCCCGCCCCCGCCCCCGCCCCGCCCCCGGCATTGAGATGTGCATTATAGACAGTCCTTTGGCTGACTCTCACTGGAGAGAAATATCAAAGGACCCTTGCTTATTAATCTCACTTGAATAGGTGGATGTTTGTACTGTTATGTGTGTGTGTGTATGTGTATGTGTATGTGTATGTGTATATGTGTGTGTGTGTGTGTGTGTGTGTGTGTGTGTGTGTGTGTGTGTGTGTGTGTGTGTGTGTGTGGACAGTCCGTGTATGCATGCATGAAGGACTGAATGAATGCATGCACAATTGCCTGTACGTATATGTTCATCTTATGAACCAGAAACAAAATCAAAACCATGACGACAAGGACGTATGTCACAGCGAGGAAATGTTTTCCACAGCGTGACTGATGCATGTGGACAGCCTAGTGTGTGTGTGTGTGTGGCGCCAAAAAAAAACAAGCAGAAAGGGTCAGCACCATAGTGAAGCTCATCAAAGAGAGGCTTATATTATCAGCCATGTGGAAAATGTGCAGAGAGAGAGAGCGAGAGAGAGCGAGCCAGAGCGACAGACAGAGAGAGAGAGAGCCAGAGAGTCACAGAGAACGAGCCGAGAGACAGAGAGGGACTACAGAGTGGAAGTGGGTGAGAGTAACTAGGCCGTCGGACGACCAAAACACTCGCATTACAGGACCTGCAGGACCTCGACATGAGAGACGACATGAGACGCCCTTTGGGCGTCGTCACCGTTGGCAACAGGCCACTGCAACCTACCACGCCAAAAATGCCCTTGTTAGCTTGTGGTCTGTTCTCTTTGATACTCGAACGCTCAATCGTATCTGTGTGTTTGGTATGCGAGGAAATATAGAGCGAAGTTCAAATTGTTGCATGGACTGGTAAGTCCAAGCGAGGTGTGTCTCTGAATGAAGTTGATACAAATCCAATGTTGAAACATTGTTGACCCAGTAGCTGGTGCCACACACACACACACACACACACACACACCCAGACACACACACACAAACAGTGACTTGCATGCCGTAACCAGTGAGGTAATGAAGTGAGTCAAGTGGGCGCAGTGAAGTTAATAATAAACCGATTACGTTAATAAATAATAAATGACCACATTACACTACTGAAATCCAAATGACGTGCAGGAAATGGGCCAGGAGACATCGCATTCTCTGACATGACGTGATGTACCACGGGGCCGTGCTCACTCTCAGCAGAACCATGAGGGGTGTCGTCATGACAACGGGTCGCGCTCACCAAACCAAAAGTCGATGGCCATTTACAATGCACGAGCAACCGCCGTCCAACCCCACGGGGTCAAATTAAAGTCGAGCCGATCGGAATTGACTAAGGCAAGTGGCGGCTTTGAGAAGTCCCGTGCAGATTATGCATACTCAGTCGCTTGCTTTCTCATTCCTCGCGTCCGGTTCTATCCGCCAAGCTTAAACTCCTGGAGAGACCACAGTGAGTGCGCACACACACACACACACATACACACACACCCTTCTTCTTATCTATCCTGTTGTACATGTCAACACAATATCAAGCCCAGCACATTTTCTTCATTGAGTCTTTATTTTCCCTCGATGTCCGATGTTATTTCCTCCACCTCTCACGCCCTCCTCCAGCCAACCTGCTTCGGCTGCATGCCGACGAGAAGTGAAGTCCGCTCAGCACCTGGCGCCCCCTGTCCCCTAACCACCGACCACCCTGCGGTGGAAGCCCCGCCCCCTCAGGCCCGAAGGGTCTCCTAATTGGCCTCCCTAACGAACGTGTGGTTCCCTGCATCGCGCTCTTTGAGTCTCTGGGTTACAGCGGCCGTGATATGGATGATCAATAAAGCGTTCAGGCAAGATGCTTGCATGCTTCGTCGGCCCAAGTAGCGCTTAAGTGAAGGGTTGCCATGCGCTGTGTGTGCGTGCAATTCTTTTTCTAATGTGACATTACGTTGCATGCAAGACCACCTCAACGCAGACCAGAAAGGCTGTAGAGCATCCCGTCTTTTCAATCATCATTCCAAACTGAAAACCAATGAGTCACAATCATGAACTCGAAATCCAATGTTAGTTATCTAAATACCCCCCCCCCCCCCCCCCCCAGGAAAACCTTTGCGTGTCTGGTTTGTTTTGCAATACTGTAACAGCGGCTACCGTGACGTTCAAAATGCCATCCGTTCTGCACAGCTGTGCTTCTCTCGACTGGATAGAGACCTAGTAATGATCTCACTTGTTTTTACACACACACACACACACACACACACACACACACACACACACACACAAACAAAAACACACACCATCACATCCCACTTGGGGCAGGCAGAACATAAAACAGAGGTGGAGGGCCGGGTCGCGGACGTGGGTGCGGGGAGGGGGCCACTTGACACGATAGGCCCTTCAGGGGTCATGTGCGTTGCGGCGCATGTACAATTAGCAATTAGGGGGGGGGAGGGGGGGGGGGGAAGGACGCACTTGAGAAGGCCGCTGGAAGAGTTCAGGCAATGATATTACCTTTAGGAGCGCCCTGTGATGGTCAGCTTTGTAGTACAGAGACAGCGAGAGAGACAGCGAGAGAGACGGCGAGAGCGAGGTGCTGCAAATGCATACAATATGTAAGTCTTTCCTTGGAATTGTTTTTTTCTTCAACGTGACATTAAAAGAAAACCCACGTCTTTGGAGTGGGGGAGTTTGGTGTACACTGCTGTCAAACTAAAAACGTAGGGTAATTGCGAGGACAAACTAAAGGGGTGAAAGGGTCCCCCAAACACACACACACACTTTTACAACCACTACCCCCAATCTTCTTTCCATCCAAAGCCTCCCCATCCACCGAAAAATCTGCAACTCATTTGAAGCGAGGGTCGAGTTACGGCTCGTTCTACTCTGAATGCTGTTTTCATTGTGTTTGCCCCCTGCTAACCTTGCTTGCCCCTAATGTCTGGCCCCACCTCCCCCCACCTTTAAGGAACTTGACCTTTTTTTATTCTGAAGGCAAGCCACACAACCTTGACATAGGTGAGGGGGAGGACATATGTGTGTTTCCAATAAACTGGAGAGGAAGAGAGTGTGTGTGTGTGTGTGTATGTGTGTTGGCACTCTGCAGGCGTGCGTGAAATATGTGTGAGTGTACTGGTGCCTGCCCAATCCCATCTCAATGTCAATGTTATCTTGCCCTTGACATGTAACAACACAATATATTTGGGTGAATTACTCCAATGCCATGTTTAAACGTGCACGTGTGTGTGGAAAGGGCACAGTTAATATGTGATCTGGTGTGTGTCAGGAAGTGAGGTGCCGATGACATGGTTTGACGAGAGAGAGAGAGAGAGAGAGAGAGAGAGAGAGAGAGAGAGAGAGAGAGAGAGAGAGAGAGAGAGAGAGAGAGAGAGAGAGAGAGAGAGAGAGAGAGAGAGAGAGAGAGAGAGAGAGAGAGAGAGATGGGGGTCACTAGTCTGCAGACCAGACCCAGGAGCGCATGAACTCACAATGTGCCCATTCAGGCCAAACAGGGGGGCGGAGACAAGCGAGATAGCCCAGGACCCCCGTAACGAGAGGGCAGCCATTCGGGGCCATGTCAACCCTTTCATTGCACCTACAAAGAGAGCTATAACTGTACCGGTATCAACTGGCTAATGGGCTGCGTGACCCCCCACCCCGCCCCATCCCCGGGCCCTTACTCCCCTCCCCCCCCCCCCCCCCCCCCCCCCCCCCCACCCCCCCCTCATCCCCAACTCGTTGGCCAGCCGCCAAGCAGGAAGCAGATTTCTCTATGTCTCCATTGTAGACGGGCAGGTCGCAGAGTCATTATTTTAAGCTGTCAAGCGTGGACATTAGTGGAATCTAAAGGAGAACGAAAATGAGACTTTTGGGGGAAGGTGGGGGGGGGGGGGGATTTAGACAACCGTGGTCCATTGTGTTTTGCGCCTAGGCAGTGTGGAAATGGTATTCATGTACTGGCGGGGACAAGGTGTAGGTCATTCATCCTTATAAAAGTATATAAAAGTAATAAATAAGCCGGGGTCTGTATACTTGATCTACCCAAATCTGACTAATTATGAATGTGGCACATTTTGTCATTCAAACATTCACATTTTACCACGTGCTAAAAGGCCGATGGCCAGATGTGATTGGTGGCTCTCCAAATGAATGGCCAATCAAAAGGGAGTCAAAAGACACGGACAAAGACACAGCGCACAGTGGAGGTGGTTCCGTTCCAAAGGAGTTTGGAATATGAATGATATAGTCATGGTCAAGACGACGCTGGTGTTACTCTCCCAAGCTTGCGCCGTCCCAGCTCTGACTTGATGAAGCGAATTGTAAATCGACTCATCCCCTTCAAATGAGGCAGTGTGTGCTGCCGTCACACTATTTATCTGTGGCAGAGGCCAAAAACTGCCACCACCAATCACCAGACTCCATTAGCAGCGCTCAAAGCAGACGCCTTGGTGCGGAGCTCAGGGGAACCAAACCTTGTCTGAACCCCAAACGCTGAACCACCATTTCTCTGTCACCTCACGCAAAAGAAACGCAGATAAGGGAGTCTTCCATATCAGAGATGTACTTTATAAAACTTTAAGGTTTCATGTCCAATATAATTGTGCTAACAAATTTGTGCCGTTGTATTATCCGTTGCCTTCCTGCGCGGAGGAAGAAAGGCTTGACCTTTTAAAAAGGTTCCGATTTTACTACTTTGAAAATTAATAATGGGTGTGGGGTAGGTGGGTGTGGATGGAGGGAGGGAGGAGAGTGGCTCTGCATACACACACCATTAGTATAGTCACAAATCGTGTAAAGGTTTGCGCAACTGCTTTCTCCGGACACACAAGTATGTGACACACGTGTGCTCAGGCACGCACGAAGGCACATGCACAGACCTTGAGAACGTTTGGCCAAAAATGATCAGCCCTACAAAAGCCAGTAGTGAAAAGTGACATAAATGGCCAAAGTCTGGAAAAAATTACAAGGAGGGGATGGGGTCGGGGGGGGCTGTGCGGTGCAGACTTCCCCACGCACAACATCGGGACGAGAAACGGTGAAACGCAATGCCGATGCCACCAGCCACATCTATCCATGCAGAAAATTGAACAGAGTCCCAGCCACGCGAGCATAAATCTGCAGGCCGGCAACACACACCGAGAGCAATATAGCACGGTGGAGTTCTCTGCCGAAAAAACTGGAAAGTAATTGAACTGGTGATAAATATAGACAGGCCAGGATTAGAATTGTAGGGAAAAAACATGTACCATGGGTGGGGTGTTTGTGTGTGTGTGTGTGTGTGGGGGGGGGGGGGGGGGGGGGTGTTCAGTTGTAATAGAAAAGAAAAAAAAACACAAGTCCACTTCTTTTATTCCTAAGCGATAACCAACAAATACATATTCTAATCTTCTACTGAGTTAAGAAACAGGTTGCGGAAAATTGGAAAAATAATCTCGGAATTGTTCCAGAAAAGCAAAACATTGCATTCCAAAAAAAATTAAAATAAAAAGAGTATTTACTGTTTCTATGCATGATAACAGAGATAAATAGGAAGAACAAAAATAGATTCCTTGAGGTTATCAAAATCACAAATAGTTTTTTTAGTTTGCTTTCAATCGAGCTCCTCATCATCTACTTTGCAAACCAGTATATTCAGCACTATTAACCTCAACGTTATCCCTCTACACTAAATTGTATACAAAGTTCAACACAAGGAAGTCATTTGGAGTCCCGTGACTATCTCACCGGTGAATCACAATGATAGTCATATTTAACATTAAATCCCTGAGGGAGACGGAGACTCAGGCAGGAGGAGAATGATACGAATCTTTCCATTTCTGCAAAGCCCACAATGCATTACTCCACAACAGTGGCTGGCGCTATGAGGCGAAGCAGTTCTTTAGGGGAAGGTTGTGTTTTATAGGTTGTGCAGGTGTGGGCAGTTCTTATAGAAGGCAGTGCAAGGAAGATGTACTCAGCCAGTCATCAGCAATCAGCTAAATATGTCAAGGAAGAATAGGTATTAAAAAATGTACTTGGGAATACTGAATGTTATCCTCACTAATACGTGACTAATCTGCTACAGGCAGACAGGTTGACAATGATTGACGGGTCTGTGGTCAATCTACAGTTGTGCGCCCGAAGCAGTATTTCCAACAGGTGCTTTTGTTCCAAGGATTAATAATTAATTTTAGCCCATTAAAGGATAATATCTATTTATGGAGGTTTTAAAAGATTTTTTAGCTAACCTCTGAACCACAAACTGTAATCACGGCCCCGAAATAGGTCAAGTAGTGTTTCATCGAGTTATTGAGACAGAAATCGTTACCTACATCTCAACTTTTGTGGTGGGTGAATATTACCATTGTGCGTGCGTGCGTGCGTGCGTGCGTGCGTGTATTGACCTGGGTGAAGCTACATGCTAATGGTTACACGGCTCTTTGAAGCAGTCAGGCGTGCCTTCCCTCTTAAACCAAAGTGTGTTGCCACGATAAGTAGGCCCGTCGCAGGCAAAAACAACAACTTCAGATCACAGTTGGCTAACCCTAGCCACCGATCCAGCCCTTCTAGTCATTGTATGTGAAGTGATATGCCATATCCTGCTTAAAACAGGAACGGCTGATGCTTATTATTGCAAACTGTTAAAAACATTAAAGGTAGAGTAATCTCCCTGACATGGTTGCCAAGAGCTATTAAGATTAGCATTTGTTGTTTACATTTGTGCTAGACAGTTGAGGCAGTAGTTTGCAACAGGCAGGTAATGCTGGCAGTAATAGGAGGTACGTTTGCTTCCTTAGGCAAGATACCTTACCCTATACCATGCATTGGAATGTGTCACTTCAAATTAAAGTTCCTCTTTGATGACTCACCGGTAGCAGTGGCATTGTCCATTGAGTCTCATGAAACGTACCAAATGATACAGAAAAGTAAATGGTTTTTGACACATAAAGGCCTATAAAAAAGTATCCTATTGTAATGACCCCACATGCAGGTCGAAGTATACACCGTTCAATTTAACAACAAATGGAATCGGTAAGACTCGTACGTGCAGTGATGGAAAAGCGGTAATGGGAACAGAGGATATTACATAAGGTAAACCATTACATCAAACGTCCTTTGATCTCGACACACCATCCGCACTCGCCTTAATGTGGTTTCCAGTATTCTGCTCACAAGTGCGCCACGCATGATATTCTGTTGTGTGGAGAGAGGGCCAAGAAAACAACCACTCTTGAATATATCTTACAGACCATTAAAATAATAAAAGCAGGTCTCTGTAGAAAGAGCAGAATTGGCATGAAGGGAAAGTCAGGGTGGGGTGGGGGGGGGGGGTAGGAACGAGAGACAGATGGCCACCAGAGGGGGTGGGAGGGGGGGGGGGGGGGGCGTCTTATGCATGGAGAAGGAACTGCCGCATATGCCGGTCGCGGTGGCGGCGGCGTGAGCAGCGCTCGCTGTCACGCGGAGCTCTCCAGGAAATGCAGCGCGGCGACTAAAAAACAACACACAAGCAAAACAAAACCTTTCCGGCTGTCAGCCCTTTGGACCGGAATCCATGGGTTTTCTTTTGTGGAGTCCCCAATAGGGAGCCAGAGTCACCTGAAGCCGCCGTGGGCTGAGCCTGGTGTCACTGCAAAAGGCCCAGGGGCAATCAAGAAGCCAGTCAAGCCACCCCACCAATTCGCAACCCAGTGGAGCTGACATTCTGATGTAACAAAAGGATCACGGTTGCCACACGCCTGAAATAGGCGGCGATTAAAGCCAGTTTTATTTGGGGATGCCACAGCGCAACGAAAGGCTCCATTCCACAAGACGAGTCGGCCGCTCCTTTTGTTTACCGGGACGTGGCGACAACACTCACAACGTTCTCATCTTCTTGGCAGAAAAGAACCGCCCCAGGGATTACACAGCCATTGTTTATCTCCTCCAATGTTGCCATTCTACCAAAAGGCATTTCATAAGGTAATGCCGATGATGGCTATGATATCTTCCTATTTTGCTTAGCTGTACCCCTTTTTGCATACAGCACAGCAGTTGGGAAGGTTACAAATGGAACCCCCCCCAAGGGAAATCGATCCAAGAAAAAAAAGAAAAGAGTCATTTCTGCTCAATTTAATCTTTTACAATGATGTAACAGCAATACACTTTCCTTCTAAACCAAATTGGCCTTCTCAAAACTATCATCTATAAATCGACTTAAAAAATAAAAAAGTATCTTTTTGGGACCAATGTTCTGATTATATGGAGGGCAAGTGACTGCACTGATGCCATTTGTTTGGCTGGCAATGATGGTGTCAATTTAAACATGTATTATGCAATTTTAGCAAACAAAAAAGATGCCTGAGGCAGTGAGCAGTACAACACCATGGATTTGTCCTACATTGAAACTAAACTGAAGGGTGGCTAAGGAACTTGGGTTAAATAAAGCAAAGATGTCCTTCAGCAAAGTACATTATCACTGCGCATCGTGGACGTTGTTAGACTGACTGATCACTGCTGACTGATCACTTCCTCTGCTTCGAGTCCACCAACCTCCTCGGTTCATTGAACCATCGATAGACGGTTCAATGGCCCATCTATCGCCATAACTTTCAGTGATTTATTTATGCATGCTAGGCAAACATTAGCATTTCGACACATTACGACACAATGTTAAATGTCCATTTAAGCTTTAAAGGGGCTATTTAAAACGATTGAAGAACGTATGGTTGAACCATCCGTCTGACCCAAAATGTCGCATGGAGCACAAAAGCGCAAGTCTTCTACTGCCATTTCAGCTGGACCAGAAAAGCATAATGAAAGGAGTATGAAGTTGATGCAGTTCGGGGGCCTGCAAAACGAGAAAAAAAAAAACTCCTGTATTGATCCCAGCTGAGCACTAGGAATCAGTAAATTACCTGCGTGTAGGCCGGCTGCTTCCAAGTTGCCCGTCCAATTATTCCTGTCCAGCTGCAATTATAATCCGCCTCCCCAGCTGTGTTCGACACAAAGCTGGCTTACGGAGGGTTTAGCACCGACCAAAAACATAAACAAGATTACACCAGCCTAACCTTTCACAGCACTTGTCAGCGAGAGCAGAACCCCCTGCTAAACGGACCTGTTGGTCTGGCCAGAGGAAAAGACGGTGGGAGGGGGAGGGGGATGGGGATGGGGAGGGGGAGGGGGGTTGGGTGTGGGGGGGAGGTCTCTTCATGCACCCCGCGTTGTATTTTTTTTGTTCCATCTCCGAGTGGGTACAAAAAGATGACCAGTATCTTCTTGCAACAATAATTAAAGTCTTTGTTATGCAGAGGGACTTACAAAAAGAGGAAGTGTAAAAATAGAGAGAGGAGATGCAAAGGAGCAACCATTTGAAGGCAGGAAGCAGTGTGAGGAAAATGTTTAGCACCAGCGTAAAGCCCACAGCTCCATTGATGACCATTGGCGTTTCTGTCCACACCTACTCTGTTAATGACCACGGGCCGGAGTTCTATAATGGTTTGACCCCACGCTGACCTCAGGTTGAGCTCATTGGTCAAGTGGCATGCCTCGGTATCACGGATGACATACCTGTGGCTAGCATGCCACTGTGGTAAACTATTCGTTCTGACTCTCTCTGCAAAGGCATAGTTGTGGAATTAGATCAGGTGGGGGACGATAAATGATTAACAGGTCACGGTTTAAGATCAGATGTTTTAACTGCTGGACAAATGATTTACTATTTCGCCATTTAGCGGACGCTTTTTATCCAAAGTGACGTGAGACAAATTGAACTACAGGTCATGAAGGAGCTGGTAAGGTCTAGCCATATTGTACAAGGTTGCGTGCAGGGGAGCTGTGGCCATTGCGAATCGAACCCAATACATATTGACGCGGATCCAAACTTCCTGGCCACTAGACCTTCCCCTACTACTAATGTAGTGTGTCAAAAAAAAGGTCAGATTGGTGTATGAATGGAGGATGCGTACAAATCCCTAATATAAAAACGGCAAACAAGCTTATAATACCGACATACAACTTGGCATTGTATGTCTGGAGCACCTTGAGGAGATAGTTGGTGTCAGCACGGACTCAGAGGGTCAGCCGGAGGGCAGGCTAGCCCCAGAGCGAGGGAACAAGAGAGGGAGTGTCTCTTTTAAAAAGGCCTGGAGAGGAGGGTGTCACGTCCAGACTCTCCTCTGTCCGTCCTGTCACGCTCTTCGTCCGGATGATGGATGGTTGTGGTGGCCCGTCGGCCGGCCCAGCAGCACTGGTCAATACCACTGGGCTGAGGAATGCGATGGCTAAACAATGGCGGGCTCTGACACCTTGTTATGGAATGACAAAAATCCATGAGTGTGAACTTAAGGGGGAGGGGTGGGGGGGTGGGGGTTGCTTCGATTGTTTTGAGTCAGTATGTGTGCGTGTGTTGGTTGGAGGGTCTTTTCATTTACATTTCCGACGCTTGGCAGCATTTTGCTGGCTGGAGTCATAAGGAAGTAAACAGGCAACCTCCTACACCCTTGTTGCAAAGGTGCGCCTCACACTCCCGTTGCACTAGGTGTCCGCATCCTTCTGAACAAATGCATTATTCACCGGGAGAAAAGCCCTGGCGCAGCCGCCGCCGCCGCCACGCCCACGTGCCGAGGCATCCTGCTGCGTCGAATATCGCACCTCCAAGCCCGGTGTGCGCCCCACGCACGTGTGCCCAACGCCGGCGAGCAAAACCCTCCGGCGTCGTGCTGCGGCACGGACGCCGGATCCAGCCCTTGAAACCAAGGTGACATGCCCCGCGTGCTTCGGTGGAAGCAGAATCTCACCACCACCCACCACCACCCCTCATTCACATCTACCTCCATCTATTTTGAGGACCCCTCGTAGCCGGCAGGCTGCTGTTCACCGCCTGCTCAGCAGTGAGTGCCGTTATCGGCTGCTTATTATTTGGCTGAATGAGCCAGAACCTGGGGGGGGGGGGGGGCGCCTCTGACATGATGACTGATTATACACTTGTGGGCTCCCTCCTCCCTTCCCCGGAGACCTCCCACCGCGGCTGCCATCGATGCACCGTGGTGGTTCTGGCACCACGGGGGAAGTCTGGTACCAAGACAGGGTGGTGGTGGTGGGGGTGGTGGTGGTGGGGGTGGTGGTGGCGGTGGAAAGACGGGTTTTTCACGGGAGTGACAGTCCAACTGGGCAGCCCATTGCTACATGTCACGGTTGACAGGAAGACACCCGGCAGACGTCTGGATCGCCGGATTTGAGCTCGTCATTAGCCATTACTAAGACCTCTACTTTGTGATAGCAGAGGGTAAACTATGGCGCACAGGGCATAAACAGGTGCTCTTTTGGTCTTTCACGCCCTCTCTTTTTTTTCCCACTCATTCCCATTATTGAGCGATCATGTCTTGTACTTGTAATTCCAGAAAAAGGAAAGAAAAACAGAAATCCAACCTCGATTCATCCCGTCGCAATTTCGCATCAACACAGAACTGGGTCATCTCCATGTGAACACATTGCAAGTTCAAATGACGAGACAAATGCGGACACTTTCACGCGAGGCATTGAAGTGTGGGGTGAGACAAATCTACAGATCTACAATCTGGTCTGGAAAATAACTGCGTGGAACGAACGACAACATCTATCCCAGCTATCAAACCAAGTTGGACGGAAGCCCTATTTTCAGCACTTGAGGCATCCATCTCCTCTCAGACTCCGAGAAGATGCAGGATGGACGGCGCTGCACAGAGAGCATGACCAACATTCACTCCATCAGTGGTACGATGTGAGGGGGGGGGCTGGGCTTAAAGTCCGGGGCATAGTGAGTCACTACGTCCTGCGCCCGCCTGCCCGAATTCAATTCTATCCCATTGATTAAAAAGACAAAAAGAAAATCAATTTGTGTCAAAGTCACATGCGCGGAGGAGAGAGTTGAAGTAGAGCTGAATTACTGCGGTATATCTTGGAAGTCATCAACGCGATCTGATTCTGATCAAATTAATGGATGACCTCGCTCCACCTCGGAGTGTATGACACACTCCAATTATCTTGATTAGCAGGAGAGGGATTGACTTATGTGATTCAGCCCGGGATTCACAGTTGTAAATTTCTTCTTGTATGACAATATTTCATCATGGTTTACAGATTAAAAACACAAAACAGGAAGAAAAATAAAGTACATGCTTATCATTTAGACAAGTTCAAATGAATATAATGTTTTATCTCTGCATATTCCTCTAAGCAAAAAGCACATTTGAACTCCAATCAATGATTTCTGAAGCATTCCACTGACATACCCCACATTCCTCAGAAAGGTAGAAAGGTGATGAATTCAAAGAATGATTTAATAATTAATAATAATAACAATAATACATGCTGAATATTCTTAATCTCTTTGACAGAAACGGAAGCTCTCTGCCTCCGTTTCAGACACTTTTCACGTGGTCCAATTACCGTCATCTTCATGTGACATTTCACCCTTTCGCTTCCAAGTAAATGGCATTCTCCTATAACTATGTGGTTAATGGGGGCCATTGTTAGTTGCAACGCACAGGGGACGAGCATTAGACAGCAACTGTCAAGTTGCTATGGACACACAACTGCGTCCTTCGGCGATTGCTAAAGAAAATGGCACCCTGTGAAAAGCGCGTGCAAAAAATCGTCTTCCTTGCTTTTTGATAGCCAATTAAGAGGCGAGATCAGGAGCCAACCCGGGGGCTTTCGTTGAGGCGCAAATACTAACCCCTCTTCTCCATTCATTTGTATGCGGCTGCAGGTGCACCGACTCATCACGCATTCAGGGCCGACCCTGCCTCCCAAACGGGACATAAATTATCTTCTTTTAGAGCTTCACTTGCAGAGAACCACTGCATCTTTCTTTCATTCCCCCCTTGTACTGAATCGAGGTTAAAGGACAACATCAACCACAACAAAAAAAGAAGGTGAAACGGAACAAAAAAAGCAAAGCCAAAAGCGAAGCTAAGCCTTATCGATATTGCTGCAAAAAAAGAAAAAAAATGGTGGGTGACCGCAAAGGTTGGGTTATAAAATACACACATGGCCACATATCAGTCCAGAGAGAGGGATAAGAGTGGCTGACGTATTGTCTTGGTCGGGTCGTGGCAGTTTGATGGTTCTACGCTACCTTTTCACAGCGTCTTAAGAGCCATAACGGTGTCCTGAATTGCTGGGGGTGCTAAGTCAACATTTCTGGAGCCCGCGTTCTGCTGTGCAGTCAGCACTGGGCCGATTTGGTTCGGGTTAAGTCTTTGCAGCGATTGGGTCATTTCTTCTTTTTATTTATTTCTTCCCTCTCCCTCGCCACATTCAAGCAATCCCATTTTCCCTTCACGCACACACTTCCACCTCTGTTAGAATGGGCGTCTGAAGATACAAGCAAGGCACTGAACACATTCTCACTGAGTGTGAGAATGTGGTCACAAAATGAAGACGATGAAAAGACGAATAAAAGACTCATAGCAGAGGAGCTTCAAACCTACATGAATAAAAGACATTTAAAATAAGTAGTACAAAAATACAAAAATTACAATAAAAAGACGATACTACAGTAGAATCATGGAGCAATTAATCTAAGGTTAGAACCAAAAAACAAAAAACAAAGGGAGCCTCTGTTTATGAGCTGGGCCCACAGCGCCTCAGACCACATGAACCGTTGCCGTTAAAACTTGAATGCGGAAAGCAGTTGAATGGCATGCACCGTCCACCGGGTCCGCCCCGGTCGCACCTCTGCTGGGAGTAGCAGCCTGCAGGAGCTGGAAAGTGGCGGAGAGCTCACTGCTAAGTGTTTTGACCCCCTAGGGGACAAGTTAACTAAGTGGCAAATTGAGGGGCGGCGCTGTGGACTACCAGACAAATAATAAAACAAAATGCATTTGGCCGACTTAGGGGGAAGGTCTACTATGTATTTAAACAAAAGACTTTGGGAAGGAACAGCACTGGTGCGCAAACATCGCACATCCTCGCCTCGAACGTGGTAGACGCATAGGCTTTTATTCAAATTGGATGCATAAATTACTAGGATTAATGTGACGGCATACTGGAACACTAAACACAGCGATGGTATCATTTTGTGTCCACACTTGGCATTGCAACAACAGTCGTCCTCGGGTAGACCCGAACTTTCTCCAAACTGCCCTCAATCGACCTAATAAGTCACTCCTAAGAGCGAGCCCATACATCCTCTTGACATCCCTGTCCATAACAAAAAAACAACTGGTCCTCTTTCCAAGTGACACACTCTCACGGAATTGGTTTACAAACTTTTCACAAGAAAAAAATGGTTCCGCAGGTCATTGCTCGACCTTTGTGCAACAACTCATTGCTTAAAACGCACCAACACACTCGCTCGCAGCTTAAACCCCCCCACCAGCACCACCAGCTCCACCTTGGTATTCCACATGCTCCCCCAGCGTCATTCAGCACATTCAGCATTGCTGCAGGTAGGACGCAGAGTTTAAGCGGATAATGGTCTTGTCATCGCGCTCGCTGAGTGATTGGTGGCCAAAAACGGACGGATGGCTTCTCAAAGCGGGCGGCATCAATGTCACACTGACCCACCAGTCCCGTGGCGACACACACACACACACACCATTCTCCACCTGCTCAGCCATGGTGTCTGACAATAGCCTCATAAACGGCTGAAGATGCATTCACAGCGCTTTAACCCTCCAGCTATTTTAAAGCCGGGAGGTCCTTAGTCTTCATAGTTTCAACCTGCCTTGTTATGTGTGAGGCATTCACCTCTATATATATATATATATATTAAATATATATATATATATATATATATACACACACACACATATACTATGCATATACACACACACACCACTCATCAAAGCATGGACATCCTTTTCCCTTTCAGACAGGAGATCTTGAGGAAGACACCCACCCCCACACGGTCGTCAATACACGACGTTGTTGTCGTCGGGTGGCGCGTTCTCTCGCCACCCGCTGAGAGCGCGTGCAGCCGCTTTGCGTTTCCCTTTGCGCCGTACAACGTTAGGGAGGTCACCGCCGTCCGTCAACTCGGTGTCTGCTGGAACATCAATGGACACCTTGAGCGGAGTCTCCCCCACCGACCCCCCCCCCCCTCCCCTCACCACCACCACCACCACTGACAACCCCCACCACATTTTCCTGGAGTTTTCAGCGGTTTGAATGTCTTTGATGAAGCCGCTGTGCTCGCGCCCTTTATATCCCACGGAGAAGGGCCACGGCCCCTCCTGCTGCACAACAACAGCCTGCAGGCTTTTTTTTCCCCGCATCCCTGACATTTTTCATGAAAGGAAAATGAGACAACAGAGAGTGGTCCGTCTCCTTCCAAGCCATAAGGCCGCCCCCCCCCCACCCCCCATCCCCCCCCCCCGTCTTTAGACACCAGAGGAAGGAGTAAGGGGACCTCAAGGTGATAGAAGTGGGATGAGCTTTCTGTTACGAAATACTTTGATTGTTGGCCCACACACAAACCGACAAATACCAGCGGTCCCCCTAACTACCATCTCGGAAGAAAACACTCACTGGTTATGAACAATGCAGCCATCCAGCAACCGTCCATAGTCAAGACGACGCATTAACCTCTCTATAAATAATCGTAACAGCCATTAACGCTTTAGTCAGTGCTGAAACACAAAATACCTGCCCTTCCCCAACACAACGCCTTCTGCAGCACGCTTCCACGGACGTGCTAACCTGGCGAAGGGTGAAGAAAAAAAGAGAACGAGTCGAGGGTCTGATTACCAGGTGTTGCTGCCGTCGTCCATCTTTTTTCTTGTAATTGCTCCTCCAACTTTCATAAATAAATTAACGTCTCCCATTACAGCTAATGTACCCAGGGAGGGGGAGGGGTGGGAATTAGGAGTGCAGCCGCAAACAAACAGCTTTTGGTTTTGCTGAAGAGATGATTATGTGCCAAGAGGGATTACTAGTCCCCATCTCCCAATGCGCCAAAAAATATAAATAATGAAACCACCACATCTGAAAACAGTTGTTGAAAGCGGCGCGTTTATACATCCACATAATAGCGAGTGGATTGGAAAACCAGGGTGAGTGTTTCAATGTTGAATAAGTAAATTACATTAACTGAAATGCAAATGACAGAATGACATGCAACAGGCTAGGGAACGCCTAACATTACATTATTGACAATACAAAAACAATTCTGTTTAACGACATAACAAATATAACTAGGGAGATTGTTGAATGACGTCGTGTTTGCAATTTGCAATTCATAGGTCTACATATGAACTTCACTCCAAGGAATAACTATGACTTGAATACCAGTCATGCAATATACAAAGTTTACATCATCCAAAGCTAGCACATAAATTAAAGAAAGCATTATCCTACTGGACTAAATACTGTACTTAAGTCCCATTTGTTGTGGTTAGGTTGTGGTTACATGATGTCACCCTGAGATGATTGTATTGCATACCAATGAATAAACCAACCACACCCTTGAAAAAACTTGTTGCACAAGAAAACAGTTTGTTCAGTGTGTCTGTGTGTCTGTCTGCGTGTACACAGAGAAGGCAAATAAAGTCTGTGGTCTGTCATCACATACCAATCAGTATGAACAACACAGCAACGCAGCATGGGAAAGATTTCTAATATGTCCTGAGCGTATTTTACACACAGGGAAAAGGGAAATTGTCTACTTAAATAAATACACAAGTGAATGGGCCTTGACTGTACACGGGTTCAGCTTTCAAGCGATGGCCGCTATGAGCTAACCTAATAAAGACAATTGAAGAGCCCGTCTCTCCATTCATACTGAAATGGCAAATTGGATTCCACCTTGGCATGTAATCAAGTCCAAAAAGCAGAAATTGAATGAAAGAGACGGAAGAGGCCTTAGGGAGAAACGTAAATACACTCGCTGAGGAAGGAACCGACAACAGACAGAAGGAGGTGGATGACAACGCATTAAATCAAGCCTTATTTCAATGCTATAATAGCAAGAGGAGGGAGAGTCCACGTTAATCCCAGCTCAAATGGACAACATCACAGTGAAGCCAGGTCCTTCTTCTAAACAGCACCTCTCGTAAAGTACGGGTCAACGCAAGGTGTGGACCCCTCCTGCAGAACAACGGGGAAACTAGACTTTGTCAAAAGCCCCCAACAACCCTTTCTCTGTGGATCGGACAAATGGTGTTAAAATACCGGCAGCAGGGGAGGGAAAACCGAAAGCGCACACTATTTATTACGCGGCGGCACAGAGAACAACAAAAGATGAGAAATAATAAACGGCTGTCGCTGGAATGTTTACGGCAGGCGTAATGCGGCAGAATCACCGAAATGGAAGTCCCACAAGCTGTGAACACGTCCCACGGAGCGCTCAATTGGAGAAGCTAAATAGCCACACATATTGGATATGGATATGGTGACAACACCATTACCGGCCTGAATATTAACGCCAGGCGAACGCGGTTGGCTGGCGGTACGCTACTGCACGCACACACACACACACACACACACACACACACACACACACACACACACACACACACACACACACACACACACACACACACACACACACACACACACACACACACACACACGGCTAAACAGCAATCATTCACATATTTCCACATCCGTCAAATCTTTTCTGTTCTTTAAAAGTCTTCGCTGTAGATTGATGCCTCCCCCCCCCCCCTGGAGAGAGTGGATAGGGAGATAATACTAGCCCTTGTAGACAGAGAGTAGACACAACAATCAATGCAGTGCTGTGTGAATAGCTGCCTTTCTAGCAGGCGGGTGGACCTCTGTAGTTCACACCCTCCACACACACACACACACACACACACACACACACCACCACCCCTAGGTTGGGGTGCATATGCTCACGGAATAACAAGAAGGCAAACACAGTGGGAACATTGAGAGAGCAACACACACGCACGCATCTCTCCTTTCCCCTCCCCTCCGACGTGGGGCCTTCAGTGAATGCAGGAGCACACACACACACACGTGCCTGCATCGTTGTGTGTGTACGTCTTTGCTGCCATTATGGATGTGCATGCTGGTGCACAAAAAGCATTGGCCTAAAGTATGTGTGACACAGCTGTTTGCTGAACCAAGTAATTTGCCTCATGTACGTTTCCATCTGCTCGGACACAAACAACACACCAATAACATTCAAGTGCTTCCAGAATACCTAATTGATCTCGTTTGCCCCACCAGTGATTTAAAAATTGCTTGACCTATAGGCCTATGCAGTCGTTACATTTTTGGTATTTTGTTTGACTGTCTTGTCTCAATCCACACCACCTAGCATCACCTGCACACCTGGATGCAAGGCTGCAGTTAAGAGGGTCCTAGCAATGGCTATGCACGCCACAGAGATAGCGCTGTAACTAACAGCAGGCTAATTGACCAGCTATTGACATAATGATATTCCATCTGCGAAGACACAACAGAAAAAACTGTGTGTGTGTGTGTGTGTGTGTGTGTGTGTGTGTGTGTGTGTGTGTGTGTGTGTGTGTGTGTGTGTGTGTGTGTGTGTGTGTGTGTGTGTGTGTGCAATACCTGTGTATCAAGGCCCTTCACAGGTGTGATTTAGACAGTGGTGGGTGGGTGCCATGCGTAGAATGCAAACAAATGCCACATACGATCATTTACAATCATTGGATATACAGCACACTGGTATTCAAATAATTACTTATAGTCATGCGTGATGGGAGGTAGCACAACTGAATCGCAGATCAAAGGGATGTGGGTTAAGCATCCATTCTGCTTCAAGGATGGAAAATGATGTCTCAAAGTGGACTATGAGGTGAAGGGAATGTAGGTGTGCAGTGATGGGGAAATGTCAAACATTATCCCAAAGGATGGATCAAGATAGTGCTGTCTTCACATTAAAGAAAGCATCGAGTAGGCTACACTGACTGGCCTATCAACTCTGTAGCAGTCTGTCATATAAACCGGACAAAAAAAATATAACACATGCAAGCACACCTCATTCGCTTTGCCTCCTTCATCGTTTTGAAATGTTTTCCTTCTCTTTTTCTAATACGCTTGAAAAAAAATGACGTTATTGCGCAGCGTCAAATTGCCTCTCCACATTCACACTCATTGAGCCATTAAAATATACCATTGTACAGCAATTTCCAATATACGCATACCTTATTGTGTTGTGGTAGTATACCAGAAGGATAGCGTGTTTTACAATTAAAACCACACGGGAGGCAACGGCGCAATGTTTGCATGGAGGTGGTACAAGGTTCGGCTTCTCTACACTCCATTCATAAGGTATGTGTCCAAACGTGGAACTTTATACAGAAAAGCCTGCTATGCGCATCGTTCATAATGCAACACATCTCACCTTTCACGCCTTTACTTCGAAAATCATTATTATTAACATATTTGGACGGACAATTGACAGCCGATGCTCCATCTGATTGCAATGTTCTCATCTGCGCCACTCTTTATTAAGCTGAAACGAACCTCTTATGAATTGCAGACTGCATGCAACAACTGGCAATTATGGAGACAACCCCGAGCTGTAAACCTGGACGCAGGGGTGATGCGTGTGCGGCTTATCGCCCTCGGCACAAACTGCAGATAATTGTGCGCAAAATAAATAAAACAGGAGCTGCATAAGAATCACACTTACCACGATTTTTTGGGGGTTGGTTCACTGCGTTGAGCGTATGTTATGCTCCACGTCTTCGCATTAGCCTCAACGTCTTGCCTTTTGATATCATGTTGTAGTATTCTTCTGTGGATTGTCTTTCGCCCGCTGGAATAGTCCGTATACGCACGCGGCACACAGATTATACTTCATCAAAAAGGAACAACGGATCCAAATAGTTGTTTGCCCTCCTCTGGCACTCACGTTCAGTAGGCTATTCTCTTCATTCGGATAGCCCACCAAAAATGCGCACCTTGCCTCGCCTTTGCCGCTCTGGCGATAGAAGAGTCTCCTTGTGTTCTATTATCCCTGTCCCCTGCGTCCCTTTATGGCCACTCGCACCGCGGCTACATCACGTCCCGGCAACCCGTAAAAAGAGAGCGAGAAAGAAACCGAAAATCGAGTATCCAGTGGATTGGGTGTTCTGAGGAGGGGGGGGGGGGGGGGGGGGGGGATAAAACTCCACGGGAGAGAAAGAATAAAAATCACCCCGTTGTTTTGAGTAAAACTAAAAAAGAACCGCTGTTCCCAGTCGCGACCCTGCGCCTTATACGGACAAACCGATTGCGGTAGGAAGCTGCCTCGGTGGCACCAGGTTGAGACTGAGAGAGAGAAAGGTTCGTTGGGTAACGGCGAGCGAAAGGTGAGGAGAAAACTCCTCTCTCCGGCTTGCCGTTCACGCTGTATACTGGGGCGCCACCTAGCAGCGAACTGGAGACTACAAGGCAGGAGAGAGGCTGAGGTTGAGCGTGGATGGTTGGATTATGTGGGGTTCCAGGCGCGCCACCGCATCTGGAGCGCATCTGTATCAGAACGTAACCATTATTACATAACACGTTCACTTGTAGACTTACTCGCTCAGATACTGACACTGTCTTCTAGTGCCGAGTGTGTATTCAATAACTGAACATAAAAGGGAACACAGAAGGACCTTTGGGGCAAAATGAGTGATTTATAATATGTGAAAATATTTTGGAAACTAGCCCAACTATTGCAATCAATGAATAAGGTAGGCTATAGGAAATGTGTCAAGGTCAGACTGACGTCCGATGTTATTGAACAGTTTGCAACCTGGATTGATTTGTGGGGCCGTTGTTGTTGACCTTTTTCCTAACCTCATGAAAACAAGTTGCGTCCTTGCGATGAGGTCATCGATACAAAGCACGACAATCATGGCAAATACTGAACAATCAGCATAAAAAAAACGATGTACAAGACGTCCCCAGATCACAAAAGATGAATGATTTGCTAGAATATAGCAACCTTAACCGATACTCTGTTCTATTGCACTGATCAAGTGCTACTACAAAGTTACAAAATAGATACAATGTCCAAGTTAGAGAAAAAAAAATTAAGCCATGAGCGTAGGCTCTTTAATCAGCCTTTATACATTTCCAAGGATGGCCGTCTTAATGAATGACCCTGATCCAGCAGGCACACATTAATAACAACTATATAATAGCCTACGCTGTTATACTTTGACATAACGAACGCTGCGTCAAAGTGGAATGTTCACCTTGCCTTGCTCCCAGTTAAGCCCAGTTAGCGAGGTACCGCATGGTCACCTACAATATCTGCACCGCGTTCACCCCATCAATTACCTTGGTTGCATACGAGCATAGCGGGGGAATATAGTGGCTAAATAAATACAACATCCCAACCGCTGACTCAGTGTTCTCCTAATGAACACACGGAGCCACAAACTCAAGTGAAAAAGCGATTCTTTTCTTTTTTTTTTTAGTACTACTACCACCTCGTTCAAGGGGACACCTTGAACTCCTGAAGGCTTGCGGTTATTTTTCATCGAGTCGTGCGTTTGAAAAGATGAAGTGTTATCTTTCGCAGGCCCTGCCGTCCCGTGCGCCACCAATGCAAATGCGTTTCTGCAGCGGGTACATGCATTACAGTTGGGTAAAAAATGTATTATAAAAAAACAGTTCGAGATATACTGCATGCTTTGCCGTTTATGTGACGACCGAGTTAAGAAACATTACAGTTATGTAAACAAAAAAAAGGGAAATGGAAATTTAGATTAATCTTTGCAAATCTGCAGAAATGCTTAGTACTCATGTATCCAAAAGCTGAACACAGCTAATGGTTTACCGTGGCTGTCAATGCAATAATTACAATAACACACTTTATTTACATAGCACATTGGCCAGTGCTTGGACACTGAATAATCGGAATAATCAGCCAAACAACAATAAGGCAAACAGCGCAGGTTGTGAGAGGAGACATATAGCATGCATTTAAATACAAGGTGGCAGCGCGATAGAGAATCCAAAACAAATGAATAAATGACGAATACATAACTAAAATGGGGAAAAGAATGAAAACGTTGGCCTAAAAGCCTGAGCACATCCACTGGAAGCCATGTCAGTGCTCTGATCCGGCCCAGGAAACAGACGCCACCATCGGCCATGACCAGGGTCCAAAGATCACCCAGAGAAACCACCCTCAGGTCCTGCAACTCCATGTCCCCCCCCCCCCCCCCCCCATCCACCCTGCTTTGGTGAGCGACCCCCCCCAAACAGGGCCCCCCGGCCAGGAAGTCCAAACAGGGGGTTGTGCCGTTGACAGGCACAAGGGCAGTAGGCAGTAATTCCCCTAAATGCACCCCTGGAGACCGGTGGGGGGGGGACGGTCCATGTCACCAACCATGCCCCCCCCCCCCCCCCCCCCCCCCCCCCCCACACACACACACACACACACACACACGTGCAGGGACCATGCGTCTATCTGGCCAATAGACAAGGCCAACTCCACTGCCCAGAACCCCAAGCCAAACCACAAGCGTACCTTCTGCCCACGGTTGTTCGCTACTGTCCTGCAGAACAGTCCGGCAGACAGCCGGGATGTGGGTGACCCTCGCCCTAATCACCCCACCGTAGCACCCCACGCCCGTAAGGCAACGACCAAGTCAAAAGACAGACGTATGGAGAAACAGAGAGAGAGAGAGAGAGAGAGAGAGAGAGAGAGAGAGAGAGAGAGAGAGAGAGAGAGAGAGAGAGAGAGAGAGAGAGAGAGAGAGAGAGAGAGAGAGAGAGAGAGAGAGAGCGATACACTCTGTTTGTATTTATTGCAATAGACAAATTGCATATACCTTCTCCTGAGAAAGCTGTCTCTGCCGCTTTGGTGTGTTAATGTAACAGAGTCACGTGAGGGAGTGAAAGTGTAAATGTGTTCTGTTTACAAGCGCGACAATGACAATGCAAACACGTCCGCACTGTGCAAGGACAAAAACAACATCCTAAAAGATGCCTGAAACCCAACGTTGTTTGTCAAAACGACGAGACTTGTTTCATTTGGCGTGTGTGTGTGCGTGCGTGCGTGTGTGTCCAATGCCAAAAACCAACGCAGGACAGTACCGGAACAATCGATTAAACCAACAAAGGACTCTAAGTACCGGAGACATTGGCCATAGTTGAACCCCATAAAGAGACATGGAACCGTAAAACCCTTTTGGTACCAACTCACCATGACTAAAAGATAAATAAAGAATACACCTGCCAAATGTAAAGGCTTTTGGGACAACAAAGTAGGAGACATCTTTGTGGATATATCTTCAGGCAGGCTAACCATGGGGGTGTCTCTACAAGCTGTTAAGGATGCAGCTGTGCTTTAAATGTACAACTAGCCATTGGGGCTACGTTTTCTGGCGGCACGGCGCTATTGAAATAAAAGTAAAAAGAAGATTGGGTTGTTTTAGGAGGGACTTTTTTTTAAAAGGGGGACTTTTTTTATTAAAGATAGTTTGACTGATGATCTGATGCTCTTTGGTCCCCGTGTTAAAAGTAGTGGGCGCTGGACATTCAACTTCAGATCTTAATGTCTGACCCCCAGAGTTATGTTGATGGCAGAATACAGATTCCTGTATCCTGGCAGCAGTATATTTAATCAACACATGAAACTGTACAGGTCACATGACCTATGACCTCATGTCAAGACCCTGTGCGGCCGTTTCTTATTTATTAAAGACAACAGACTTACACACACTGCACCGTCTGCATACTGTTCAGTTTCTATCATTCCATGGCTTTCCCAATGCTTTTTCTTGTACATTCTGCACACACTGTACACTTTGTATTTAACAGTTCAGTGTTTCCGACAGGATCTTGAGGGGGGGATGGGGTGGGGTGGGGGGGGGGGGGGGGTGCCCTCCAGAATCAATGCAGGAAGTTTGGACCAGTCACCATATTGTTTTTCTAACACCGATAAATGCAGTCAACAGTGACAAACACCTTGTAAATGCGCCCTGTGGTTCAAATTGTAATTAAAAATGTAAGAAGCTGTGTCACTGTAAATCCTTTGAGTTGGAAGGCAAACAAGGGAAGGCAAACACAGTCCATTTCCGAGATCGTACCCGATCTTACCTCGTAACTGAAATAAGTCTAGAAAACAAGCTCATTGGGAAAATTGAACTTTTAAAAAATGAATGACTGAAACTGCTCAGACGGGCAGCGCTAAATATCCTCCGTCTCATCCTTGCAGAGTTTGGGCTCGTTAATGACTTGTGTCTCTTACAATATTAATGCCAGTACTTTGCATGGACACAATCCCGAACGGTGTAATAGAATGAATAACTGTTCGATGCATAATAGATTATTGGAAAGCTTTTTAGCGGTTCCTGGGGCATCGTGAGGTTTAATGGCACAACACTTTGGCAGTTCATTGTAATTGAACAAGCGGCGGTGAAAAGGCTCTGTTTGCAGCCAAACTGAAAATATGAAACACAGGAAATAAATATGCATAATGTGACAGACAAAAGACACATGCAGGAATGCATATATGTGAAACAAGGCATGTATATAATATTGTACATCATTCGTATATATAACACCTGAAATGAATGTCCCATGTTGTTTAGTAATTAAAATGCGCTGGAAAGACTCGCTGGCAGAGCAGATACGTTTGCAATACTGGATATTTCACTTCTGGAATGATTCAGTTCACATGAATAGAATACACCAGACCAGACATGACTAGACTGCAAAAAGTGGGAAAGTGGGAAAAATTACGCTCAGAAGGGATGGACTACAAAACAAAAAGAAAGAAAAAAAAGAGGACATTTGTCGTGGGTACAGGTAGAGAAGTACGTTTCTTGTCGCTTTGCCACCTGAACAAACGTGTTATTTGGCCAAGGCTGTCATCGCCTGCTCCCCCCAAACATATTGTCAGACATGAAAATAGCCTAGAGATACGGGAATAAAAGCAGCGACCTGAAACTGTTGTGACAGTTGCCAGGACTACTACCAACAATATAGTCCGGTCGGGTCTGGTCCACCCCCACAATGCATTAGTTAAGACTGTCCTTGAATTCGCCTCTCTGACTGCAGATGGACCCCCCCCCACACCCTACACTCTTCCTTCCCCTCTCTCTCCCGCTTGATGTTTAGTATCTTTCCATTCTGCCTAAGGGTGTGGCCTGGCCCTTAGTCACTTCCCTTATCAAAAGGAAGTGTAGTCACTCACTCACACACACACACACACACACACACACACACACACACACACACACACACACACACACACACACACACACACACACACACACACACACACACACACACACACACACACACACACACACACACACACACACACACACACACACACACACACAACGCCGCTACGCAGAGGAAGAAAATACATGGGACGGAAACCAAGCAAAGAGAAGGAAAGTAATCCAGTAGGGCATCCCATAAATTTGGTGCTTAGTGTCAGAGGGTGAAGGGAGTTTGATACATTTCAAGTCAAATTACATCTTACGAACAAATTGGATAAGGCTAGGAGGCACCGGGCTAAAAAAAGGGAGTCTGTAATCCGATAAACGTGACGCAGACGGAGAATATAGATATTTGTTTTATCAGCGTGTTTTTATCAGCATGCAATGTCCTTATTCAAGGTGCTTCCTGGGCTCTGCCTTGTTTCTTCCAGCTGAGACCACATTGTGCAATTCGTAGCGGAACACTCATTATCTGTGCGTGACCTTTCCGAAAGTGTTTGTGAGTGACTTCCATACTTGGGGTCTTTATTCATTTTTTTCATGACTCATCCAACAACCACAACAACAACAGCAGCAACACAACCCAGTCTACATTTTGAAGGTTTTCACTTTGTGGTCCACACAAGGGTGAGGCTATGACTGAAGACAATCATAAAGTGAACAATTTGGAAACGTCAATCATGGACGCTGCGCACAGTTTAATATCCTTAATATCCTGTTGCCAGTCCAGGAATGACAAAGACTTGCTGTGGGCCTCATATTGGATTTGTAGCCAGCAACGTTTTGCAATTTGCTACTTTGTCTCAAACACTGCATGCTTGGAACAGAGCCGAGAGCCTGGCTTACAAGGACGGTGGTTGATCGATCCAAGGATCCAAACGTACAGTGGGCGGTCCCTTTCTCACTACCCAACCTATCAGTGTTGGGTACCCAACCTATCATTGTACGTTAGGGTCGGTGATTGGTTGGTGATGGGGAGAGGTACCGCCCACCGTACGGTCGGACTCTTGGATCATTCCAACTCCCTACTCAAGGATGCCCCTGCAGGCCTAGTTGTCATGGCATCCACCAAGTGGCGCTTTGAGTCCGAGCGCAACTCAAAACGAGGATCAAATTACAGTACGCCCCATCTTGCCACTGTTGTCTATGTATGCGCCGTTAGATGAAGGACGACGGGGCACAGGGCAGTCCGTGTGGAATTAAGGGCCACTTCCAAGTAAGTTTACTTTTGTATAGACTAGTTATCCCAACGGGGAGGTTGTCGGAATATGGCCTAGTGGTCTAGTGATCTTGGGACTAGCGTGGATTAGTTCAGCGAATCCATTTGCGACCGGGTGTTGTCAAATAAAGACGGCAACGCTATACGCGCAATGCGGGCGCCTCAGAACAAGAAGGGTGCAAAATACGACTTTACGTCCATACCGGTTTGCTTCATAACAAGCAACAAACTGTGGCTTGTACGCACCAAGTGTTTTCTGGTCCGATCTAAGATCACATCGGCCAACTTGTTTGTTGCCGTGTCGTCGGAAGCCTGTTGCTCCTTCTTGCTCCAGGGATGCGATTGGAGGAGGAGTTGAGCAAAGCGGATTGTCCCGAGTGTCTGCATGCGTTCAAAAACTAATGTACGTTCGTAAACAGAATTAGGCCCGACACACAAACATCGGAACATCTACATGTTGATAGTGTTTTGATCGAGCAACTGTTCGATGGACATGATCCGTTTCACTGAGACGAGGTGGTGCCAGTAATGGATGGAGGGGAGCGCCTACATTGTGAGCCAGTGGTTTGGTATCAATAAGCTTGCGGAGACCGCATAGCTTGCAGTGTATATTGGTCGACCTCAGAAAACGATCTCCCAAAAACAGTCCCAGTCCGTAAACCTATTAGTGGGGCCATCTCGCGTTATTGTTTATTTCCGCTCAAATTCCATGTGCTTTGGATCAACAACGCGAGCCAAATTATTCCGTTTTAACGACTTTGGCTACAGTTAGAATATCAACTCTTGTAAAAGCATTGCATACAGTGGGTGCATTTCGTTGTTCTTGTAATTGGAGGTTGAGACAGGGTTGATATTATGCTTACAAACATGCAATTAAACAGTTGGGCTATAATACTGTTAGAATAATAGTTGTGTTCATCACAAAACATCAACTGGGAGGTTTATTTTGACACTATAGGGGATAGTTTACAGTGTGGGTCATGTGTGTAGGCCTACTTTAAGAGAGGAGATGGCTATAGATGGACTACCAGATACACGTCATGTAGGCCCACGACACAAAACCACAGCCAGATGCAATGCATCCCAAATTAAAGTCCCAATTAAACGTTCATATCAATCCAAAATAATGCAAACAACAAAACCAAAATGCATCATATTTAAATTGTTTATAGAAAAAGCTTGATGTTTTTTACTTTCTTGTTAAGCTCTAATACACTTGAATCCATAACAGCCGCATTTGATTTTAGCTGAACTATGTAATATTTTAATGTAATCTATTAAACAGAAGAAGTAGGCTATAGGCGTGTTGACATTCAGGCTCCTTGAGGTTTCACACAGACCAACATCGTATCTCTCCCTGGCCTTTATGGAAACACTGTATTGTTGCTGTAGTAACCAGGCCTGTCTGTCTGCTTGCATGGATTGAATACACGTTAATGCCATTTACTGCGTCTTGGATAGGGCTTACATTCTGCCTTTTGAACCCTGTTGCCCTCAACATACAATGATCAACTATTAACAAAAAAGGTTCAGTGCAAAGTGAAGACCTCACCTGTTAATGGGCAAGAACACAACTACGTCTGACAAATTGAATGAAGTGAATAAATCCAAATTGTTAACACAATTCTGGCTGAATTCCCCCTGCATACGGCTAACTAGCAAAGCGCTGAGGCGTACAAGCTGGCGAGTTAACCTGGCCGTTCCTACCTTCACCATGCCGCAAACGTTAGCCTACACGCCACACGTGCTGTAATGCATGTGCGAAAGGTGCAGCCAAAGCCATTTGAATCGAGCTCCCTCTGTGTTAAGCCATCAATAAGAGCCTCAGGTCATATATAAATACGGTAGATATATAGGATCTGGAAGGCGCTGTAGCATTTCACCAATAATAGTCAGGCTTGTGAAAATAACTACTGCCGGTGCACCTTGAACTCAGCCTACAGCTCTCAGCCAATCAGAACATCTCTGGGATATTCCGGTGAAACAAGCTTGCAGATAGTAAAAACATGGAGCCCAACGAAAAAAAGCAAAAGGGGTACATTTCCATGTTGACCTTTTAAGGAATGGATTTTTTTTACTTCAGCACTTCAGAGCTCTACCCTCCTGAATGTGATAAGACTCAGGCAGGCGACCCACCACGGTTCACGGTTAAATGAACACACCGGGCGTTTCACCGTTATTAAAAAGACACAGACGAGCGCAATGAGTCTGTGACGCATTTCCCCCGTTAGACGTTGTGTGTTCTCCTCACATGTAATAAGCCCTCCGTTGTTCTGTCCAGGTATTGGACACAGAAAACTGAAACGGCCCTTTGCAGCTGAACGCGCGTGCCGGCCTCTGAGACATGATTGAAACAATAGGTAAGTCGGCGGTTTTTTGTTCCCGGTGTGCCATTTCATTAAGAGAACAAAAGGTTTCCGTTGTTCACCCTCCACAATACATACCCGTTCCTGCAACAAAAGGGTTTAATCAAACCATCTGTATGCCGTGCTGTATAGGGTTGAGACTGTTGAAGTGTTTCCCCTGCGTGGGTCGGCTATTAGTCACCTTGACCTAATCAGCCCAGGTCCATTTAGAAAAGGTCCCTGGTCCTAATGTTATCACTTCTAAGCTTCTGTTCGGTCTCAAGAGCACACAATGTCTCAGCGCACGCACGCGCGCACACGCACGCACGCGCGCACACGACTTGGACGAGAGTGAAACAGAACAACAGGAGGGCTGCGGTGCATAGTACAGAATGGCCGACAGCAGTGTGTGTGTGTGTGTGTGTGTGTGTGTGTGTGTGTGTGTGTGTGTGTGTGTGTGTGTGTGTGTGTGTGTGTGTGTGTGTGTGTGTGTGTGTGTGTGTGTGTGTGTGTGTGTGTGTGTGTGTGTGTGTGTGTGTGTGTGTGTGTGTGTGTGTGTGTGTGTGTCCAGCGGCAGTAGTAGGGCATAAACAACCTTGTTAACCGGCCTGTTTCATCAGCCGGCCCTAGCTCTCCATGCACAAAAATAAAACCAAAGCAGGTTTGGATCTCAGGCATGGCCTATTAGGTGTGAGTCACAGTCGGTGAGTGTCCCCAAGTGCGGAGACTCCAGTCCGAGCGGAGGCGGTCCACGGCACATCCTGTCTAAAAGTCCGTGGAGAGCAGCGAGCGCAGGGATTCCGAGTGGTTTGGTTGCGGAGCTTATTCCGGGTCCAGCAGGCAAAACCGTGGACGGCTCTATTCCCCTCCACTAAAGCTCATTTATGGCCCCCTGGGTGTCCCTCCGTGGGCCCAAAAGCACAGGAAAAGAAGAAGGAGCGGTGCCGATTTTAGGTGCAGTGAACAAACTCTCTGTCTTGGCTTTTTGCTTGCTTTTGGGTGCATCACTGGCAGCTACGTCAGGCTGATATCTCAAGCCCTGCTTAGGAACAGCCAAGCAGCACTAAGCCCACAGGTGGAAACAGGCATTGGGTGGTGTGCGTTTCTCTGTGTGTGTGTGTGTGTGTGTGTCTCTCACTCCCACTCTCTCCGTCTCCCGACACTCAAATCCTTTTCATTCACTCCTCTTCTCGCTCCCCTTAGGCCAAACAGAGCAGTGTTTGTGTGTGTGTATATATGTTTGTGTATATATGTATTTTTATTCTCAGCAGAATGTAACAGACACATACAAACGTCAAAGGCCTGCTCATCAATTCCTCAACGGAAACATATGCACATGCATTTAATATGCTATTAAAACCACACTCAAGGTCACTTGGTGTGTCGGTCACTCTCCTTCTTTGATGAAGGAGTACAACTCAATCCTCCACCCCCTGTGTCGCCTGATATCCCTCAAGTCCTTTCATTCATCCACCCACCACCACCACCAGTTACTGTCACTGAACTATGTGATGTTTGCCAGATACCCAGCATGCCTTGCAGGCCCCACCACCACCAGTTGCTGTCACTGAACTATGTGACGTTTGGCAGATACCCAGCATGCCTTGCAGGCGGTGGAGCGGCTCCAGGCCAGGCTGCGGGAGCGGGGGGAAGAGAAGCCGACCGAGGAGAAGCTGAGCCTGCTGTGCTCCGTGCTCCAGAGCCCCCTCTTCCACCAGATCCTGGCCCTGCAGAAGACCGTCCAGCTGGCCAAAGACCAGGTAGGCCGCCTCGGTAGCCCCGGCCTGTCCGTCGGTCCGTCCGCTGTGTTGTGGGAGATGTGGTTCCCGTTGTGTTGGTCCCGGACGGGGAAAACCGGGGGTCGCAGCAAGTAAGGAAATGCTGGTGTAGCAAAGTCTGTCGCTACACGCCACCTAGGCGGCTGCCACACTCCACCCAGGTGTGACTTTTCTGGGCTCCTCCCAACATGAAAGACGCAGGGTGGTGATGTTAAATCCGGTTTATTGTTCAAGTTGTAGTTAATGAACATGGCGAGGGTGCTCCGCTGCCATGCAGGAGATCTCCCTGAGTGTGCGTGGAGATGGCTGGTTTAACCTGTGCACACTGATTGCTCACAGGTGCGCAGCCTCACCCAGCCCCAGAGTCCAATCAGACTCGTGAGGCTGCTTAAGCCAGCCATCATCCACACACATGCCCACAACTGGACTGTAAAAGAATTACAAATAGATTTAAACATTTAAAAGAAAACTGCTAAATACACACACAGCCACCCACCCCCACACAAAATGGTTTGGTTGGAAATCAAACTCCCCTATTCTTAAATTACTGTTTTGTGGACTATGCCCAGAATCCACTGAGCCTTCAGTGATAATCAAGGCACTGGTTTGGTGCACATATTTTTGCATCGCAGCCAATCACCATCACCGTATCATATAAGCATTGCCTCCCGAAACCACAATGTCAAGCGGTTGTTCTTCTATTGCTCATTAACAGACAACCGCCCGCATTGCTCATTCAAACATCAGACGCAATCAACATGTGCATGGTGACTATGCTAATCAAAGAGACTTCCCAGACACAGTGCTTGTAGCTCACAGCCAGTGTTAGCCAGACCTGGCTAAACAGACGAGAGCTAGTCATGTTTAATATAAGTCTAGCACCCAGGGATAACTTCATTTCCAGAGCACGATGTAAATGTTAGGTTGTGATGGAAATGAAACTATTTTATCTTAAGGGTGTACTCTGCACTACACTGAACAATATATGCTTAATAAATCTTCATGTTGAACTCAAAATCAAGCAGAGAGACAATCAGAGCGGCATACGTCTCCTTTTTGGTGATTGGTTGCTCAGACAAAATTTTATGGACAAAGGGGATTATGATTCTTAATGATTTTCTTTCATCAAGTAATAATTCTACAGCGTTAACCTTTCACTTGTTGTGATTTTTGAGTTATTTAATAATGACTGTCCAATATGGTTTAACTGCTGACTTTGCGTGTGTATTCAACAAAAAGCAGATGGTCTTTAAAAACAAAATTCCAATAGACTTGCATGTAAAATGTAAGTATACAGTATAGTTGGAAATCAGAGGTTGGTTGATAGGATAATGTCCATTCTGAACGTCGGCTATGGTGCTACTGATAATACTAAGCACTCAGGAATGCAGACCCAACAGGCCTCCGTCACAGGAAGGAAGAAAGAAAAAGAATGCGTTCTTATTTCTCTTTGTGACGAGATCTACACATAGGCTTATAGTAAGATCGTAATCTTGTACCAAGTACAAGTACAATCATTAACGGTGAGCACTCTTTCGCGGAGGCGCAAGAATGTGAAGAGTGGAGCATGAAAGAAAAAGTGTAAGCCACTCTCGGTGCTTGTGAAGTGGAGGGTTCGAGATGTGGAGGGGAAGGTATGCGAGCTATGCGAAGGGAGGCAGAGATGCAGGGCCTGGTTTACTCCAGAGAGAGAGAGAGAGAGAGAGAGAGAGAGAGAGAGAGAGAGAGAGAGAGAGAGAGAGAGAGAGAGAGAGAGAGAGAGAGAGAGAGAGAGAGAGAGAGAGAGAGAGAGAGAGAGAGAGAGAGAGAGAGAGAGAGAGAGAGAGAGAGAGAGAGAGAGAGAGAGAGAGAGAGAGAGAGAGTCCCTGGTTAGATCCACCTGTTGTCCAACCCACACAGTCTGATCTGAACAATTCAACATTTCACACCATCTAACCAAAGTTCAAGTCGCTGCCACAGAAGTTGTGCTTGTTTTTCGGAGGCGAGTTTAAAATCCGTTCAGTGCCGGGCTGACCTCATGAAGCAGAACCAATTTGGTAAAGGATGCAGTCGCTCTGCTTTTCTTTTGAGACATGAGCCAGGCGAGACAAAACCAATACGCTCCCCTTGGTCTGCCAGCGGGCCCCCGCGCGCCTCCCATCGTCATGGCGACGGGGTCCGCTCGGCCAATGGGGCCGCGGCCGCCGCCCCCCCCCGCGTGAAGTGGGGCAGAAACAATTTCTTTAAATGTGCAAGAACCACACTGGAACTTTAATCCTCTTAGCCAGACCATGGCTAACAAAGGCTGTGCATGGGGGCGGCATCTTACCCGCTAAGGCTAACGTAGCTTAGCCTATACGGCTTCTGTCTGGCCAACGAGGATGTTATTTATAAATATCAAACGGTAGAATAAATATTAATCACTTCATTATGTTTACCTTACCTTTAAAATGGATAAAGTGAACTCAAGGGGTTTAAAATAAAATAAAAATATAAAAACTTAACCTGACCATGACTCATTTAAATGAGAAGACATCATATCCATCAGTCCTAATGAGCATAAAGCTGTTTTAACCTAATTCCTCCATCCCCATCCACCAAGTGTAAAGTCATCGGATCAATTAAAAGTTTTGGGTCAGTTTTGGGTCAGTTTTGGAAGGGCGACTAAAGAGTCATTGTCTCCGGGAGGATTTGGTCGGCCATAGATCTTTCTCATCATAGCGACACACTGTCTGGCTCCACCAGGCCTTGGGAAACACGTTTGGTATCTGCCGTAAAACCTAGCTTGAATGGTTACACTCTCAGATAAGATAATGAGGCATTACGGGGGGAGGGGGGGGGGGGGGTAAATGGAGGGCATTAATAGAGCTCTTTTCAATCCTGTGGCCACTCAAAGCATTGTACAATTATTGCCTGACATTCACCAATTCATAAGCACATTCACACACAGACAGCGGTGCCAGACATGCAAGGCAACAGCCAGCTCGTCAGGAGCAGTTAGTTGTCTTGCTCAGGGAGCCGGGGATCGAACCAGCAACCTTCCAAATGCCGGACAACCCGCTCTACCTCCTGAGCCACTGCCACTTAACTGTTTATATGCAGTTCCCCCCCCCACCCCACCCCCACCCCTCAAACTAATAATAATATAATAATATAATAATAATAATTACCTGACTTGTGTTGCATAGGAATTCCCGGAAAATGTCCCATCTTGTCTTGGGAGAGACTTGACCAACGATGTCACGGCGGCGAAGCCCAACGGCGTCCATCTTCCCTACGCGGACATCTCTAGTGTCCCACACGCCAACAGCAAGCCCTCCTCCCCTGACGGCTTTGAACAGATCCTCCAAACTATGGCGCAGGTATGGTCGCCGCCAAAACATCATAAAACATACACAGATGGGCTGATTACATGGGCCTCCTTTGGATTTCAACTGTTGATGGTTAACATTATCATATTCAGGATTATGTGTAGAGTGTAGTCAAGGCCTTGCCTTTGTTGTTTGGGCTCTTGCACATGTTAATCAACACAAGTGGACGAGGGACGCTAAATAATTATTGATACACCAGAACTTAAATCAATATGAGCAAATTATAAACAGCAAACATTCAAAATGTAGTCAACTTACTTTAGTTCGTTGACGCATGGTATAAAGCCTTGTGGCGCAGGCAAGGGGTACTTGCAGTGTTTGAGATTGAAACCACTCTTGACAGCTGTGCTTAGTTGACAGTTAATGAAAGTCCCACCCTGTTTTCCTTCTTTCAATCATGTAGCAAAGCCCCCTAGAGGAAATTAGGTGAACGTGTTTTTCAGTTGCAGTCGCAGTGTACAGGGAGTTTCGTCTCATGGATCTAAAGTCAGTCGAAGCCGATTTGCTTTTATCTCTGCAGATGTATTAACAACAGTGTATAAGCTCTCTACCCATTTCACAGACAAAATCTAGCACCTTGCCCTTAGAATACTCCTCTTTGATACCACAAACGGGACCTTGTTCTAACTTAAATCCAAAATCCGATAGACATTAACAGACTAGACCCACACCTGCTCAGTTTTGATCTACCGAAGCATTTTGAATAGGCTTCCAGCAGCTTTCCGTGGCTTTGATCCTGCATTGAAGTGCATGTCTGTCGCTTTTAGATTTCCTCCTGATGTTCCCATGATGAATGTAATACACGCAGGGCCGGCAGGTGACCTACGTGGAGCTCCTGAAGCCGGTGTCAGGGGGTCTGGGCTTCAGCGTGGTGGGCCTGAGGAGCGAGAACCGTGGGGAACTGGGCATCTTCATCCAGGAGATCCAGCGGGGAAGTGTGGCCCACTGGTATGGAAAACATCTCAAAGTTGCTTATTTTTCACATGCATCTTTTTAAAACATTTAGTCTAAACAGTTATTTATATGCAAATGTAGCCCAAATGAAATTGGCCTGAAGACACCATTGAAGAATATAGGTAGCGTGACTCAAGCACGATTACAAAATGACATGTCTTCCTTTTGACAAAGACACACACAAAAATACGAAAAAAGTTCCATTGTAAAACCCAGATCATTCCTCCACACTGCAATGGCTTCCAAAGCATTCCTCTTTTCACCTACACAAATCAGACCCAATCCAGTCCTAAACTCCTACATTTAATTGACCAATTAGTCATTTGGCAGTTAGTTTTATCTAAAGTGACTGGCAAATTGCAAAGTACCAAAGCATACAATCGAAAATACAAATTGGAAAAATCCAAGTACTGTACGAGCAATTTTCTAAATGATGACTAGACAGAGTGCAGCGTAGCTAAAGGAATAAACGCTCTTGTCTCTACCAACTCACTTCCTCCCCTCTACATCCCTCCCTCCCCCTTCCATCATCCCTCCCTCATTCCATTACCAATCCTTTTCTACCTCACTTTACTCTCTCCCTTTCCTTCCTCTCTTCCTTCCATCGTCCCTCACCCCGTCCCTTCCTCCTCCCTTTCATCCCATCCTCCCTCCCCCTCCCTTTCTCCCTCCGTCCTCCCATCCCTCCCCACAGCGATGGGAAGCTGAGGGAGGCGGACCAGATCCTGGCCATCAACGGCCAGCCCCTGGACCACACTGTGACCCACCAGCAGGCCATCGGGATCCTGCAGAGAGCCTCCGAACACGTCCAGTTGACGGTAGCCCGGGGCCCCATACCCCAGCTGGCCAGCCCCCTGGTGTCTCGGACCCCCTCAGACGCAAGCACCCTGTCGGCCAACTCCAGTGCGGTACGAATCACGGCCCGCCAATCCAAACGACTGTCAGTGTAACGCCTGCGTTGTCTTGGTAACCACTGAGGTTCATTTGAAACTTTAAACGTAGAGGGAGCGTTGCTAGGCGTGTACCGTGCAACTTGAATTTGAGAAGCTGTGTGCATTTTCTCCCCAAACATGTTCGACATACGCCTGAGGTTCACGGAAATACCACGACACATACTACATGCACAAACGTACAAGAAAAAGAAAAGCAAAACAAGAGTGTCATGTTAAAAGCTGTGTGACATGTCCACGTGAAAGGGTCTACTGAGTGGGTTCAAACGGTTCAAATGATGAAAACAGCGAACCTGAGGAGTTGAGTGGTGGTGATGGAGTCGGGCACAAAACGCTGAAATGGCACGCTTGGTTTTGGACTGTCAGTGGCCTGAATCCGCGTCCTGAGAGGTAGCTAATGACACGCTCACACAAACGCACGGCGCGCGCAAGCCAACGCATTCAAAGTGTTTCATGAAACTTGCCGGGAATCGAGTACCTGTGCATGTGATGTAGTGCAGTGCTTCGCACACAGAATAATGTTAATGCATATCTGCGCCGCAGGCACACACGCGCGTGCTACACAGATGCAATCCCCTCCTGTGCTGACAGGGGCATCGCGTCCGGCGAACTCGCAGCAAGCAGTGCTGCACATGGCTGCCCAAGTGTGACAAATCCAACACTAATAACAGCAAAACACACACTCTGCACACACAGTCTGTGCATGCAACCTGTGCTTCAGACAATTGGCAAATTCAGCAGAAAAATGTAATACGGATAAATTAGCATCTGAATTGTTTTATTATATATGTCATTATTTGTATTGTTAAGGAGTGTCATGGCGATGGTAGAGAGCCAAATCCACAACATAATTGTACAAAAGTGAGCATTTCAGAAAAATAAATGATTCCACGTGTAGTTTTAAATATGTTCACCATTAAAAGACGATTAAGGTTTGCATAAAGCCATACAAAAATCATTAACAGTGTCCACATACAGTATTTTATTAATATTATTAATGTAAAATGACTCAACGGAAACTCCAATATTACTTTCTTTAATGAGACTCGTTGTATAAATGGCGGGTCATCTTCATACAAACCTAATTTTCAGTTTATTTGAAGTAAATGGGTCCACTTTGCTCTCTCTCCCCCCTCTCTCTCACTGTCCCCCCTCTCTCTCACTGTCCCCACACCTCTCCGCTCCTCTCCTCTCCATCTCTCTCTCTCCTTTGAGCTGGTCAACGACGTCACAGGACTGGGCTTCGCTTCGTGGGCGGTACCACGTTCCTCTCACCGCATCTCTCCTCTCACTCGTTTCCGATAAGGTACACTCTCTCCCTCCTCTCTCTTTCTCCATTGGCTCTCACAGTACTGTTGTTGTCTCTCTCCTGCACTCTCTTTCTGGGTTTTTCCCTCTTCTATGCTACAGTATATCTGTTACTAAACTGTGTTAACATCTACATTTATATGGATTCTTTTATCCTTTTAATTCTTCACGATCTCACTTGCTGTAAACATGATCCGTTGTAACAAGTATTTATATAGTCCAACTACTCATTACATGTCTCTTTTATTTATATTTTTTTTCTCGCCCATAAATTCGAGTGCAGCATATAATAACCAATGAGCTGGTAAAGCAATTAAATGCTTTTGGCCAATTGTGGGCACAGACCACCGCGTTATATTGAAAGACGCTGCCTCATAGGCAGGAGGCGTTGCCGAGATAATAAGTGAACGCCTTTTCTCCTCTGCTCTAATTCCCAATGGAACTCTCAGCAGACTGTTTGTTGACTCTGTAAAACACTGCATGTTTCTGCTTCTTCTCCGCTATCTATGCTACAGATATACCGTGATGTTACTCACGTGATTTAAACATGAAACATACATTTTAATGATTTACTTTTACCAAATTCTTCCAGATATAACATCTGCATAACAATGATTTTACTTTGATTCCGTTAAAAAAACAGTTTTAATTGTAAAAAATATATTTATATAGTTTTATTAAAAATACGTAAATTTAAATTCCATTTGCCCCCGCAATGTTTTTATGTATTAAGCCTTTAATTTTAAAATTTGGATCCTTTGTCTACCTACCCTACCGTGCACTCATTCGTGGCACTCATTGGCAGGTGGAATCAAAAATGAAGCTTGTTTTTGGCAATTGTCTACAGTGACACTTTCAAGTGAGAGGGAGGTAGGAGTGGGATTTTTTAGGCCTGAAGTCAATATTAGCTTACTTGGCTGGTTTCTCTAAATTGCCTACCATAGTTTAGAAACGATTCAAGCTGTGGAACTCTTCAGCCCTTAGCAACCTTCACCACAATACATCCAAGCTAGAAAAGAGAGTGGGCGACATTTGGTGAAACAAATGCCTCGGGGGAGGGAGGGAGGGGGGGGGGGGGGGGGAAGTATTTGAGGTCAAAGCCATGCCTTGCTAGTTGCTAACGGCGATACCAGCTGCAGCGTGTTGCCGTGGTGCTGAGGCAGCTCAGCATGTAATAGAGAGAAGTCTAGACGCTCCCCACTGCACCGCGTGATGGAACGGTGGCCCAGCGCTATTCCTCTGATAGCAAAGATGTTCAGCATAAAGAATAGTGTTGTGCTAGGATCAGGGGTATATTTAGCACATTTATGTGCAGAGGCAAAAAAACAACAACAACAACAGCGTGACGCAGAAATGCCCTTCACATCGCGGAGCCGTTGCCGTGGCGACGCTCACACGTCCGTGCATTCCCGCAGCCATCCTAACCACACGCCCTGCTCCCTCCCCCCCCCCCCCCCCCACGCAACCCTCCACACGACCCACCCACCCTCACCCAACTCCCCCAACACACAACTCACCCACCAATCCCCCTCATCACCCCACCCCCCTCCCCACGCCCCCCCCCCCCCCCCCCCCCCCCCCCCCCCCCCCCACCCTCAGGACGGCCGCCTCCACAGCGGGGACCACATCCTGCGGATCGGGGACACCGACCTGCAGGGCATGGGCAGCGACCAGGTGGCCCAAGTCCTGCGGCAGTGCGGGAACCGGGTCCGGCTGGTGGTCACCAGGGGTCCTGCGGACGAGGGGGCCCCCGCCCCGCCCCCCGTCTTGCTTCCCACCGTCACGGAACAACAGGTGAGCCGATGGATGTTCCCCCCCCCCCCCCCCCCCCGACGGAATGCGTCGTCTGCGGTGCTCGAGGTCGAGAGCCGATGGGGCTGTCCTCTCAAAAGGGGTCCCGTGCAACACACTTGTCTTCACGTCACCGGGGCGCCGACCTTACTTAAGTGGGCCCTGTACAACTTCCAATGAGAAGCCATGTGGCCCTTTCCTCGCATGTAGTCTGCTTATCTTCACGTCTCTCTGACGTACACGAGAAACGCCGCCATCCATGCTTATGTCCCGCACGAGGCGGTGTGAGTAATGCAGCGTGCATCACCTGTGGCCCGGTACGGGGTCCTTTTCAAAGTGCAAATTGCAGCCGCACTGTGCCAGGCCCGCCTGCTGATAAACACTAATTCCCCGGCTCTTATCGACACACTCCGCACTATACGTGCATGAATGCATTTCAATGGCCCTTTTAAAGTACACCAGCTTTTATCGTCGCCGCACACATTTTTTGCCGTTATTTCTTTGGGTCGACGGCTGCATTCTGAGTGCACATTAATCATAGTGTTCAGAGGTGAACTATATAGTAGTTCAACGCAGTCCGGTGCCCCTGCTGTGCCTGGGGGCCACTTCACTGCCCCTGCATGTCGTTTGTTTTCTTATCGTATTTTGGCCTGAGTGCTACATACAGAAGGGGCGGTTATTGTCGTGCTATCGCTTGTCGGCTCGTACCCGGGACAGCTTGGGTGCTGACGCAGACAGCCTTTAAGGCACGCGTCTTCTCGGCTTGTTAACCCACAGGGCTCCGAGGATGAGGAGGCCGACGCGTTCGACGTCAGCCTGACCAAGAACTCCCAGGGCTTGGGCATCACCATTGCCGGTTATGTGGCCGACAAAAACCTGGGTGAGAGCGCAGAAACACAAACACAACAACAACAACACATTATCCTCTGCATGTTTGTTGACGTAAGAAAAAGGACCGGCGCCTATCACGGCTATACCGTCCTCATGGAGTGTTTGTGACGCTTCTTTTCTTTTCGTTGGGCTGGATTTCTTACCAGAGCCCTCTGGTATTTTTGTCAAGAGCATCACCAAAGGCAGCGCGGTGGAGCAGGACGGACGAATCCACGTGGGAGATCAGATCGTCGCTGTGAGTACCGGGAGGATGCTCCGTTTATAGGCCGCCAGCTTTCACTTCCACACATCCGAGTAGGCGTTTTCATTGGAGGGCTGATTATTCAATCACTGTGAATAACTCAAGAGTTACGGTATCTGACAGCCGACGCAATGATCTGACTACTTTTAGTTCTTTTCTTTTCTTTGTGTTTTTATATTACTGTGGATGTCTGTATATGCAAATTATACACAAATGAACACCATGAATTGTAAAATAAGTCATTTCAATGGTTGCCTTGTGCATGTTGCCTGTCTGGTAGCCATGTTAAAAAGCATGACATAAAATACCTTTATACAATCCCCATTATTCTACGGTATTTCCCGCAGTCTTAACTCTATTTTTAGTAAGTTGAAGTTTGAGCGTTCTGCCACCATCCAAACCCCAGGACCTTCACCTAACCCCCCCCCCCCCCCCCCCCCCCCCCCCCGCCCCCTTTGGCAGGTGGATGGTGTGAGCATCCAGGGCTACACCAACCAGGAGGCGGTGGAGGTCCTCCGCCACACGGGCCAGACCGTCCACCTCCGTCTGGTTCCCCGCGGCTTCAGGCCGGAGGAGAGCACCCCCCCTGCCGCCGAGATTCCCGGCGTCACCGTGGTGCGCCCCACTGCCTGCGCCGCCATCCCCACCCCCACCACCACCACCACCGTCACCCTGGAGCTGGAGGAGGAGCAGGAGACGACGGCTGAGGGGGTGGAGCTAGGTAGGGAAGAGGGAGGTGGGGCGAGGTGGGGCCGGGGCTATGCCACACAGAGGAGGGCGGAGCAAGGAGGAGCCGAAGGAGTTGTTCTGTGGAATAGAGGGGTAGAAGTTATACATTATAGACTCATAGACGTCATCAGCCAAGAACAATTCAACCCAAAACAGAAACACAAGTCACAGCTCAAATAGAACAACAGATTTCGCCTACATGGGCGAAATACGCCCTGGTTGTTTTGGAAAGCCAGCGGTGAATGCTGACAGATGAGCTATAGATTTCTCCCATGGAGAATTTAGTGTGACAGCATCACTGACAAGGTACTATAGACAGCATCAGGACTTCAGTCTCAGAGTTATGGACGGAAAGCAATTGTCTTCCTTCCATTTTCTACTTCCACTCTGGTAAAAACGTCAACCACACGTCCCTTAGTGAGAAACCAGAGGCTTCTGCTCTAACAATGAATCACCAGGGACTACAGCAAGGAGTGTAACTGAGCCAGCAGTAAAACAACGCCACAGATAGCATGCAGAGCATACACACACAGACACACACACACACACACACACACACACACACACACACACACACGCAGAAGAGGGCAAGACAGGGGACATGGTCAGAAGAGCTGAACATGTATGGGACGGTAGCCGATGTGCTCATTCAGTGTGTGCATGTTCAGGATTCAGTGTTAAATCGAAACCAACTTATTGTTACAGTTAAAAATGTTTTGTGTGGGTGCGCGTGTGTGCGTGTGTGTGTGTGTGTGTGTGTGTGTGTGTGTGTGTGTGTGGGTGCGCGTGTGTGCGTGTGTGCGTGTGTGTGTGTGTGTGTGTGTGTGTGTGTGTGTGTGTGTGTGTGTGTGTGTGTGTGTGTGTGTGTGTGTGTGTGTGTACAGCCTACGAGGCCATCAAGCCGCTCAACCTGGACCGTAGCGACGGATCCGATGTCAGCCTCGCCAGCGATCACCTGACATCGGACAGAGATGGTACGTGAATGAATACCCCCGACACGCACACACACACACACACACACACACACACAGACTCACTCATCACTAGACACACACACACACACACACGGGAGCAGCTCAGATCCCGGGACAAACCGGACACCCTGGAAGATACAGGCCCCTTGTTCTCTCTGGGTCTCTGTCCGACTTGCAGCACGCGCCGTACTCTGAGCAAGCTCCCGAAGAAGTTCTTCCACATTTTGCGGTTCTTTTTCCCCCCAGACGGCAAGGCTTGGCGTTTTCTCGCCTGTTTCCACAGACCTCATTTCTATTTATTCATTCCATTTTTTTTATTTATCTTTTCATTGCGTAACAAGAGCAGAAGGCCAAGCAAACTCGATGTAGGACTCGCCCCCGCAAGCATCTAGCTCTAAATGCTTGGCCGATAGCCTCGCAGGTTCAGTTTGCACGGTGTTACGGTACGTGGGAATAGCAGTTCACGCGGTCCTGATCTCTACGGCTGTGCGTGCCGTGCATAAACTGTACGTGTTGCTCCCCAGGGAATCGCCTAACAGCCTTCGAAGAGCAACGGCTCGCAGAGAAGTGGCAGGGCATTCTGGGTCCGAGCAATGAAGTTGTGGTGAGTGCGCTTCTTTGTGTGTTTTATCATTGTTACTATTGTTAATATTGCAACGTGATTCCCTTTTTCAATTGAATTCATTTACGACTGGGGTTAATACCCGGGTTGGAGATTTCTGCTGAGGTGGCGGAAAAAGGAAATAACGTCGACTAGAGTTATACTCTGCTGTTCAACTAATACCCCAAACGTGGCCGTCTTTAAGCGATTACCTGTGTTGGGGGGCGGGGGGGTGTCGTTGCCGTGTGCAGGTGGCCCAGGTGGAGAAGTACAGTGAGAGCAGTGGTCTGGGGGTGAGCCTGGAAGCCAGCGGGGGCCACCACTACGTCCGCTCCGTGCTGCCCGAGGGCCCGCTGGGCCGCTGTGGGAAGCTGTTCAGTGGAGACGAGCTGCTGGAGGTACCGGCTCCCGAGCTGAAATATTAAATATATATCTTATTGACTTAATAACATGTTCAATTTCTTTGAGGTTTACCCACACATCCATAAACACTTTATTTGTAACATGCCGTCTGTATAGCGTAGGATGGTGTGGTGTTTGGGGTGTTATTTGACTTCCAAATGAAAGGTACAGGGTTCGAAGAGTTCCCGGGTTTGATCCCCAATGTACACAGCCTCCCTGTTCGCGTCCTTGAGCTAGATGTCCCGCTGTTTGTCTGATAGCGTCTGCTAAATGAGTCGCTATTGAATGCAGTATAGCTGAGCGTTGAGACCATTTAACCATGTTGCTCATCCAGCTCATTGTGTGCCTACACTACCATCTCCTCAGGTCAATGGCATCTCTCTGATTGGTGAGAGCCACAAGGAAGTGGTCAGAATCTTGAAGGAGCTTCCCCTTTGTGTGTACATGGCATGCTGTAGGCCCGCCCCCGTTCCACAGACTGAAGCGGACACCAGCCAATCAGATGTCTTGTCTACAGACTCTCTTGTAAAGGTATTGTAGTTGCACTATTAGTGGTATAGAAAATAACTGAAATATATATTTCTTTTATGATGGAAAAACCTGTATATATTACGAGTAAGAATATATTTATTTGTTTGGGGAAGTGGAAAATAATTTTTTTTTTATCAAGTTATTTCATACATTTTATGGTAATAGAGGAAATAATTGGGGAAATACAATAGTGATTGGAATGAAACATTGGAAAAATGTCATATTTAAACAGATGCTAAGATGGACTGCATTTTTTTCTGGAAGGGGTGATTCAAAGATTGAATTTATATCTCATTAACTCAGAATCCAGTCCATATACTTGATACTGAAATATTGTGGAGCTGTTATCGGTGGCCCGTTGGCAACGCATGTGGTTAACCATCTAGTCCTAGATGAAGGTTGTACCTTCTATTCAGCTATGGTTAAAAAAAAGAAACACAACGTGCTGTTCAAGAAAATCCCATCCCATGCATTGTCATCCATCCACAAATCCACCCAGCCCTAACGCCTGTCAGTGGACATGATTAGAGGAAAATAACCGTAAGCCCTTCCCTCCCCTCATTGCTTATCAGTTATTATTAGCTCAGCACAAGCCGCCCGTCGCTCTATTGGCTTTCATGCCTGCCAATCAAGGCTGGCTGGATTAAGACCCGGGAGGGGGTGCGTGCTTGGTAATGCAGAGATGGCCGACACTTTGTTAACACCAAAGCCATCGAGTGATACCTCCACAACGGTAGAGCAGGAGGAGCAGCAGCCAACGTTACACAGAGCCAGAAGAGAGTGATGGGTGGGGGGGGGGGGGGGTAGCTCTATAGCTGCCTAGTTTTAGCTGCAGAGATGTCCAATACACCCCCCCCCCCCCCGCCCTCCTCCTCCTCCTCCTCTCCCCCGCTTTGCATCCCACAGATATTTCTCTTTCATCTCATGCCACAAACCTCGGAAACAGAACCACAGGGGTGTGAGGGGGGGGGGGGGGGGGGGGGGGCGCACTGCGCCACAGACACACAGCTTGCGATTTCGCTTTTGAGTTTTTTCTTTCTCACGTTCGGTTCTGCAGCAACAAGTGGACCCGGGCGGTCTCCTGGTCCCGGAACTCTCCGAGGTGACCACGGCGATGACGACGATGACGATGACGGAGGCGCCGGTGCAGGAGGAAGAGGCCGTGACGGGGGAAGCGCCGGCATCCCCTCTGGCCATGTGGGAGTCAGAGATCCAGCACATTGAGCTGGAGAAGAGCGAGGGAGGACTGGGATTCAGCATCCTGGACTACCAGGTACTGGGAACGCTGGGAGGAACCCTGTGGGACTTGTTTTCCGCTCTCGGGATTTTCTTACTTCCGTTTCCTTTGGCTGCATACCAACCTTTTGTTTCCTACTTCGAGTCAGGGAAATTATTTGCATTTTCAGCAGCAGTGATATTTTGACATGTTGACTCTTGTAAACCCCATGCTATCACAATGGCTTTATTCCACTCTATATGTAGCGTAGTTATTGCTACCCTTTAATTCTGTTCGTTGTCAACTAACCCTACCCAATCTATATGTCTGAATCGCCGTGATTTTCTATGAAGGCCGTAACGGCAGATGGTGGGAAACACGCTGCTGAAAGGGCCTTAGATAAATAAACCTGCCATTTTCAATAAAAGATAGCCTAAACCTAACAATACAACAAACTTAAGCTAGTTTGAACTGGCTGCTATGGCGGGATTCCTCTAGGACAAAAGCAACCGAGTGGAATTCAGAAATGTTTTTTTGTGTTTTGTTTTTGATAAGCAGTTCAAGGTAGTACTACTACCTTGAGGAGTAGTACAATAATCACACACAGTAGTTGTAATACTTTCTTTTGGCAAACATGGGAAAAGTTTTCTCCCCATAAGAGCACACGCCACTCAAATAAACCTCAACATTATGTTCTCATCGTTTTGTGCTCAAAGTTTAATTAAACCATGAAACCTTTTTCACTGCAGCCTTCGGGTTTGTTCAGGTATATTTTGGAAATGTTGAATTCAGGAGAGGGAGAGACTCAAAGTGTTGCCATCCATTTAACAGACCTAGCGGTTTTAAATACAACATCTTTTGTTAGTATTTATTTTGTTAGTATTTATTATTTACACATTTGAGCTTTTATTGTATTATTATCCCTCCTAAACAAAAGTGATGGCAGTAGTGAATAAAGGCACAGGGTGTATGTTTAAATATCATTTAGATATAAAAGTTTGTTCACCATGTGTAACCGACATCGCTCCTGTCCCGTCGCAGGACCCGATGGACCCCGCCAAAACGGTGATTGTGATTCGCTCCCTGGTGCCCAATGGCGTTGCTGAGTGCGACGGCAGGCTGTTGCCGGGCGACCGGCTGATGTTCGTCAATGCAACCGCCCTGGAGAATGCCACGCTGGAGGACGCCGTCCAGGCCCTGAAGGGCGCCAAGCTCGGAGCAGTCCAGATTGGGGTGGCCAAACCACTGCCTGTAAGCAAATATTTGGAAATGTGTTATTGGTTATGGTTGGTTGTTCGTGTTGTTAATGCTGCGCGTTATCGTGGTAGAGGTAAGATACTAGAAAGTCGTTGTTTGTGTTTGTGTTGATGTAGGATTTCGTGGTTTAAGTGTAGCTTAATAAGTCATTAGACCATCACACGCATTTCCACTCTCTTCTTTCAATGGCAGGGGCTTCTTGAGTTCCCTTGTTTCATCTATCATCCTTTTCCATGGCATGGGTCTCTAGTCTGTTGTAGTTGTGTGTGTGTGTGTGTGTGTGTGTGTGTGTGTGTGTTTTCTTTCACCCTACAGCCCACTCTTTTATAATGAGGGCTTCACCTTACCGGCACTTGAATATTTCATAGCAGGCAGCCGAGTGAGACCGCATGGTTAAACATCTTCAATGGGTTCACATCCGTGTCGGAAATCGGTACAATGCGCCCTGGCCTTTGTTTGATATTGACACTATTATTTAAATGTCTCTCTTTCGAAGAGCACAGACTCGATATCTTTAAAACCCTCTGTAGGAAATATTGTCTTCACGGCATCATTCGAAGAAAGCTTTTTCTGTTTTTCTGTTTTTTTCCCCCTTTCTTTCGATTCTGTCTTTCAGGTTCAGAATCATAATAGCTTTGCGTGGGATCTGCTGTCGGGGTGACATAGCAGAAAACCGGGTTAGGCTCAGGGTGTGTGCGTGTGCGCGTGTGTGTGTGTGTGTGTGTGTGTGTGAGAGAGAGTGTGTGGGTTGGTAGAGTGTTGTAGGAAGGAGGTCTGTGTGGAGTTCTGTGTCATTCTTTAGCACACTGATCCACTTCTAGCCCCCCCCCCCCCCCCCTTCCACCATGATGGTTGCCTGGGGCCCCATAACTGGGTCTGACCCGTGTAATTCTCTGTTCGCCTCGTTACCTGTACAACGCATGGCGAAGACAATATGGAAAATGTTCAACATCCAGTGTAAAAAAAAAAGCACTACTATACCATATACATACACTACATTTCTTTAAAACTTTCCAACTTTTCTCGGTTTGACTTGAATGGAAATGTGATTGAGTCAATAGATGAAACGACTACTCATGTGTATTCATTCATGATTCATTTTAACGGGAAAAAAAAGAAAACTCGCCGCATAAAATGAACACATCTTTCCAATTCGTCCAGGGAATATGCGGATATTCCCTCTCTCGACAGCCGCAATGCGATGAGCAAAGAAGTCCTTCATCTTCTTCTTCTTCGCCCTCGTCATCCTCATCACCTTCATCGCCTGCCATTCGTTTACTAGCGTGGCCCACTATGTGGGGTAGAGACGGAGATGCCGAGGGAACACTGTACCGGGCAGAACCCGCCCTGGTCAGTTAGCCTGCTCTGGGAGGGGGTGGGGACTAATCAAAGTCAAGACTAATATAATTGGGTGGAAAACCTGTCAATCATTCCCAACGCTAATTCCCTTGTCTGTCCTAGCTTTAACTCCGAGAGGATGTTATTTTGGTTGTCATTTGTTTAGATGGATGCTTGTTTGTTCATAGCGTGCGTAGGAATAGCGCTCTTAGTCTACGTAACCGAATATAAAGATGGCTTTTTGTGCAGTTTGTGGGACCTGAAGTGACACCCAAAACACCAGAAGGTTTTCGGTGCTTCCCGAGAATCTCAGTGTCCGTTCTGCACAAACACACAACCCGTGTCTTCCCTTTCCCCAGCTCCTCGATCGGTCCCCCAGCCCAATTGAAAAATGATCAACGCTCTCTCACTGTCTTTAGCACACAGCGCTAACACCCGCTACGGGCTGGTCCGCGATTGGCCAGCTCGCCGCCCCTGCGCTTATACGCTTCACGGACCGACGACAAAACGGGGATACCTTTCTCAAAACAAACCCTTGTGTTTTGTGGTTCCAGATCGACGCCGGCGATGCGGATCTCCATGACGACAGGGCGCTGGAGCTCAGCTACTCCGGGCTGGAGGACGACTCCCTCCACGCCTCCATGCTGGCCCTGCATGGCAGCATGTGCAGCAGCAGGGCCAGCGCTGGGGGTGGCGGGGGTGCCACAGACCCCCTGGACCACCACCTGGGGCCCCTGCACTCCTCTTCAACCCCCAAGGTACCCGACCTGCTTTACTCCGATGCTGACCGGTGTGGAAGTATTGGAGAAAAATAAATAAAACACTTCTAGTTTATTTAAAAAAATGTTGGGGACATTTCATTAAATGGGATTGTGTCGGCACTGCTCGGATACTGTGGAGATTGAAAGAGGCAGCAGGGGATCGATAATATATGTGTGATGGGGAAGGGGCCAAAATGTCATCCGGATTGTTGTTTTCAACGCCACCTCAGATAGTCATGCGGTGCTTACATTACACAAAACAAATACATTTCAGACAAAAAATTAATTGTGCAGCAAACACGTTTACAGATTGCTTCTATTGTATTTCCCTCTTTCTCTCTCATTAGTCAGACAGAAAAAGTAATAGCACACAATTTTGTCTACACTTGCCCTTTATATTATATTGATATACAGTATATATAAGTGTATATGTAAGTGAACACATGATAGATGGTAGGTGGAATTATGTCCCGTAAAATACATTTTCTCGTTCAATTAGTCAGCGTCAAAGATTCCACGCATTGGGTGTCATCCCGTAAAACACATTTCTGCATTGTGTTTACACTCTACTCATGTTTTATATTTCCACTGTGCACCGTATAGTTTCATCACCAGTTAATCTGTACATCGTTAAACAAATATAAAAAAGAAAGCCTGCCCACAGCAGGGCTCATGGCCCTGCTGTAAAACACCGCTATATTTTGGTGCATTGCACACAGAAGACCATCCCCGGAAACTGCTGTCGCCGGCTCTGGCGTGATGTCTTCACCCGCGCCTCTTTATGGCAAATCACAGAGTGTGCCAACCTAGCTCATTTTCCATTCCCTCCCTCGAGGGAGGCCCGTCTGGCGTTTGCAGGCCCAGCGGAGTGGGACTTACAACCGAACAACGCTGGCGGTTCGGGGTTTGGGTTTTGTATTCATTCCTTGACTCACCCTTTTTTTGGCTCCGTCCTAGCTGTCGGCCCGCCGCTCGCCGTCCTTCGCCGCGACGGCAGCCTTCGGCGACGCCACAGGGCCCTTCTCGCCCGCAGACACACCGTTGGCGTTCGGGCCCCCGGGGTACGAGAGGCACCCGGGGCCGGACGCCATCGGGACGGGCCGTGACGGCGGTTCGGAGCCGCTGGTCGGAGGTGACGAGGTGGAGGCGGTGGAGTCGCTGCGCTGCGGAAACGATGCAGGGGACACCGGGAACGCCGGGAACGCTGACGCTCTCTTCGCGGAGGTACAGTCCTCCACCAAACGAATCCTTCACTCTTTTTCTTTGGACAAAAACGGGGAGGGGGGGGGGGGGGGTTCATTTGTTGATCACCTCTGAAACCTGCCAAGACTTTTAGAGATTACTTTGAGATGGTTCAGACTCAAGCTCATCAGAACATCATAAAATAACCTAATAGCTCTTCGTACTCACGTGTACAACATATTTCAACAATCGGCAAAGCTAGCTTATTTCGTTTTTTTTCTTACCATTTTTTTTTTTAAATGTTTTATTATTGTGCCAGACTATTCCCTGCACTCTAGCTCCCCTGCCCAAATATTTTATTCAATGCCGTTTCATGAATAATTGCTGAATAAATTGTCACCTTCAAGGATGGGTCAGAGGTCGCGAGCCCTCCATCAGGAGACAGTGAAGAGGAGACACCGACTCTGGGCAGCAATTTTGAAAGAACCATCACGGTTGTCAAGGGCAACTCCAGTCTCGGTGGGTCGCATGTTTTCTTTTGTATTTCATCTCTGGGATTCAAAACAAAGGAGGTGAAGAGTCAGAAAATGTGGTAGTTGTCTTTTGTCTTTCTTAAATCAGTGCCAAATAGGATTTCTCAATTTGAAAGCAGCACCTGCGTGCACCACGTCATTATGGGGCATTGGGGTCAGCACCTGTAATTATTCTGGTGGAAGTTGCCTTAGTTTGGTTTTTCAGTTCACTTTTATTTGGCTACATACCAACCTTCAAAGCTGTAAACAACCTTTTTTTTTGTAATGTCCTAATCTCAGATCCAGCGTGCCACTATTTTATAGCGGCCGAAAAGCAATAATTGTAGGGGCGGGAGTTACGTGTTGATTCACACACGTAGACCAAGCTTTCAGAAGGGGGATTTTAATACATAGATCTCTACAGCGGCCAGTCTAGACGGTGTTGGTTTGAAACCTTTACAGAGCCTTGTTTACCGTTTACTAGTGCTGGCCGAGTTTGTGTTTGCTGTAAATAGCAAAATTACGCACTCACAGATCCCCGCTTCCAGGAACATGATTTGTCGAAACAAATATGACTACGAAAAAGAAACACCTCTTTCGGCCACTTTAGATAAGCAGGAGTCATCTAAAGTGGCCGTAAGACTAGTAATATCCTAATAGTTCCTAATGGATGTCTTTCCTTATTTGTTCACTTAGCTGTATGACCATAATTGTTTTTATTGAAAAGCAGTTCATCAGATATTATTCGGACTCATTATTACTACTACAACAAAAATGTTGTATGATTCCTGTTGAATATAGATATAAGTTTGTCGTTTTGCTACACCTTCACCGCTTAATGGAAGCGGAGGGTGGGCCAGTCAAGGGGTTAGGGTGATTGACTCCCAAAGGTACCGGGTTTGATCCCCAACGTCCACACACAGCCCACCTGTAGGCACCTGAATGACATGTGTCTGTATTTAAAAGGGGGCGACAGCAATTCAAACAATTCAAACGGAACGCCTCAATCCGATGAAGATCGGTTTTCATTAGTGTGCATGTAAACGCGCCGATTGAACCACACACACACACACACACACACACACACACACACACACACACACACACAGAAGCGCAGACAGCGACTGACCTGGCCTTGCGGCGTCCTCTCGGGCAGGGATGACGGTGAGCGCGGTGAAGGAGGGTCCGGGCATGCAGATCCGCAGCGTGATTCACGGCGGCTCCATCAGCCGCGACGGGCGCCTCGGCGTGGGCGACCTCATCCTGGCCATCAACGGCGAGCCCACGGCCAACCTCAGCAGCGCCCAGGCGCGCGCCATGCTGCGACGGCACTCCCTCGTCGGGCCCGACATGGGGTGAGGGCCAAACCCTGGCGATGGCGGTCTATGCCGCTTTTTTGGGGGGACGGGAACACTCAAAGGTGGTCCGTTAGGGAACTGCGAAAAAGAAGCGCTCATGATGTAGTTGTTTTACCGGTTGCGTTGATGCCGGGGTTTCTTTCTTAGTCAATTAACCAGACGATATGTTTTTGTAGTGAAAAGACAACCACTTGAGATCTATTTACGCGGTAGCAGTAGAGAACAAAGTGGGAATGCTTACTTATCACAAACATGAGCTGAATTGTCTTGCAGTGTTTTCTTCAGGTGCTTCCTTGAGGGTATGTTACCGGGTGCAACACGTCAGTTATTTATGAGACATTTGTTTTGAAAGATATGACGTTCTTTCTTTCCCTGTCTTCATGCCATTATCCTTTCAAATTACCCACAGACGAAAAAGATCTACCGCTGTGACTTTAAGTGCAGGGTTGCTGTGATCAACTTGTCCGATTTTGTTTGCTTCACTTCTTTCAACAAAACAACCCCCCCCCCCCCCCCCCCCCCAAATCTTCATGTTCTAGATCTGCTTGTGCACCCGAGGATGATGTGTGCCCCTTTTATGTGTGAGTATAACATCCACACTGGCCGTCAGTGACAGAAAACGCTGGAGGCCATCTTGATTTTTCCTTCTCTCTTTCTTGGTCTCCATTTTCAGCCTCCACTTGCATGCAGCCTCTCATAACAAGGGTTTTATCCAGGGGGGGGAGAAGAACTACCATTTGTAGACGCGCTGACAATTTATGCTAAAATAACGTGGAGAATCCTTATTGCGGCGCAGGATGGATTACATCTTTAAACAGAATTTGACACTACATTTTTCTTTAACTAAAGATTCAAATGTTGCCCTATATTGTGAAAAGCAATTTCCACACACACAGGCCCAATTTATTTCCATATTCACCATAAATAAGGCCTTGTGGGAGCAAACGCGAGATTGCCGTTTCACATCTCAACAACACACGGTTGAAGATAATAGCTGGATAAATCTCTTGAATTGACTGACCCACTAAGGACTAAACTAACGACGCCTTCTAACCATCTTTTCTTCTTCTTTGGTTTTCTCTTTCCATGTGGGTTGAGAGAGGAAAAATGTGTGATTATAAGTGTTTGTTTGTCTTATTATTCCTTGTGTTACCTTGCAACTGACTCGCTAACTTTACTTGTTTTTGGCTTGGTTTTGTTTTGTAAATGTGCTCATCAACGGTTTGTTCTGAAGTTCATTGAATGTGTTATGTTATGTTGTTATGTTGCCAGGTTTGATTTTGTCCTTTGATGAAGCCCCTTGTCGTGATTCAGTCCGCACTCCTGCATGTCCACAGAACCGCACACAAAGCCATGACTGTCCCCCCTCTCTCTCCACTGATGCGCTCTTCAAAAATCCCCTCATGTATCAACAGATTGCTAATAGTGCCATCACCATGGAAACCGTCACGTCCCCTCGCCCCCCCCTTCCCACTCATTGGTCGATACTCAACTCTGAACAAATTAATTATTGATGGCTCACCCATCAAACTTTTAAGACATAATTTGGGAGGAAGAGATTTGGACTATGCATGAACAAACATTTGATCAGACAGTTATGAATGAGACAAACATCTGTTGTGGTTGATTAAACGCAGTGGGCGGGGGGCATGCATAATCCATCCACGTCTCACCTTGAGCGCCATGACAGGCAGCGTGCGATCTATGGTCTGAATAATGGAGCCGGCGTGCGTTTCATTTCAGTTGCAGTGTTTTGCACACAGTTCAATTGGAACGGGGCTGGAAGAGAGAGGTAGAGGCAGAGAGAGGGAGAGAGGGAGAGATGGAGGGGTAAACTCTTGAATGTAAATGAGACCGCTACGAACGCATGAAAGAGGTGATTTCCCTGTTTACAACCACAGGCAAGTGGAGGTCTGACACAAGACATATTTAGTCGTGTGCGAGCTCACACTCCATAGACTGAATGTCGGCTGTTGTCTTAAGCAATGAACACCGACGTGTCTGTTTACCGGATATGCTTGTGGATTTTGATGCGAAAATAGTTGGGTGGGTATGACAGACTTCGGGTGTCTTGAGCTCAGAGAGTCTGACAAATGTTTGTATAATGTATGATGTTTATTTTTATCTAATTTCTATTTGTGTGTGGCTGTACTGTGTGTGTGTGTATGGGTGTATGTGTGTGTGTGTGTGTGTGTGTGTGTGTACTGTGTGTGTGTGTGTATATGTGTGTGTTTGTGTGTGAGTTCATGTCTACTCTGTGTGTATGTGTGTGTGTGTGTGTGTGTGTTTGTGTGTGAGTGCATGTCTACTCTGTGTGTGTATGGGTGTGTGTGTGTGTGTGTGTGAGTGCATGTCTACTCTGTGTGTGTGTGTGTGTGTGTGTGTGTGTGTGTGTGCGTGTCTACTCTGTGTGTGTGTGTGTGTGTGTGTGTGTGTGTGTGTGTGTGTGTGTGTGTGTGTGTGTGTGTGTGTGTGTGTGTGTGTGTGTGTGTGTGTGTGTGTGTGTGTGTGTGTGTGTGTGTGTGTGCGTGCGTGCGTGCGTGCGTGTGTGCAGCATTAGCTACGTCCCGGCAGAGTATCTGGAGGAGTACAAGGCCAGCCTAGCGACGCAGGCTAAAGATGACATCTTCCCTGGAGCCCCAGCCCCAACGTACGGCCCCTCCTCACTGAAAATAATCAAACACAATTATTAAAAAACTATTAGATATGGACGTGAGATAACTTGTACTTTATCAATCCAAGACGGGAAATAAGGGAAATTTAAATCAGCTTAATCTCAGTTTTAACCCTCAACATCAAGCCGGATAACCTTCCACATGTTTGTGGATGTTTTGATTAAAAAAAAGAAGGATATTCCTCTCATGGGAATACACTAATTGTGGTCTTTGTTTTGGCACTGTAGAGCGGGCAGTCCTAAGCTACCGGAGCGGGAGGACGGAGAGGGCGAAGAGAGCGCCTCTTACAGCAACTGGAACCAAGCTAGGAAGTATGCTCGCTGAACAACAGGTTGACGCACTATCGCTGATGGGAATGTAGTTAGTTAGTGTAATCTCTGAGCCTCTCAACTCGACCGCCGCGTTTGTCTTGGGGACAAGGGGCCATTCCAAAGCATCATCTTCTCCTTGTAGCCTAGTGTAGGCTAGCATCACTTAGGCTACAAGGAGGCAGGAACGCCGCATCAAGGCTAAAAGGAAATCAAAATTACAAAATGGCATCCAACTTCCTAAGCAGTTGAAATCCCCCTGACACCATTTTCTTTATCTTTTAAACGCGGACAAATGCTGAATTTAAGCTGATAAGAATGCACAGCGAGATAAGTCTGACGTGTTCTCTTTAGTTAGTTGGCAGATGCTTGTATCAAAGTGACTTGCAGTAACTAAATACAGATACAGAAACAGGTCATCGACGAGGAGCTTCTAAGGGGGGGGGGGGGGGGGGGGGCCGTTGGGGATCCCACCCAGCACATGTCAATAATCCTCCTCTCCGTCATCGTCAACAGAGTGGAGCTGTTCAGAGAGACGGGCAAGTCCCTGGGGATCAGCATCGTGGGGGGCCGCGGCATGGGCAGCCGGCTGAGCAACGGGGAGGTGATGAGGGGCATCTTCATCAAACACATCCTGGAGGACAGCCCCGCCGGCCGCAACGGCACACTGAAGACGGGCGACCGCATCGTCGAGGTAGGCCGAAGGGGTCGCACAGAGGTCAGGCCAAGGGTATGTGCAGGGGGTGCGGGGAGAGAGAGGAATGCACGGTTCTCACTTTCTTGTGCCTGTCTTAATGTCATTTCAGGGGGTCCAATCTAGGGGGAATTCAATTTTAAGCAGCTTTGATTGCCGTCGTTGATAGGACAACACAATTAACAAAATCATCTAACGCCTAATTTACTTCAGTTCAATTAACAAGTTCAAACGCATTCCCCGTAATTAAAAGTGGTCAAAACTAATAATAAACTAATCTCGCCCCAACTGGGTAAACATGTGTGACTGACTGTGTATACTACGGAGTGCCTGACGGAGCGATCCTCTGGGACACGTGTTGATGTGTTGATCAGGTGGACGGCGTGGACCTGAGGGACGCCAGCCACGAGGAGGCCGTGGAGGCCATCCGCAAGGCGGGCAACCCCGTCTCCTTCCTGGTCCAGAGCATCATTCACCGGCCCCGGGTAAGATGGTGTACCCCCGCACCCACAGGCTCCCCTTTAATACCAGCCATGGTCCATTGATAACATGGTTCCCGCCATGTCTTCTGAAAGTCCCAACGGTCAAGTTTTTCACACACTTCCAAATCAATTCTTCGTGGTCATGTTGTGGGGGGTCTCAATCCAATGTTTATCCCATGGTTAGCTTCTAGCTAAGGTGACCTCTGTTAAAGAGACGAAAGAGATGGGGGGGGGGGGGGGGGGGGGGGGCGAATAGCGCCGTGTTTGTAATTATTCGACTCATTTGTTTCGGTCGTGGGAACTAACCCTTCTAGCTTCACGGACTTGAGTTTCCCTCGCCTGGCGTCCATCTCTACGGTCTGACTCACCACTATCGCGTCGTTTCCAACTGCTCATGAATCACCGAGTGACGCGGGTACCCTCAAGCCTTTTTGATCAAACGCACCGCTTACCAACTCAGCACTGCCCCCCCCCCCCTCCTACCTACCTCTCTCTCTGTCTCTTTTTGCCTCCCTCCTCCACTAAATTGATGCTGCTTTATTTTTTTTTGCTCTGCCTGAGTCAATGCACACCACAGTTCCCCCACCGACAGCATCCGTTCTAGGGGGATATCTCACGGCTTCCACACACACACGCCACAACACACACACCAGGCAATCCGTCTCCCCTGCTGGCCGTTCAATCTGCCCCCTCCCCTTCATCCGCCCCTCTCATCCCCCTATCCTTCTTAATCTCCCTCCGTCCGTCTCCCCTCTCCCTGACGTTTATCTCGTAAGAGACCCCCCCCCCCCCCCCACCCCCCCCCCCCCCATCAATGTTTCTGAGTTGGTTTCTTTTCCGTTTATATTTCGAGGCGACGCTAAACGGATTCCACGGTAAAAGAAAATGTGCACAAACACGGGTAAGTGCAGAGGGGAAATAAGAGTTGCACCCAAGGTTAGCGAACGCAGGTTGAAATGTTGTCTTCTAATGAACTAGGACACTTTCAGGTAGTGTTGGGGGACCTTTAACAAACATTTAGACAATAAATAGACAAAATAAAATAAAAAGAAATGAATACAAAATTACACATACATATATATATATATATATTATATAAAATATATTTTTCCAGAATAACTGCAGCTCCCCAGTTTACATGTGCATCTGTTTACAGGCCATTTTCGGCCTCTCCAATATGGCGGCGATGTTGACCTACGATCCTAAGGCCAATGCAGCATCTATGTATATATATCTATGGTGGTAATCAAACATCGCATCCTCTCGAGCCATGTGGTAGTGCTACGGAGGAGGCCATATGTGAGAGATAAGAGAGTGAGAGAGAAGGCCATTTGTTTCAGCTCGCTGCCCATGAGATTGCTCTCGCAATCGGCAGACGGCAGAGAGCCGTACTCAAATGTCCCTTCTTTTTTTCCGCCTATTTATTGGATTTCTTTAAAGATGGCCTTTTTTATAACAACCGGCCGGAGAAAATGGCTCCCTTACCGCCTAGGGAGTACAATTACACGTCCTCCCGTTCGAGTGTCTCAAATCCTTCCCGTTCGCGCTGAACGGGGTAGCCCAGAGGTACCGTCGAATCGTTCTTTTCAGAGGGAAGAAATATTCAGCGTTCTCTTTAGTGGCGGGGGGGGAGGAAACAAGATGGCAGCTCATTGTGATCACTATGAGCACACTTTCTTTCTTTCACACTGTCCTTTTTTCGGGGGGGGGGGGGGGTGTTTGAAATGAAACCCCCATGGTGTGTACCTCAAGCCCTGTGGTGTGTTGCCTCCAGAAGCCGCCTCTGCCCTTCCTCCAGCCCAATTTCCACGGTAGCTGCGGCCTGCTCTGCACTAATCAAACCTGCTTAGCGCACGCTCTCCCCCAGGTTAGACCTTTCCACCCCCCCCCCCCCCCCCATTACCCCCACCGTCGCCTGTCTCCGCCCTAGTGTCTGTGGTGTTTGTTGTGGAAATTCGCATGAAATCTCATAACTCTTTGGTTTGTTTCGCAGTGTGCTGATAGAGTGCCAACTACACTCACATTTATTTGCATGGTGCATGTTTTTCTTTTTCTGTGTGTGTGTGTGTGTGTGTGTGTGTGTGTGTGTGTGTGTGTGTGTGTGTGTGTGTGTGTGTGTGTGTGTGTGTGTGTGTGTTTGAGTGTTTGAGTGCGTGTACAGGGATTATAAATAGCGTGAGCTTCATATGGTTACCACATTTCATAACCACCATACGGCTCTGTGATATGAACCCACCACTTTGACCTTGGTATTGCTGCTCTGTCTAGCCGGGAGTCGCAAGGTTCCAGTGCAGAATGTCTTGGTTGTTTTTGGAAAAGCATTTGGACCCTCTTGATAAGATAATGGGTAAACACGGGTGACCGTGCTTCAGTGAACGAACTGCGGACAACCCGGTTTTAACCCAGAAACAACCGCATGTTATTCATCACCCCTATTGTGCCTTTTCTATTATCTACTAACACACGGCTCATCCGTCGCAGAACAAAACAAGCACACCCTGCTTTTGGCCGCATTCCCAAGGTCAACGGTCAAGCTTCTGGCGGCTGCTGGGAGCGACACAGTAAAACGCCTGAGTCGATTTGTAATGCTGTGTCCCTGTTTCTGTTTTTACACGACGCCAGTCCTCCACCACCGACTCACACGAGGAACGGGCCGCCGCCGAGGCCGCCGCCAAGGACAAGGTACGCCTCTCTCTCTGGATGTCGCTCGCCAACAAAGCCAACTCCACGGCAAGGAGAGTAGTCGGGGGGGGGGGGGGGGGGGGGAGTTATTGACCCCAACCCGCCCGTAAAATACCGCCCTCGTCTATCATCGCGTTTTATAGCGTCTTGTGTCGTCGTCAGAGACGGATCTCTCGAAAGCGGCGCCCGCTTGGAAAGCCAATGGCGACTAAGTTGAGTTAGGGGCTTTCTTTTTTTTCTTTTTTTTACGCGCGTGGAGGTAGGCCTAGATATTCTCTGACTCATTCCGGCGTTTGACAAATAAATAAAGAATATATACTTTTTGAGAGGTTTAGGCCCGTCCCGGTGGTCACGCAAACATGTGTTGTTTGTTTGTCTCTCTTTTCTGTAGGAGGGCGAGAGTCACAGTAGACTTTACCTCCGTCTCTCCCCAACTAACCCTTTCACTCCTACGCCCTTTAAGGTTGGTGTGTGTGTGTGTGTGTGTGTGTGTGTGTGTGTGTGTGTGTGTGTGTGTGTGTGTGTGTGTGTGTGTGTGTGTGTGTGTGTGTGTGTGTGTGGTCTCACACGGTCGGCCCTCCGTGTCGGTGTTCTGCTCGCGCTTGCATGTTGAAGACGCACACATGCGTGGCGTTTGTGTTGGGACATGTTGCGCGAGTGCACGCGCTAGCACACTCCGTCGTGATGTGTGTGTGTGTGTGTGTGTTATTCTGTATATACGTTTTTGATGTGGTTGTGCTACATCCTATCCTATCCTACATGCTTTTAGCAGAGGATATTTAAACTCATAACCTGCATGTTTGCTTCAAAGAGGAAGGTTATGTTTATTCCATGGGCTATCCTGTAATTATCATATACTATACTAAGTATTATTGTTTTCCACTATGGAAATCATCTTTGAAATCCTTAATGAAAATCACTCTACAAGTTAGATTTTCTATAATTATTATGATTATGATTATTATCATATTTATAATTATATATATTATAAGTGTGGCCCCAAAGGACTCCTTTTTACTTTCCCGTCTTTAACTTTAAAGACCCCGCAACTTTGTGCCAAAGTCTACTTGCCATGAAGAGGCTTGAAATTCCAAACAGACATATAAAGGAAAGAAGTAAAAAACGGGCCTATAAAACTGTTGGACAAATGTAGCCAGTTCACGAGGCGGCTTCTTAAAGCCCAGTAAATTTGGCTGTACTGCCATTTTATAAAAACCTCCCAGGCCAAATAAACCCAACTCGGCACGGGTCAATTCAACCAGCTTCACCCTCCCCCACACGTCCTCTCCCTTATTCTCTCCTTTTCTTCTCCCCGTTTTACACGACAGCCGACGAAGTGGGACGCGGGCAGGGCGTCACCCACCTGGCCCCTCCCCCCGCTCCTGGTGGTTCCCCACGTTGGGGAGACCGACACGGACACCTTGACCCAGGTCCCAGACAGTCCTACCAACGACCGTCTTGAAGAAGAACAAGAAGAAGACAAAGGAGGCGAGGAGGATGAGTTTGGCTACAGCTGGAGTGAGTTTTGCACGGTGACACCTTGGTGTTACGGAAGAGAGATGTGTGTGTGTGTGTGAGGAGGACAGAGGCTTGATGAGCAGAATGTCCTCTGATGAGTGGTGGTGATGGCAGACCAACGACAAAGGTTTCCATTAAGAGGTTCTGAATGTTGTCATACCGTCACCATGCAATACTTCAGAGTCGCCACTAGAGGTCCCCGTTCTCCCGTTCTTTTTCCCCCACATCTTACCCTTCTGTTATGCAAAACAAGAATATGCAAAACAAGAACATACAAACATGCGCCGATCACAGATGAGACTCGTAAAGTGCACACATGGTGTAACGCTCAGCCTACCGACATTTGTGGCCTAGGACTCAATATGTATCTGAGTTGAGTGAGGGCTGATTATCACATGCTGTGGTTTGTTTTGTGTATGTGTGTGTAAGAGTCTGTGTGTGTCCGTATTATTGTGATGGATGTATGCGTCTATGTGTGCGTGCATCAGTGTGAGTGTTTGTATCCAATCCATGTGCACATGTGCGTTTCTGCGCATGTGTGTGCCTGTACTTTTTTGTACTTTTTTGTGTTTGTGTATTCCTATGGGTGTGCCTATGTGCACGACACTGTGTGTGTGTGTGTGTGTGTGTGTGTGTGTGTGTGTGTGTGTCCCATGGGTTTAAGATGGATGAGGTCGCGAGGGACAAGGTGAGCCGGGGGGAGATTAGCGGAGGACTGATGCATCAATGGGTGCATCGCCAAGGAAACACCAGGGGCCCCCAATTTCGGCTGCACACTGGGGCCCCAACCCACCTGAGACAAGGGGGAGAGAGAGAGAGAGAGAGAGAGAGAGAGAGAGAGAGAGAGAGAGAGAGAGAGAGAGAGAGAGAGAGAGAGAGAGAGAGAGAGAGAGAGAGAGAGAGAGAGAGAGAGAGAGAGAGAATGCAGGGAAGGTAGCGGCTGATATGGGGGGGGGGGTTTGGTGGCGATGGAGAGAAGGACAAAAGAGAGATAGACGGCTGAAGGGAAAGCTACGCAGGACGAAAAAGCTTTTCGGAATACTAACGCGACAGGCTGACATTTCAATCTCTGTGGGTTTTTTCCCCCCCTGCCCCCCTCCCTCGACTCCCAGCCTTTACGTTACGTGCCGATGCATAATCTCACTCAGTCTATTCCACAAGGCCCGGCCCAGATGCACCCAACCGGCATCGAGATGAGAGAGAGACACAGGGAGAAAGAGACACAGAGAGAGAGACAGACAGACAGACGGAGACGGACACTCAGTCCCCGTCTACGCATCAAGGACGCACGTCCTGGTTTTGTCAGATCCGGCACAAGTGTCAACAAGAAAGATTCCTAAAAAGAACCCGACAATGTATGTGTTGTTCATTTGGTTTGTTATGAGCCGGAGGAAAACAAAGTGGTTGTTTCATTTGGTGTGTCAGCGTTAAGTATTGACGAGTGGACGCCAATTGTCAACCACAAGGTCTGCAGCACCGAAGGAGAGTGTGTCTCTTTTCAGTCGGCTCGCTAGACAATACTTGTCACTTCAGGTCGTTTCATATCCCTTCCAACGCTGCAACCTTGTGGGAACCGCCGATATGTATTATTATTCATTGTTTGTTTTTATTATGTGATTTTATTCGTCCTGTAAAGTGTCTGAGTATTTTGAAACACTCTTTGCAAAACAAATGTATTATTAGTATTATTATGGATTGATGTTGATTGCCCGTGTGACATCATACGTCATACATCACATGTTGACCCCTGACCCCATTTCACATCCATCACGATGAAAACATGTTTAAAAGTCCCATTTTATCCCCCCGTCAGGTCAAATCACCCAGCGGTACGGCGGGCTCCCAGGGGCCCTCCACATGCTGCAGCTGGAGAAGGGCCGGGCCGGCCTGGGCCTCAGCCTGGCCGGGAACCGGGACCGCGCCCGCATGAGCGTCTTCGTGGTGGGCATCGACCCGGGGGGGGCCGCGGGCCGGGACGGACGCATGGCGGTGGGAGACGAGCTACTGGAGGTAAAGGGGGCCGCAGCGTGGCCCACAGACGGGTTGATGTCCCAAACTGGGTATAGGTCCCGGACATGAAAATGTCCATGTGATAAAGGCATGTCTTTTTGGTATGGGTAAGAAAAGATGGCACTTTATTGATCCCCAGGCGGGGAATTGTTGGCGTTTAGCAGATGCCAAATATAGTTTCTTAAATGCTATATAATAAAAAAGAATAATAAACAAATGAACAAACCAATGTACTTGAAGTGCATGTATTTAGAAGTGTTGCCATTAAAATGACTAATAATGTTACATATTCACTTATGTTGTACTTTTCTAGATCAATGGGCAGAAGCTGTACGGCCACAGCCACCAGAATGCATCTTCCATCATCAAGAGCTCTCCGTCAAAAGTCAAAATCATTTTTGTCAGGTAGTTGTCATTCTTTTGCTTTTGTTTTTCTAAAACGCCACTGCCCTCACCGCCTTGATTACATCAGCCTCCCAACTTCTGATTTATTTAAGTGGAGTGGATTAATTTTTTTATTACACTGACATAATTGCACAAGTGAATGCCTGTCATACAATTTACAAACCACAAGAGGGAGTTGTTACAGCGAAAACAAAGAAGTGTTAACAAAATGCAAATATTGCAGAGTAGCCTGTGAGGTCTGTCTACAAACACAAATACCCTTGCTTGCTCACGTAATCTAAATTACTTTCATGGAGAACACTGATCCTCATCCTTTCAATATATTCCCCCTTTCAACACACAACATTTTAACTAAATAGTCTTGAGTGGGGGGTGTTAAGAACTATTGCTTCAATAGGATCTTACTCCTTGACCCTTTACTTAACCTAAAAGCCCTTTTCAGACACCCATCACACACACACACACACACACACACACACACACACACACACACACACACACACACAAGGGGCCCTAGGGGTCACGATTGGACAGAGGAATGGGTGGTTAATTTGAGTTATGACTCCCTCTCTTTGGCACACAGGAACACTGGGGCCCTGGACCAGATGGCCGTGGGGCCGGTGGGGGACCATGAAGAGGAGGGGTACGCCCAGGAGGAGCCCCCAGTAGAGGTATAAGACCCTTCAGACTGACCATGCGCTGAAGACGCGGTCAGGATTAGTAGTCGCCGTCTGAATGGTGGTCACGGTTCACACAGGGGTTCCCACAAAGGGCCCTACGCACCGTGCGTGGGGCCCTTCTTCAGGGGCTACGTTACCTTGGAAAGGAGGGAAGGGGAGGAAGGAAGGAGGGACAGGAAAGAAAGAAGGCTATGAGTGCTATAGGTGCTAGGCAAGTTTCTATCAGTCCAAAACAAGGCAGGAAATCCTATAATGTGATTTGTTGAATCAGAAGACTCCCAGCAGAGCCGAAGTGTACAGCCATCAGGGTCATGATGGACACTAGCTATGTGGTTAGCAGTGACCGGTGCACTTTCATCCATGTTAGCCTACATTCATAACTACAAACCAGCGGTCGAATAGGTGAAGACTGAACAGCAGCTTGATGATGGTGATATTTACAGCCCAGCCATACAGACCAGCTTTATACGCACCAGTGGTTCAGCAGGACGACAGTTGATCACTTAATGCACATGTGTATGGTGTGTGTGTGTGTGTATTTGTGGGGGGGTGGGGGGGGGGGGGTTGGGGGGGAAATCACATGGCCGATCACTCGATGTAGGGCACGATCCGTCGATCAGGACCCGTGTGACCTCGCCCAGCCGTACCAGGTCACACCCAGAGGGACATGGTGGGGGAGGCGGGGTTCAACCAATGTGACGCTAAAGCAGACACGACACGCTGGTCCAGACAGGAAAGACGACACAATACAATATCATGACATCAATAGAGCGAGGTGGCGCATGTAGAGGGACCCTGATTGTGGTCACATGGCCAGAAGGGACAGGCTAGTGCCCGATCTATATGGTGCGTTGGCCTGATGGTGATGAGGCTAATGATAGCATTAGCCTCACCAGGGCTTATGCTGATCGATGGGTGAGAGGGATGGAATAAAGACAGACAGACAATGGTTGAAGGTTCAGTTGTGAAGCATCCAGTGGAGCTTTCTTCTCTGTATTACGGTAAAGAAGGACTGCAGCCCAGAGAGGGGGCTTAAGGTAGTCTCCCTTAAAGGTAGGGTAGGGCGACTTATTTTAGAAGCATGTTTGGACATTTCCCGACAGCAATCAATAACACAAATGCTCTGACAAAAAAAATGGAAATAATCCGGTATCTGTGGCTGTCACAGGCCTGTAATAAGCTCATCTACTCATTTCATTTTGCCCAGAATGAAATAATTGGATGGCTTACCTGTCCGCCTGCCTACCTACCCGGCTACCTGCGCGCACTCTGCCCGTGCACTCATTGAGCATGACCGGAGTCTTCCACAACGCTAGGCAGACCTACTGCTAAAGCTAGCGAGCTAGTCACATGTATTGGGGGAGTGGCTTTGGCGGGAGGCCTGAAGGGAGGGGTGGATACTTTCAAAATCTAGACTACTCTGGCTGGTTTCTCCAAATTGCCTACCTTACATTTAACATTTCATTCGTTTTCTTCTACCCTCTTCAAGTGGTTTGATTGATAGGAGGCCAGAGGGTGAATACGCACCTATCATCAAATGTGAGTGGAGGCAAGAATGTGCTACCTCATGTAGGGTTTTATAGGTAGACATTAGCACTTTGAGAAATCTGCTCTAGCATGAACTGGAATCCAAAGCAGGGGGGGGGGGGGGGGGGGGGGGGTGGGTAATGTGGTAATTCTTCTTGTTTAAGTTAAGCCTCTGGCAGGAGCAGACAGTGGTGCCATGTTGTACAAGGTTGTAGTCGTTTTCTTTCTGTCGCAGGATGATGTAGGTTAGAGACTAGTTTGTTGGAGCAATCTTGCCAAGACAGAGTATGTAGTCTGTGCATCAGCCACGAATATCTGGGGTGGAATTGTCTTTCTGTATTAATGATGACAAATCTACAATGCTCTTTATGTACTGATTCAAAGTTGAATCGCATCAAGATTGAGAGAGACGGAGAAAGAGAGAGAGGTTCGGGAGATGTTTCCCTAATTGTACGTTCTTCAGAGCCACAAACCTGAAAAAAAGAGGTTTTCCGACTAGCTAAAAAGTTTTGACGATCTAAAAGTTCTCTCGAAATAAGACTCAAACTCGGCTGGCTGACAGGTTGAGGTTTAACGTCACTGAGACTGACAACAGAGGGAAAAAAACGTGGAAAGGAGTCAGAATTTGTACCCCCCCCCTCCCCCACACACACGCACGCACACACACCCTCAACTAACCCAAATTCATTTTTTTTGCATTTTCTCCTTGATGCCAGCGTCTCTTTTTCTCCTCGTCACAGTTTGACTCAAGCGCTCTGTGTGAGGCTCCTGAAGAGGATGCAGACACGGTGGGACACAGCGCACACCATATCGTACAACACAAGGTTCGCAACGCACACACACACACACACACACACACACACACACACACACACACACACACACACACACACACACACACACACACACACACACACACACACACACACACACACACTTGACTTCAATTTTGGAATAACATGATCTCAAGCTCTATGGAAACCAAAAGGTAGAGATGTTGTGTTGGCTTCAATAGAATGGCTTAGTAGAAACGTAGAATGGTCTGCAGGACTATACACGTATAGATACACATAACGCATGCATACACATAACTCATACATACACAGAAAGTACCTTTTAGGGTCTTCCGCGCAGTGGAGACGTTTGAGCAATGCCATATATTTGGGCTTGTGTAGCAGAGCGTAACCCATTACTTTGTATCCCTTCTGTATTAGTATAGTTTGAAAGTTTGAAGTATTTTTCATTTGCCAGTTCTTCCAAAAGTTATAATTGGTCACACCATTGACTGTTTCCACTTTGAACACAGGACGACGGAGAGCTGGGCATCACCTTCCTTGATGGGGACACTGCACACGGGGTTGAGATTCAGAGCATGTCGGAAATGCCGGGACACACGGGAAAGGTGAGAACTAGCATGTGGCTACAACAACCCTCTTTAGCCATCAGCACGCTAACACGTCTCGCCGTGGTTTCATTATGTACAGGAGGGTTGCATGAAAACCGGGTGATAAACTGTTGACAGTGAACGGTGAATCTGTGCTTGGCTACTCCCTAGAGAAGGTGGAGTATGCGAAAGGACAAACAAAACAAACCCATCCCATAGCAATAGCGGCTATAGTGTTATTTCAAAAATAGTTGTGGATTTCCCTATTGGATTAAACTGTAGAGCCATGCATAGAGTACATAGTGTGCAAGTCTAATAATAGGACGTCGTTTTACATCGTCTTTTATTAATATTAGTTCCTAGTTCAACGTAATCTTTTATTAATTCATACCTCGTTTTAAATAGTATTTTATTAACACTCGGCTATAATTTTTAAAGCTGCAATCAGCGCTTTTTGCTTGCCCTGCTTTGTTGTGAGGAAGTTGTGTTTAGATTGACTATCATGGTTCCCATGTATTTGTTTGGCCATTGCTACAGAGCCGAATGCACAAGATCCATGAGACTCAATCAAAACCCAGTTCAATCAAAACAAAGTGGGGGGCGGGCAAACACTGCTGATAGCAGCTTTAAGTCTCATGAATAATAGAAGATCCTCTTCACTCCCTTTAATCCATTAATAATCACAGGCCGTTCTTGCTTTCATTAATACCAGTGCATTGTGTCTTTTTCTCCCCAGGTCTACTCACTGCTGCGGAACACCATGGGGCCTGCGAAGATAACCTTCTCCTCCGACAAGACACTTCCTCCCTGCACCTCCTCATCCTCCTCCTCCTCCTCCTCCTCCTCCTCTCTCTGCCCCATGGTGGATACCATGGTTACCAGCCAGAGCCGGGAGGCGTCTATCGTTGCGGGCCTCGCCAGCCCTCCCAGCATGCCTTACAGCAGCTTAGACTCCATCGACCAGCCAGAGCCGGAACTCATCAGCAGTGAGTCGCCTGGTGTTAAAGAAGAGAGACATTGATGTAAAGGATGATGGCATTGGATAACTTGAATGTATTTAAACACCCCCCAAAATTGCTAATGTTATGCAAGTCGTTAAAAATAATTTGATAATGTTTTTTCTCAAAGTGGCCATGACTGAACAAAACAAACAGTCAAAAAATGATTAGAACTAGAGTTTAAAAGTAAACACATTTCCCTCCCAGGTCCGAGTCGCCCTTCGACCCCCAGCACGCTGACCTCTGACCCCGCGACCTGCCCCATCATACCCGGCTGTGAGACCACCATCGACATCTCCAAGGGCCGGACGGGCCTGGGCCTCAGCATCGTAGGGGGCGTCGACACCCTGCTGGTAGGTAGCCCCCCCCCCCCAGCATAACAACACAACCCCTCCCACTGAGGTTCCCAAACAAATACTACTCCCGACTGGTGTGTGTGTGTGTGTGTGTGTCCGTTGTCTGTGTGTGTGTGTCTGTTTGTCAGAGTGTGTGTGTGTCTGAGTGTGTGTGTGTCTGAGTGTGTGTGTGTCTGAGTGTGTGTGTGTGTCTGAGTGTGTGTGTGTTTCTGTTTGTCTGCGTGAGTGTCTGTCTGTCTGTCTGTCTGTCTGTCTGTCTGTCTGTCTGTGTGTGTGTCTGTGTGTGTTCCTTCCGTCAACCCCAGTTTCACCAACGACTCTGCCACTTTGACATCTTCCTGACATTTCCGAGTTTTGAAAGCTCACCATGAAAAACGGAACGAGCCATGCCACCCACTTGGAACCCTGCTGGGGCGGTTCCACAAGCGGCCGCTCTGACACACACACAGCCCACGGCGAGTTGAGAAATGTAGGGATGATGTTGTTAGAACACCACCCCCCCCCCACCCACCCACCCGGCTGGTTCTCTTAGGTCGCTCTATTCTGTCTGCTCAGTCAGGCTTGGGGGTATAGTGGTGGTGGTGGCGGTGGCGGTGGACTGGGTGGGTGGGTGGGGGGGAGGGGGGGGGGGGGGGGGGGGCAGTGGGTCTTTGTCTAGCCTGGGCCACAGGAGACAATATCCAGCTTGGGAATGTGACCTCTGAACCCTGTGTGAACCTCGGATGATGGCGCCGCTCACCGTGGAAAACTACACGTGACGTAGGAGTACAATTAAATCCACGGCAGGCGGGTGGTGTCACAAGGTGAACAGAGATGGTGTTCTTTGATACGAGAGGTGTGTTAAATACCTGCTCAGACCGGTACATGAAGCACCCCACACATTTTCTTTTAATGAATATTATCACACACGAATCATTACTTCACAATTCTATCTCCCAACAGACCTTATTATTATTAAAACCTTTTTATTTTATCATTTTTATTTTAAATCAAGGTCACTTTTGTCCCCAGTCACTTTTCTTCGTGCCTCCTTGTCTTCTTGCTCTTCTGAATCCCATGATTATATCTTCTCACGCCTCAGGCACAGACTTTTTGTCTCTTGTCCAACCCATTTACACTCTCTCTTTCTCTCTCTCTCCCTCTCTACACCTCTCTCTCCCCCTCCCCCTCCTTCTTCTTCTTCTCTCTCATTTTATTACCGCAGGGGGCCATCATTATCCACGAGGTTTACGAGGAAGGGGCAGCCTCCAAGGACGGCCGGCTGTGGGCAGGAGACCAGATACTGGAGGTGTGGTAGTGGGAACGCTCCGCCGCACCTTCTAGAAAGAGGAAGAGGTCGTTTTTTCTTCTTCTTTTTTAACGATGATGGCGACGTTCCCGAGGAACTTATTGTTTGATGTGAAAAGAAAAAAGGCCATCTCTCACTCTTAGTCTTGGATGATACGTGTTCTGGCAGGGTTAACGGCATGTTAACGTTTTATTGAGACCCCCACTGTGGACACGGTGTTTTAATGACGACTGGACAGCACCTCTCTCTAGGATATAAATCGAATGATTAAGAACAGCCACCATTCATTAGAGACGGGGAGTTTGTCGCCGGAATTTCTTCCGAGTTCAGGGGAAATTTGAGCTTGCAGGAAGTGACCTATTGAGACACCACGACGACGATGTATTCATCTTTGCCGTATGTAGTATACATTCCTTCCGTTCTGCATGTGACAAACGAAGAGATCACAAGAGCAGTGGCCAGGATGAACTCATCAAAGGAAAGGAACAAACTGGAGTAGGGTTTCAAAAACTGGCTTCAGACCGCAAAGTCGGTGAGTGAAGTTTTGGGTTCAGCCTTTCTTTGACCTCTTGGCTTCAATAGGAGGCAGGGCAAGGATGTGTGTGTGTGTGTGTGTGTGTGTGTGTGTGTGTGTGTGTGTGTGTGGGGGGGGGGGGGGGGTTGGTTTCGTAGCTCAGTCAATAGAGAAGCACACACACACACACACACACACACACACACACACACACACACACACACACACACACACACACACACACACACACACACACACACACACACACACACACAGACCACCTTACGACTTAATTGCCCCTCTACTTCTATTCGCTTCTGGAGTGGAGCCACCGTGCCAGTGTTTGCCAACAAAGTCACAGAGATGAAAAGCGTCTACAGCAGAACCAATGTCTTCAGAGGGCCATTCTTGTCGCCCCCCCCCCCCCACCATCTATGGGAAAGAAAACAAGACGGCCATTGTTGTGTCCGTGACTGAAAAGGGATACCTTCCGTGCTTTTGTTGTGGGATGTATACATTGTTGGTGAAATGTATACATGGTGTCTATAGCAAAGGGCTAATGAATTTGTTCATTTGGCGTCATGATAAGTCGATAAAGAGACCAAGTGAAGTCCGCAGCACAGAGTTCGAAGTTAATTCATGGATTTTGTCATTTTTCTGGTCTCCACGGAACACCAGTATCTTCTCCGTCAATTCAACAAATGATGTCCCTTTTGACTTCTTATGTCAAGATGTAATCAGCCAATGAAATCCCTTCTTCTTCTTCTTCTTCTGCGTCTCCAGGTGAATGACATGGACCTGCGTGCGGCCAGCCACGACCAGGCCATCAGCGTGCTGCGGCAGACCCCCCAGCAGGTGAGGCTGAGGGTGTACCGGGACGAGGCCCAGTTCAAGGAGGAGGACCTGTGGGACACCTTCACCGTGGAGCTCCTCAAGGGCCCCGGCCAGGGCCTGGGCCTCAGCATCGTGGGGAGAAGGTGAGGGAGTTTGAACGGGAGATCGTTGGTTGGCTTGCGCTATCGCGTCGTGCCAGGAGTAGAAGAATGCCTCTTGACATCTTTCTTTCGACATTGGCATTTGAAATTTGTAATTTTTTTGGGGGTGGAGGGCTTTCAACTCCATGTAAATATTTCCCTTTTATCCGTGACTGATTGCGCTTCATTTATTTAGCTAGGTTTTGTTCTCGGTGCCTTTTAATTTTTTATGGTCTTTGTAAAAGGCAGCTGCGGTCGTCCTTGATTCCGAGCCGTTTGGCCGTGGTTTCAAAGGAGCCCCATGGGAACAAAATACGACTTTGGTTTACTTACTAGTACAGCAGCAGGGAGACAAATGCACAATCTGTCAGTTATCAGAATAACACACAACCCTGCCCTTGTGATGTTTTGAGAGAATGAGAAGAATGTTTACAGTACCAATTCAAACTCAGTACAATAGACCTGCATTACTTTTTCTAGCCTATGTTTATAGCACCCTGCTTTGCATTATTCCCTTTAAATAGTTTTGCAGTCAACGGAGATGACATGTTATATTGGTTGTCAGCCAAAACGTTCATGATTACATAATAGAAATGTCATCTGTGACAACCTGGTATGCTTATTGTACTTTTGTTTATCTTAAAGGAATGCACTGCCCAATAAACTAACAGCGAGGAGGATAATTAGTGGCTTACCTACCCTGCAACAAATAGCCTTGAGTACTGTCTGGAAGCCTTGTATTCATAATCTAGTCATAATACTGAGGCTGCATGCACTACTAGACTTTAAACTGAGAATAATTCGTCCACTAAATATTGTTTTTGGCTGGTGCATTCCTTAGGCCGCTGCTAATGACCCAGGTTTGCTCTTTCGTTTCCTTCTTCATCATTACCTGTAGCCATTTGAAAGTAACAATCGCCTTTCTTTCTTATTAATGCAGATCACGGGAGTTAAGGTAAATGGTTCTCAAAAGACCTTAGGATAGTGTGTGTGCTAAGAAAGAAATGATCAAAACAGTTGCACATCAACATTTCATCTGCAGAGCCAAGCAGGCACACACACACACACACACACACACACATATACACGCACGCATGCACTCACACACATGCACGTACGCAGGTTCCATTTGTCCCACAACCACAGTTTTGCATAGCCTTAACAGCCAAACACACAACCAACCATGCATAACCGAGTAGATTAGCAGAGCCGTGCATATGTTTTTGTGGTTGTTTTTCTCCCTGAACAAAATTGTTTGGCCTTGAGGGCATTCCACTGCTGTCGCTCAGGTGTGTGTGTGTGTCGTGTTGCATGGTGGTCCTTCTGACCCCCCAGGATGAGCCAAAGGCCTTGCAAGGGGAAGGGGGGGGGGGGGGGGGGGGAAGGGGTGTGGTCGGCAAACTTCATGGATTGCACAGCCAAACAAACACACAACAAGCATGTACAAACATACATCCCTGTTAGTGTGTTGTTGTGTGTGTGTGGTCGTGATGTTGTGTTAGGTGTGTGTGTGTGCCATGCACGTGTGGTGAGTTGGGGGGGTGTGGGTGTGGGGGGGGGGGGGGGGGGGGGGGCAGGGAGGGGGGGGGGTGGGGGGGGGGGGGGGTTGTTCATGTTTTCTGCCCCGACGTGTCCCTGTTGAATTTACGGTGAGCTATAAAATGTGTCTGTGCTTGCCAAGAAACAGAAATGCAATGAAAGAACATTTTTAATACTGCTTAGGCTAGCAGTCGTCTCTAAATAAAACGATCTAGGGAGCTGTGATGAGCTGAGATGTGGCGCTCCATCGTACGCCCCCCTACAACCAATAGGATGAAGGCAAGCTCCCGCTGAGTATATTATTCTAGCATCCATACCCCTTCTCTCACGTTGGTCATTTACAACATGGTTCCAATACGACTGGAGCAGAGAAAAAAAAACCAGTGGAAAAAAGAGAGACTGCAACAGAAAAATAAGAAGAATAACAAAGACAGAAGCTGAAACGTGGCATTTAGTGGTGAGGGTATAGTCACAGCCAAGCTTCTGTGGCCCTGGTGTGTGTGTGTGTGTGTGTGTGTGTGTGTGTGTGTGTGTGTGTGTGTGTGTGTGTGTGTGTGTGTGTGTGTGTGTGTGTGTGTGTGTGTGTGTGTGTGTGTGTGTGTGTGTGTGTGTGTGTGTGTGTGTGCCTCCAAACCCCACGTTTGTCTTAATCCACACGCGGAGATCGGCACTTCAGAAATCGCAGAGTCTGCACTGGTTAAAGATTGCAGTTGAAATGAAGGAAAACAAAAATCCCCCATCACTTCGACATCCCCTTATACAGACTTAAAGGCGTGCCAAACAAAGATATGGGGGGGTTGGGAAATTATCTCCGTTTTTATTTATTTATTTATTTATTTTTTTTCTAGAGATGGTATCTCTTGAAGCACAGGAGGCAAAATCGAGGCCACACAATTACAGGTGCCAGGCGCAACACTGACAATTACGGAGACACCCGATTGTAGCACTAGAATATACTGTCAGACCGTATCCCTTTATAGACGTCGTTGGTTAAAGCAGTACTCTATATGGTAATCAGACCGTGCGCGTGTAGAGGGGACAGATTCGACCGCAAACAAATGCTATTCTCGGTGTTTGTTTAGGTAGAAACCTTCAAGTAGGGTTGGTTCCTTCAGCGGTCCCCAGTGGTTACAATTGCTATTTTCCGTTCACAAGTTTATTTCCACATTTGCTTTGGATTGTCGAGATGAATTAGGCAAATTGGCCTGGTTATATTTTCCAAATTGACCGTAGAGATTCAGATAAAACCAAACATTTTAAGTACAACCATTCTGAGACCGGCGAAGTCATTTTTCCAATGGTAGAGAACGGTAGTGATTTAAGTTCTATTATCCCGTCATGTAACCCTTTGTGTGTGTGTGTGTGTGTGTGTGTGTGTGTGTGTGTGTGTGTGTGTGTGTGTGTGTGTGTGTGTGTGTGTGTGTGTGTGTGTGTGTGTGTGTGTGTGTACGTACTCAGGAGTGACACGGGCGTGTTCGTGTCGGACATCGTGAGCGGTGGCCTGGTGGACAGCGACGGCCGCCTGATGCAGGGGGACCAGATCCTGTCCGTCAACGGCGAGGACGTCCGGTCCTCCACTCAGGAAGGGGTGGCGGCCATACTCAAGGTGCCCCACGCCCCAGACACCCCGACCCCAAACCCTACCGCCGGTCCAACTGACTGGATTCTACCGCAGAAGGGAATTAGTGGTGAAAGTAGTTTTGTGTGTCACGCTGACGCAATGTCTTTATAAACTAAGGAGAGTAAACATTATTGAATCCCCACAATGAATAAAATAATGCCGCACTGCCTTTGCCTCTACGCGCTGTGTACTCTGTGGACCCTTTTAAAAACCAACTACACTATATCTTTTCCAACCTGCCTGGCTGATTGGGCTGTGTTCTATGTTTGGTTGGCTTCTCAGCATGTCTACGTTTTATTGCTTTTATTTATTTACAGCTTGTGAGCACTGTGTGACCCTTCTCTTTGAATGGTGCCAATTAGACGAACCTTACTCACCTGCTGACAATCACTTTGGATTCCTTTGAACAAAATAATTGTGTTATCTCACAGTGTTGCGTGGGGCCCATCGTTATGGAGGTGGGCCGGTTCAAAGCGGGGCCCTTCCACTCCGAGAGGAGACTGTCCCAGGGCAGCAGCCCTGTGGGGCTGGCCTCCTCGCCCAGCGACCCGGGGAGCCATGGCGACCTGGATAAACACAGCAGGAGTCAGGAATGTAAGTGCACCGGCTATTCAGGCCCGGGCCCTGAACAAACACAGCGCACAGCGCCGTCATCGGTATTTGCCTCATGATATTGATTCATGCATGCCAGGGGAACAATGCGACTGTATCTGGTTTGAGAGGGCGATAGGGCTGTGGGATATACAAACGGGCCCTGTATTATTATTTTTCAAACATTTAATCTAAAGAATATTTACATTTCTGATTGAATGTCGCTCTGAATTCGTCTTTGTTCTGTGTTTCCCCCGTCGCAGCCCTGGACCAGCAGGACGTCAGGGACGTGGAGTTCACCAAAGGCCCCTCAGACTCGCTGGGCATCAGCATCGCGGGGGGCCTGGGCAGCCCCCTGGGGGACGTCCCCATCTTCATCGCCATGATGAACCCCGGGGGTCTCGCCGCCCAGACCCAGCAGCTCAAGGTGAGGAGCCGGTTTGGGGCTCGCGTCCCCTGGGAACGTTTCGTATAGACCGGTGGTTTTCAAACCGCGGGCCGCGACCCATAAGTGGCAGCCGGGAGCCAAAGAAATGATCAAATATAAATATATACGCATGCCTACATGCCTTGTCTGTATAATTTAATCACTGGCATGTTTGAAGACTGACCAAGGAGAATTTGGGATTGGCAAACAATATACAAAGAAATGTAAACATCTCACTTTTTCTGGCATGGTATTGAGAATGTACTGCTTATTTTACTGCACTAAATATTTGGTGGGTTCAAGGCCAAAAGGTACCCCCACACAGATGGGTCCTAGAACTGAAATGCTTGGAAACCGAACAGAACAAAAAAAAAAGGCTGCGATGGATTATGAAATGCGAGCCAATACTATTTACTTTTTCCCCACTCGGTTTAAGTCCTGTGGGCCCGGACTTAAAGGACAAGCGCCTACAGCCTCCGCTGGTGATTTTCTAGCTCCTTCTGGTTAAGATGGAACAGAACCACAGACAATTGTTTCTCTGTGTGACGCAAGCCGAGTGGAGGAGAACAATAGCTCGAGAGACAGCCGGAGTAATAAATCTGTCACAGCCGTGATCAGAACATTGAGCCTAGTATATAGAAAAGACTTGCTCCAGATGAATGGGGGAATAATCTGTTATGGCGCATTCACACAGCCTCCTTTCAGAAAACAAGACAGGAAAAAGGTCACTGAAAATGCAAGCTAGCCAAACGCAAGCATGGTTTGCCTTTGTGTATTATCCTCCGTATGAATGCACAGATGGTTTTAGTCCATTGGTAGTCCATTCGAGATCGCCACCCCTCCCTCTATATTTTACATCATATTTTTCTTTCAAGCTTTTGCTACTTTTGGTAATGAATTAACCTGCTTTATACACCCCCTTTCTCCGTTAATTATCAACACTCAAAATGCCCATTTTCTTTGTCTCTCTTACATCTTAAATACCGGGTGGTTTCGCCAGCCTAATGGATTCTTTCCATTGTTACCGCTCTGCATTCTGGGTACTATTTCCACCTAATGTTCCCAGAAATACCTCAGCTGGCTAAATTACTACTGGCGCTGATATAAGAAACGGCGCGGCCCCCCCCCCCCCCCCCCCCCCCCCCCCCCAATTATCGCTCCACTTGTCATAGAAGCATAAAGGAGGTGGTCAAAACGTCAGAACACGTGTAGCGGGAACAACGGTGAACTCAGACACCGCTGACCAATGTTTCCCTCCGCCCTCGACGAAACGCAGACGGGAGACCGGATCGTGAGCATCTGCGGAACGCCAGCGGACGGCATGAGCCACGCGCAGGCCGTGGCCCTGCTGAAGAACGCCACGGGAACCATCGAGCTGCAGGTATGCACACACACACACACACACACACACACACACACACACACACACACACACACACACACACACACAGACGCACACACACAACATGCAACCTGCGTGTCGTTATTCTAAATATATCATAAATCGATTATCTTTACAGATAATCAATGATCTTATCCAGGAACAGAGTGTGAGCGCGGGAAGTGAACCGTGAATGTCTTGTCTACTGTAGACTTTGAAGTATACCGTAAATCGGTTTTGCTGGCCAAGTGGCACGGGCTTATCGTTCAGATAGCGAGGGTGCATCACAGTTTTCCATTTATTATGCCGCCGGTGGAGCAACTGAACTAAGCTGCAATCTTTGTGCTTGCATGTGTGTTTCTTGGCGTCTGTACGCATGTGCGCGGTTGTCTATTTGTGTGTCTGTATGTGTGCATGCGTGTGAATGTGGTTGCCCACGTGCGTGTGTGTCTGAGGCTCTATGTGGCTATCACCGTGTGTGTATGTGTATGCTTGTCTGTGTGTCTGTATGTGTGTGTGTGTGTGTGTGTGTGTGTGTGTGTGTGTGTGTGTGTGTGTGTGTGTGTGTGTGTGTGTGTGTGTGTGTGTGTGTGTGTGTGTGTGTGTGTGTGTGTGTGTGCGTGTCACAGGTGGTTTCGAGTGGGGACACCCCAGTGACGGGCCCCTCAGAGAGCCAGGCGGTGGAGGCCCTCACGCCCAGCTGCATTTTCCAAGATGACCTCGGGTAACTGCCAGTCGCCATCACAAGATCTCCTTCACTTCCCCCCCTGAGCCTGTCGTTAGATCGCTATCGGCCATTTATTTATTTATTAATGGACGTTTTGTCCACAGCGACACAACCACGACAAATTTGAGCTTTTATTAGAAGCATGTCATGAAGTAGTAAGTAGCGGTTTGGCATCAAGGATCAAACGCCAATTCTTATTGTCCAAATCGTCTTACCCTCTGATCCATCTTATTGTCGTCCCAACGTTAAATATGTACTGCCACTACGACTAGACCCTCCCCACTCCAGTCTTGATATCTTTGTCAGTGCTGATCACGGTGTCCGCTTGCGTCAGCCCCCCCCCGCAGTACAAGGCCATCACCCTGGACCGGGGACCCGACGGCCTGGGCTTCAGCATCGTCGGGGGTTACGGCAGCCCGCACGGGGACCTGCCCATCTACGTGAAAACCGTCTTCGCAAAGGTGAGCCGTAGAAAAGGTTTCGCCTTCAAGATTCTTCGTCGTACGGTTGCGATACATCTATTTATTTCTATTTTTGAGGACCCATTTTCATATAAAGAAAAATGCTGTCTGTGTGCGCGTGTGTGTGCATGTGTGGGTCCATCTGCGTGCATGCGTGCCCCCCCCCCCCCCCGTGTGTGTGTGTGTGTGTGTGTGTGTGTGTGTGTGTGTGTGTGTGTGTGTGTGTGTGTGTGTGTGTGTGTGTGTAGGGGGCGGCGGCGGAGGACGGCCGTCTGAAGCGTGGGGACCAGATCATGGCGGTCAACGGGCTGACGCTAGAGGGCGTGACCCACGAGGAGGCGGTGGGCATCCTGAAGAAGACCAAGGGCACCGTCACCCTCACCGTGTTGTCGTAGAAACAGCCGCGCACGCGAGACACGCAAGCTAGCTAACCGCCGCCCCCCCACACACACACACACACACACACACACACACACACACACACACACACACACACACACACACACACACACACACACACACACACACACACACACGTCACTGTCGCTTGTTGTAGTTTTACACTCTAAACTATGATTCTCATTCATGGGTATATACAGTACGCCCTAGCGTAGCTGAACTACACGGCATCCGCAAATAAAATATCAGAGCTAAACCGGCTATACACATTCATACATGTGTATGACAGACTGGAGAGCAATAATGACTTGGTTATGTTTAGAAATAAACATAACTAGAATGACATGGGGTTGCAATGGGTTGTAGATGCTGGCTGCATGTACACCGCAATATAAAACCCTTGGTTGTACTGATTGAGTTGCTTTGACTATAAAGACCATTTGAGAAGTATTTAAACGCTTGTGAGTCAATTAGCAATCATCATCTCTGTATTATTTCACTTTAGAACTGTTTTGTCCTTGGTGGTGTGTCACCACTGTTAATACATGTATAAACCTTTCGATTTGAACTCAATGGTAGATGCTGCTACAACTGCTGTTTAAATGGGATTCGATCACAAAGTCGCCGCAATAGGGAGTGATCCAACCTTATCCACTGAAGTCTAGCGCTGCTAAAGCAACTTTTACATGACAGTATTCTGTAAATATTTGAAGTACTATGAGCGTGTGAGCATCTGCAAAATCATATTGAAGAGAAGATTGATCCTGTATTTTTGTTGTGTTGTTGCTGTAGCTCTTTTGATGACTATATTCCCCGAGTGTATTATGATGAGCCAGAACTCAAAGACATACGCTGCTAGGAGTTACCCCAAAGAGGTCTGGCGGTAGACGTACAGTGCGCTAGGTTTCACACCAATGAACTCCTTCTTCTGTTCGTATATCACTGAACGTCTGGTTTCTCTAGGCTCTGCACCTGATACCACCAAGTCTGTTTCCTTGCTGTGAATTTAATAAAAGTGACCTTCAGACATACATGTATTACTTGCCGTGGTGCGTTTTTTGTCATGTTCATATAAATCATCATTTATAGTTTCCTAACTAGTATAGAGTTTCACTCGCTTCACTTTCAGGCTTTGGTTGGTATTTGCATATGTTATATCCACACATTATTACATGTTTTTATCCAAACGCTATCAAGACTTTCCTTAACATCCAATAAAAGACAAATATGGACCAACTGATGGGTAGGTCCATCATTTCACATGAACAAAAATGATAAAAATGAGCGTCTCTTTGGTGCTTCTCTGAATAAAGCCAATACTCCCTCAGCTCAGATCAGTACATCAACATGTGTGACGACATCTGAATGGCCGTATCATCGAATGCACATTGCATTTGATGTAGATTATCTGTTATGATTCACGAGAAACACAAAGGATCTGCACTTAATGTACTCCGATGAGAAAAGCTATAATACGGACAATAACATAACGTCAAACAATCTATTCATCTCAAAAACAACCGAACAGCATGTCAAACATAAATGTTTACTGTGTTGAGTCCATGTGAACTGCAAATAAAGGCTGACTGACTGAATAGGGCCTGTGTTGTCACTAGAGACGTGCATAATAAAGGTTGTGTCAGAGGGTACAAATGGGACATTGTGACTGACAGCCCTCATTAAAATAGCCCAAGAAACATAGAGAAGCAGAAAGTCAACTAAAGTTAACGTTGTGACACTATAGGCCGTGTTGAGCAGATTGCCCAACCTGCAATTTTTTTTAATTAGTTAGTTCACAGGGCCATTACACACCTTGTCATTCCTTAAACCCGCAAAATGGCATGCATCAACAATAACAACAACAACAACCCTATTGTACAGCCCGGCATCTTAAATCTATCCAAGACAGTTAACATAAAAAGTTTTGATTTTGACAAATAAAATCGCGTATTAAAACACTTTCGCCCAGAAACGGTCAGGATAAAAACAAAACAAAAGCAGGGAATCAACAAGGATTTATGCTTTGTATAAGGGTTTTTGCTGGCGTCCTTTTCGGTTGCTGAACGACATTATAGGCGACAGCTGCTGCCAAGTGCGCGCCGCACGGGTTCACGAGCGGGAACAGCTGAACTCCCCCGCCACCTGTTGTCTGAACGCTCCCGTCGCTGCGGTTGTTGTGCGTTTTTTTTTCTCCCCTCCCTCGCTACAGGAGCCCCTGGTCCCGGGGTCACCGAGGGCTTGTCTGAACAAGTCCTTCAGATGTGAGGACCCTACGATGCGTGACCCGGAACACGGGTGTCACGTTACCGTCATAAAGAAAAAAAGAAAAACCACTCAACCCGAGAACCTATCGAATGACCCGAGCAATTAATCAGGCTTCTTCTAAACGTCTGCCAGACTTCTCATATCGGCTTGAATCACCTCCTTTCCAATCCCGACTGATAAAGCAAGTTAATATTGGTGAATTTTTTTCTTTTTTTTTGGTCAGCCCTTTTTAAAAATGCGTTTGACCTCTTCAGGAAGGCTTCAGACAGTTGTCGCCACATTTCACATCCCCTATCACCGGTGTGACTTAAGTTTAACTACCTGCTGCCCAACCGGAGGTTAGGTCAATAAACTAAGACATGTGTGTGTCATTGATGATGACTCAGCATGCATACCTGTGGGGCTACACCATTCCTCTTTGGCTTGACACCTGTCTGCTTCGGCTATTAATGGGCCCTTCATTACATCTGTTGAACGACCAAAAAAAAATAAAAAATGCTTTTATTTTGTAAGCCGCATAAACTCAAGGAATTCGACAACAATTCCACATTTCCATAGTGGTGCTATGGGAGAGAACATAAACCTTTAGTTATAGTTCCAGGTCTAAGGCTTTAGCACAAGTATACATTTCTGTGTATGCTGCCTGCTTAAGGAGCAATGGTACGGTAGGTATGGGTAGCGGTGTCTATTAGAGTATACATTATTACATAAAATGCCAAATATATTGGTTTGTCACACCCTAGGAACTAATGAAATGACAAGTTATAAACGTCATACTTTGTTTTTTCGTAAAATGAATCATCAATCTTAGGCCTACGGCGGTTCATGACAACTGTTTCCACAAGTGAATGAGTCCGTGTTCTTTCTATATGAAGCTACATAAGGCATGTTTTCATAGCTGACATTACACGTTCTTCTATCTACTTGCCCCAACAGGCAAAACTCCTGCAGCGTGCTTGCGGAGCGGAAGCCAAACCACAGGCAGCAGTGTGTTCCGCCCTTTCACAACACCATCATATCTGCAGATTAACCGATCCTTCCTGCGCTCGAAGGCTGCGCTTCCTGTTTTGGGAGCGTTTTTTTCCGTCACGTGCCAAGAGCTCCTTCGAATACGGGCGGCGCTGGTGCGCAAACGATTGGGTGTCACCTTGCTAGTCTTGAGTTTGAAGAGGTCAGAGAGGCTCGCAGTGTGCAGGCCTATTTCTCCCAGCCTACCGTGCTGAATTACCAGAGAGAGGAGAAGCAGGATAGACACAAAGGCATTTAGCCAATGATGAGGGAACATATGTCAATGTTTTCTGACTGGTCGGCACCACGTTTGCCTCGGGGGGGAGGGGGGGGGGGAGACAGGGCTGTCTCCCTGACTTCACGAGAGCTGTCAAAGGAGATAAGAACGACCTTGGCGTTGGTATAATTACCTGCCGCGCTAGCGTCAGCATACATTAGCTGGGATTCTCAAGGTCTTGCTCAGTCAACACATAGGTGTAAATGGAGACAAATGAGCTGGGAGGTTCTTTTGGCTGCGTTTCTTGTTTTTTTTACCCCAACTCCATGTCACATTCCCGCTGATCAGTCAGAGGTTTTCACTTTGATTGTTGTGATTGTGTACAGAAGCTTTTTTTTTGCTGTCTGATCTTATTGATACACTACATACAACTTTGTAAGTTGTAATATATAAAAGGCCTATCTGTTGCCTGATGTCTCCACAAAGGAAGGCCAATATCATACATGGAAGTTGTGTGTATCCATGTAGTGTTTTGACTGCAAAAAAAATAATACAGGGAGGGCAAAATGTGAGTGAGGGTTATGGGAGTTGAGGTAGGCCTGATTCTAGAACTACTACTACATATTTTAAACGAGTCCAGTGCAAATACTGCCACAGGTCTTGCTCCATTTGGCCACCAAACAAAACCTTCCAGCGTAAACAAACAATCGTTTATCTTTGCCTCGGATCATAACAATTATAGTTGCAGTTAAACCGTAAGGGACGAACAAGTGCTTTTCCTCCCCAGCTGCCTAACCTAGAATTATGACGGAGCCAGGAAACACAATGCCATCCTGATTTACTGTCCGGTTTTCCTTCTTTCTGACAGGGCGGGACGTGTGCGTGTGCGTGTGCGTGTGCGTGTGTGTGTGTGTGTGTGTGTGGGGGTGTGTGTGTGTCTGTGTGTGGGTGTGTGTGTGTGTGGGTGGGTGGGTGTGTGTGTGTGGGTGAGTGTGTGTGTGGGTGGGTGGGGGTGTGAGCGGGGTGAACTCTTCTTCTACCCAAATGATTTTTGAAACGGCTGTAAGGTGAGACTTGGAAGGACTCGAACGACAGCACCCCCCTCCCCGTGACGTCATCTGGGATCGGATGTCCCGGCCCGTGATTGGTTGGTGTGTTTGCGCACGGACCGCGCGCAGGTCCGCGGCCCGACGCTGTTCGGAGCGACAACAATGCCCGCTGGTGTTGTGTGTGACAAGGGAACACCACAAACACAACACTGTGTTGTGTTTAAAAAATAAAATAAAAAAGCAGTTGGGGTCAAAACAGTCAAAACAGCACCATTCCTCTCCACTCCTTGCCAGTTATAACATGTTTACCAGACAAACAGACCGGACTCTTCCTGCGTTTTTAGGGGTTTTCAACGGCCCCGGGTTTGAAAGAAAATAAATAAGAAACCTGGCGTCAGTCTCCCTGCTACACCCACAAACTGTCGGGATCGATGGCGGCTAACATTACACAACCCTTCCCGCTGTGTTTGTTTTGGTACACACCTTTAACGTGCCTCTCGTGGTAGGTTACAGATTAAGCGGCTGACTCCCATTACATCATGCGAACTGAACGGTGCCTGACTAGCTAATGTTTAAGTCACCAGGTTTTTATAGCCCTCCTCCTATATATGTGCACTGGTGACGCCACAGCCACTGGGAGATGTTTGCCTAGCCTAGAGTGGAAGAACCTGCCTGATCTAGCTAGCCAGGGCCCCGGCTGAGCCTGTCGCTAGACATGGCAGACGGACTTGCTTACCAGAATTCATGGGAGCAAAATGTGCATTCATTCCAACTTAAAACAACTAACTGATCTGTTGTTAAAGTGTGTGTTAGTGGTTCAATAGAGTGAATGGTTTTAGTAGCCGCCATGCTAACTTCCTCTGTGCCATTCCTTGACATTAAGGCCTACATAGAAACAGCGTGGAAATTTTTTCTGAGGGACTTAGTAGCCAAGTTAATGTTCTGTAGTTTACTAATCACCCAGTGACAAGAGATTGAAAACGAAGGGCAAATCAGTAGTGCAGTATCTCTCAGACCATGTTCAATGGTCTGCAGTTCATTGGCCTAGCAAAATCTCTGGTTGACCGATCAGTCACTGATTGGACAACGTATGGGAATTCGATAATATGTGCAACATTTAGGCCAATGGGTGCAGTCTGGTACCCAGTATTGTACCTCTGTGTCCATTTTAGGATGTTATTTTGTGGTATAGGCCTAACTGTTGTTGATTTATTATGCAGTTAGCATTACAACAAACTCAACAACAACCACAAAAGTGTATAAATAATTTGGATGGACTATGGACAATTTGTCAGTGGGAGGCATTATTGACCTGATTGCGTCCGTACCGTTGATTATTTTTTTTTTTTTTTAAAGGGGCCCCAATCAATTTTTTTTTGACATTGCACGGGCCTGAACATCAATTCGGGGCACGAAACCCTTTGCTGTTTTATTAATGCACTATTGCATTCATGATGTTTTTATTGTGATCATTGTTCATTCTCTGCTCATTCATTCATTTTTCCATGACAAAGAAAGTTGTTTAGAGATATATTAAATCCCCTTGAGAACCACTAACATTGCTAATCATTTGAGGCATTAGGAAGATTCTTTTATCCAAAGGGATTTAGAGCACACATACACATGTCATTCAGGAGAGGGTAGGGGTCAGGCAGCTTACTCAAGGATGCCCTTCTTCTAGGATGTGGACATCCAGAACCGTTCGGCCCGTGAGTTACACCCTAGCAGTCACTATAGCCAGGGCTTGTACATCACAATGCATCATGGGTTTTTTTTGTTGGCGATACTCCACCATCTTATGATGACTCGAGAGAGTTGTAGTAATGTAAAATCCAAAATGAACGTAAATACACCGTAGCCTAGGCTAATAAAAACGTTGTTTTGCCACGTCTCGCATGACAAACACTGTGGCAGTTTCAAACACAACAATGTCACCCCATAAGAATGACTAATTACTAAACGAGTACAAAAACACCATTACTATCAATAATATTCCTATGTTCCTATACTTCCGAAATGAAGGCGGTCATTGCGATGCGACGCTACAATGGACAAGCCCTATACTGGCCTTGTAGTGTCCCTTGAAAGGGGCACACTCCACACATTTCAGCCCTGAAGCCTTAACACTGGTTAAACACAGCTTTGCCATCGCAGGCAGAGTGGGATGTGGACGGTAGGCCTATAGCCCGGATGGGACAGGGGACCATTAGTCATTAGTCATCAGGACTTGAAAGCACAGAGGCCAGCACTGTCATTATGATTAAAGCCATTATTAACGGTCAAATTGCATCTGTCCATAGACTCGTCTTTGATCCAGCACACATCTTTTTGATTAGCTTGTCATTATAAGGGTGGTGCTACAATTACTGCCGTATTAAAATCCGATGACCCCAATTACCCTCCCAACAAAGCTTGAATTATAAGCACAGAATGGGTAAAGGCCGCGTTAATAACGGTGTTCCACGTAGTTTATTTTATAAATATGTAATAAATAAGTATAAGAACAGTACGACATAAAGAAAGTCAAAGGTTTCAACAGTGACAGGTCATTTGAATACGCCTTTGCATGCTTTCATTTACAGAAGATTGGCAACATAGCTTTGCATGTTTGTCGACGCCAGGGAGGAATTCAGCTCTATGAAAAGCCTTATGTAAGACGCATCACATAGTGCCTACAACATAATGAGAGGCCAGGACTCTATGGCTCGATCCAGCCACCATGTCCGGCCTTCGCTACAACAATGTCCCTTCAGTTTGTGTCCTACGCAGGCCTCAACAATCCAGCGGTTGTCACAGCATAAGCATGATGGAAACAACATGGGCAGAGCGCGCCAACCAACACTTCTCTCTCTCTCTCTCTCTCTCTCTCTCTCTCTCTCTCTCTCTCTCTCTCTCTCTCTCTCTCTCTCTCAAAAGAGGCATGCAGCAGGAATTAAAGTGTATTCGTTGACTACGGCCTCACCCAGTTAATCAAATATTAAGTGACTTCAGATAACAACATACGGCTGTCATCTGCAAAACTAATCTTAATTGACATCCTCATAAACATAAAGATTTCCCATGACTGAGGTATCTCTATTGGCCATTATGTAATACAGACACAACTTAATACTATGTGATTTATCTAATCTAGCGTGATGTAAGTATGGGTTTTCTGAGACATTTGTTGCGACAGCGTTGTATGGGAAAGTTCACTTTAATGAGCCCCGGCTTTAAACACTTGTCTGAGTGCAAGTTATTTTGTTCTTGTGAAAACGATGAAGTCACCGCTGGGCTTCTTGTCGAGTGGGCCTATGCAAAGCGACCCGCCAACAGACATTGCTGCGGGCATTATTCTCCCACAATGGACATCACACTCCCTCACTTCCCTTTATACATGCACAGTGTGTAATTATGGCTGTGTAGGATTTAAGATAACCGTTGGCACTACTTTGTGTTGCTGCTCTATGTCTTTTATTCTAACCAAAAATGTGTTTAAACCATGCACATTCTTTATAATTAGATACGTTGTACTGAAAAGGTTTTCTATACATTTTTAAAGAAACTGCTTATTTCTGACATTTATTGTAACTGGGCTTCATGCGATCCATGCAAGACAGGTTTCTGTTTGTAGAATGACTAATCTTACATTTGTCAACTATAGCAGAATTCTCCCAAAATCGGATGTCTTGGATCATATTCTTGTTATCACATAGGCCTGAATTTCCCAGTCCATTCTTACTTCCAACAATGCCACAGGTTCCAGCGAAGCATAAAGGAAAGTTCAACAGGCTCATCTTTGACTCACGGCCTCCCCTTTACATTTTAAATAGGCCAAAATCCCTTCCTCTCCAGTCCGCCCTCCCCTTTTATTCAGATGCAATATAGTAGTCCACGGAGTGTAGCTGCTAAAATGACCTAATAAAACCCTGTGAGTAATAAAATGTGTCGAATCAATTAGAACCCTACTAGTGAGTTACTACTGTTATGAGAAGTGCTTAAATCGGAACACTAGCCAGACTAATAGCCATACAGCACAGCATTCAGATGAGATGCTCCAAGTCTAAGACACCATAACACTACTTTGTGAACAATGTTTTACCTACTGGTAGTATAGCGACACAAAAACGGTCGGAGGGATAAACAGCTAATGATTGTACAACTCATGGGGTCTGAAAAATCACCAAGCCCTTCCTCTGCTTCCATTATTCGCCACACGCTCCACCAGCAACATGCATTTGTCTTACTTAGCCTGTTTGCTAATTACACACCCTGCCTCCACACACACCTCGAACAGTAGCCCCCACTAGTCAATGAAGCCGGTGGTGGGTGGGGGGTCCATCTGTCTACACAGGCAAGACAGCCTGTCTGTTGGGGGGGGGGGGGGGGGCAAGTGGCCTGCTATTGATGCACAAGTGATGATCTGATGCACGGATAATCATTAACAAAATAAGAGCCGCAGAGATTGCCCAACAGTAATTACCTCAGCTTTTTCGGAGCCAGGACTCAAGTGACTCTGAACTTAATGATGTGTGTATTTGTTTTTTATACCGAGGTCATTGTCGATGGTTACTTAGTTAAACAACGATTTTTTACAGGCCAGTGCGTGGACAATTTCTAGAGGTTGATAGTGCAAGTCCTACCACCTCATCAAAAACGAGAATAAATATAGGCCTAAGCAATACACATAGCCTGTATAGAGTAATGCAAACGGTGACACTCTTATTCCAGCGATGTAACCAAGGGGTCGCCACTGTTGAACCCAAACCCGCTACGCCCCATAACTCTGCAGGAAGTACAAAAAAAAAGAAGGTCATTAAAAAGCAAAGCAGGCGACCCGTGAAGCCGGAACACAGCCAGGACTACGGCGCTGTAACTCCTCCACCTCCACCACCAGCCTGCCTCCACCTCCACCCTAGGGTCCTATCACTAACAGGCTTCTAAGAGGCTTAGCTTGCCCCCACCACAAAGAGCTGCCTGTTGGGGCCATCCCGGGAGTGAGCCGGGACAGGTGGCGATCCCCATGGGGAGTGCATGTGCTCTCTGTGTGTGTGTGTGTGTGTGTGTGTGTGTGTGTAGGGGGTTGACTGTTAGAGTAATCGGAGTCTGACACAAAACAAGCCGAGGTGTTGTGTGGACCTTGTGGGTTTTGACCGACTGTTTATGCATCTGTTAAAAAAGACATTGGTTTTGTGAGAGTGGGCCACACGGATTGGATATCATATTGCCCCTTTGGGACATTTTGGGAATATATAAATGACACTGATATTAGATGAAGATAAAGAAAATATAGGAATAAATGGTGAATAGATAAATAGGGTAACTCTTGATAGGTCAAGCTCAGATTATAAAAAAAAAAACGAATTTGAAACGAAATACAAAATAGGCAATTATATAATGACAACGTTATGTTAGTCCTTCCATTTCATATCAGTCAGTGCATAGAAATCAAACCATTTGAAATGGATGCTGCAATGTATTTGTTTGCAAATAGAACAGCGAGGGTGCTTCAAACATGCCAAACTGTCCACTACACCAGTGGTCACTTTTTGAATCTCCCTTGAGTGGAAAATGGCCTTTCTGTTTCCATTGAAGCGCTGAAAATGGAACGAAGTGGGTGCCAGGGAAAAAGTGCCAGCGCTTTAGGGCCCTTCCGGAAGGTTTATCTGCCCACTGACCCAACACACTAACGGGGGAAATCTTCAAGGATCTCTAGTATCTGCATTTGCCATGTTTTTGGTGTTTCGGCACATTCACCTCCAGCACTTGTAATCTGAATTACTGGAAAAGGGGGGAGAGTGGGACGGGGGTGTGGTGACTTCTTTGATAATCCAGATTAACCAGTGACCACCCAAATTTGGTCATGATATATTTATTAATTAAAAATACCAATCTAAGTCATTCCAACTATGGGTCTTTAGAGGTGGTAACTTTTCAAAACTCCCGTTTTGATCTTTTTTTAAGGCTATCTCCTCATTCAAATATATTCTTAACAAAACTGGGTCTCACAACACAATTACAATACAACAACTTTCTCAAAGATGATAAATGCAAATTTTGAATAGCACAGCCATATTCAGACTAGGCCTAACTGGGACTGTTTGACAACCAACCAGAGTTGGGTAGACAAGCGATGCTTTCTGGCCGATGATCAAACAGGGTCCCGCTGACAACACATAATTACACAGAAGCTTCTAGACAAACAACCAACAGTGGCAAGATAAAGTGGACAAACCACAATCACCTGGAAACCACATGCTGCCACATTCAGAAAGGAACAGGCAAGAAGCCCTAAAGAGAATATTTGAATAAATCAGTACAGGCAAAAAATTTAATCTCTCGAAACATCAACTAAGCCAAAGATACATTATTTTTGTACGTTACGAGGGATATGAAGGTGAAATACGACAAAAACAGAGGAGTCCTTCTGAAACAATGCAAACAAAGACAGAGACAGTGCTGGGAGCCGGACAAAGCTTGCTATTTTTCCCCAGAGGATCCCATCTCACACGGAGCATTCTGGAACATTACCAGCAGAGGATGTCAGTTTTTGAGTGATCGGCGACAAGGCTGCTGAGAGGGATTTCCGTCCTTATTGAGGCAAAAAAGGTCGATGTGATTTGTGAAATTAACTATGTAATGAAGACAGCCAGAAATGGATCGGCTTTTAACTGATGACTGTTATGCATTTCAAATGTGCATGGTGATCCGGGCTCACTAAATGAGTCTGTCACTTTTCCCCTGAATAAATCAAGTGTGATGATGAGGATGATGAAACACAAAGGGTTGAGAACCAGGAAATGGGACTTTTGTACCTGACTAAGGCCACACTAACTTAACTGCAAATTAGTTCAGAGAAGACCTTTGCTAGCGACTAAAAAGCCTAAATAATTCCTTGAATAATGTCATTAAGGCCTCCACCTAAAACCACTTGTCAGCTAAATACATAGTTACCCGATTTATCCAGAACTATCTATGGCCTATTTTCTACCATGTCACTCAAAAAGATTCCAAAATATATTGACAAATCAGATGCAATTTATTTACACTATTGGTCGCATGCTTTCTGCAGACCACATTAGGCATGCTTCAAAGAAATCCCATTTCAGGAAGTCCATGTCCAATTTGACTCCTAAATTGTCAAGTTGGAGGCCAAACGTTCAATACTGCAGCGGCGCCGGGCCCCGTATTCATGAAATGGCAGACATAGCTGCTGGGAGTCGGAATTCTGACCGCTTTTGAAGAATTCCAGATAACACATGGGAACTCTCCGTCGCTCGCTCGCGCTCTCTCTCACTAGGTGTCTGAAAAGAGGCCAGGAGAAGCCCAGATGATGGGGTCAGGCCCTTCTGTAGAGGCCTCTTTGATTCCTAATATAGCCCAAAAAAGGCTCCGTCCGTACCAGGCAGGGAAAGAGAGAGGCACATATTGGTGGGAAAAGAGAGCGAGAGAGAGAGAGAGAGCGCCAGTGAAGAACAGAGAGATCAAGTTGGATAGTTTTGAATTATTCTCTATCCTTAGACAGCTTATAGGGTCCTGTCCTATCGACTGCATTCCCTGTGGGATATGGGGCGGGGGAGAGGGGAGAGAGAGAGAGCGAGAGAGAGCAAGAGCGAGAGAGACAGAGACCCATCAAAGCATGCTGAATGTCACAGGACAAAGCCTTGATGTTGTGGACATCAAGGGATTGACAGGAGGAGCAACATAGGTCAGACAGCAGGAGAACTGGGACTGATGCATCCAGAAACAGTGTTAAAAAGAGAAGAGGACGCGTAAGTGTATGGCAATACATCAACTGAGAGATATTAACACACACACACACACACACACACACACAGGCACGCACGCACACACGTGGATCATATAGGATCAGTTCAACAGTTCAGTGACTTGTCCTGTAGGCGACGTATCTGGGGGAACGGCATGTCCTTTCTCTACTGAAGCAAACAGACAATTAGCGCTCCGTCGTGGTGCAAATGTGACAACCAATCGGCCACTTCCTTCACGAGCAACCCCCTATAGCGGAACGGTCTCAGGGACCTTACATATTTCACAATTGTGCATTCCAAAAAAGGGATAATAAGCTAATCTTTAGTGTGCGCGCGTGAATGTGTTGCCTGCGTGCAACAGAGTGTAACTAATGACTAAGCTGGAAATTCTTGGTTCCTCATGCTTAAAGACTCAAGGTTTCCGCGGAGACACAGCAATGTGAGACCGTGGAGAATGTGGACAATGTTGACGGTAGGATCGGGACACACAGATACCAGTCACACCGGTCCGATAGGTAGACTGCGGTGAGGCTATTTCATAAAACCAGCTTTTTGTGCTGATGGTTGCATTTAGCGACGGGCACAAAACACGGAACGCAATGTTACCTTTTGTCTTCTTGTCAGCACTTGGAAGGGGGAGGAAGAACTAGGCGACATGTCATAGTTGGTTTGCTGGCATGATATTCATAGTCAGGCAAGTTTTCTGGGGGCACCACATGAGTACCAACTAATAGTGTTGCTTGCTGCTGTTAAATATCATATAGAGGTACACAAAAGAAGCAGACACACAGGAGTCATTGCAAAGAGTTAACATTGTCTCTAGGTGTAACAGTGCACAGTTTGTAATGAGTCAGTGAGAAAGTATTCAAATTTTAATTAGGCCAACGGATGTATTTATTTTATGACGCATCTGCCCTCTGTATCACCTTACTACACTACAGCTAACACTGCATGCCCATAGAAATATAAAGTGTAGTGTCCAAGTGGACCTAAAATGACTGTAGAACTGACTGTAGAACAACTCTGATACTGTTATACAAAGAAAGCAACAACACCAATGAAGCTGATGAGGAATTTGTAATTGGTCGTCCGGACTATAATGATTCTAGCTCAAATCATACCTTACTAAGCATCTAAGTGGGATTCAAAAATACCCTTTCCTTAAAAAGAAAGCAGCATGTGAACTCACAAGGTCAGCACGAAGGCCTCAGCGTTCTCATGTCAACTTTAGTTTGCTTAGTTTATCGTTTGGTGTGCACGCTTGTGTTTATTTGCGGGGTGGTATTTGCAGAGCTCTTAAGGTTCTTGCCTGGTGCAACAGTGGCCGTTGACAATTTGCGCGCCGGAGCTTAGGCACTGCGGATTGCTGAAGTGCAAATAGCAGAGAGATCCCAACTGGCAAACCTGCATGGAATAAAAAAAATAAAAGAAGCCTTTCCAAGTGTACTTCTACCATATTTGGTTAGGCGGGTCCCCAGCACCAATGTGGTTTCATGAGGCCCATGTGTGGCGGTCGGCAATGATGTGTCTTCTACTCTATACGACTCGTGGCGAGAGGCCAAGAGAGAGAGAGAGAGAGAGAGAGGCCGAGAGGAGAGAGAGAGAGAGAGAGAGAGAGAGAGAGAGAGAGAGAGAGAGAGAGAGAGAGAGAGAGAGAGACTACGGGGGGAATCTATTAACTGCCAAAGTGGGATGTCCTTTCTGAGGTAAACGTCCCCATCACAGTGATGTAATAATATTCTAGGAATGAAGTGCTTGCGCAGGACACCGTGAGCGCGTGCAGCCGAGAATCTCAAGAAAAGAAACGCCACATTAGCAGTGTGGCTAGGCCTAAAATACATCAAGTCATTTTCCTAGACGAAAGAGTATATTTATAGAGGGTAGGCCTTGTTAAGTTTTCCAATGGTTTCATGAATCTTTTAACAGAGTGCGCTCAAGTCTGGCAATTTAATAGGGCTGACCCAGTGAATCCAATATGCTGCATCTCCATTACAGCACACAATTCGTCCAAGCCATCGCAGTGGAACCATCGTACTAGTCCACAGGCCATCTTTCCTGATGCTGAGATGACATCTTTTGAACAAATGTGTCTGTGGATTGAATTAAGATAGTCTAATGTAGATTTGAAGTTGTGCCGACTTATTTCAAGCCATGTTTTTCCATCTTAAAAGGGTTTGTGTGGCTCAGTAAATACAGGCCTCTCCGTGTTTCCCCAGACAGTAATGGGTACGTTCCAGTGTGTCCACCCAGTAGCATAGTGACACGTCTCCCAGATACCAGAATGCACTGCTTCCCCCTTCACATTGTGGCACAAGCTCAAATGGTTGCTAGGTCATTTGTCAGTGGATTCCTCATTGAAGCTCTGTCTGCAGGTATAATTAGTTTTGTTGAAAAGGTAATTGGGGACCTAATCAACACAAATGACCCCAATCATTGTTTTGAGCTGAAGCAAAAGCTCCTTTATGCTTTACAACAGGCCTGCATGTCAGCGGCCTGTTGTAGGCCCACCAAATTGGGGTTGTAATGTGAATGTCAAGAATACACTTCCTTCATCATCAAAATAACTACTATCCATCATTGTCCAAAACAAATAATAAGTAGCTTGTGGGTAATAATAAGGATAACCCTGGAATGAAAACAAATTCTACTCACCACTCACTTTTCAATCCACACCGTGGTCCTTACACACGGGAATTGACCAAGCAACGAAACGGCAGTGATTAATAACTCATGGGTGACTTTCATTTATGAATAACATTAAAATGGATGAGTCCCAGTCGGCCCGATATTGACGTCCCATTCACCCGGACACACACACAGGAAATACATAAACACCACAGCAGGCGCATTCTTTACGCAGAAATGTATGAAGGCCACATGTGGATTATTCTTTTTTTTTCTTCTGGGTTTACAGTCAGAAGTCTGAGAATAAAGTGAGAATTGAGTTTAAAATCGGAATGCTGAACACACGTCAAAGACGAACGACGAGGAGTCGTTGCAATTCCATATACAAATATGTATTCCTCGATATACCTAAATATATATATATATTCAATTGTATAAATATATATAAATAAAAAACAAGGTATGTGAACGAGCTGTGCATGTTAACGTACTGTGTCTTGGTTGGGATGCGGTGACTCGGTCATTAGTATCTTCAGTGTTACATCAACGCACCATAAAGTGAGAAACTGTTGATCAACCTACATCTTATCGACCTCGTCAAATGGTTGAATTTAGAGCGCCTGTCACTTATTCAACTGACCCACCTCCCACTGAATAACCCGGTTACGTTGGGCCATTGTTAACGCAGTAATACATTTGCCCTTGGAACCTCAATGCTTATCTTTCCATCATACGCCCACTCATGTCACTAGAGGGCCGATTTTGAAATGGTTTATAATGGCTAATCACAATCTGGTGGTCAATTAGGTGCCTAGTGCTGCAGCTTCACATCTTTTGGAAGGCTAATCTTGTACATGATAGAATTGTTGGCTATGAATACTAAGTATCTCAAATATGAAATGTGTAGTGTAGAAGAGATAAGACCAGTAACACAAAACCAAATAAGGCCAAGCTGGTACTGCAAGTGGGACACGCTCAATCTGTGTGGCTAAAGTGAATCATTGTATTTGGGTTGAACTGAAACTGAGCTGATGCTGTTTGGCATCTGTAATATCATGTTTTCCTCATCAACCATACATTCTATTCAAAATGCAGCACATAGAATGAGCAAGGGTGTCAGGTTCTTCGCACTCTGGCATCCTCGTTAAAAGAAAGCATTGAGTGGGTCTGAAATCGGAAACAACAGCCCTTACGATTCCCCAACCACAGAGGTCTCATTAAGAATAGAATGGCTGATCAAACAGGGCAATGTCTCCCCAAGCCAAGGGTCCGGTGTCAGGGTGCATAAAGAGAGTGTAACTGAAGCGGTGGAAAGGTTCGCCCCATCACGGTCACTCATTTATCCGCTGGCCATGGAGACCAAGTGTTCTCAGCTTCCCGAGTGATGACTTTCCCAGTAGGCATTCTGTCTGGAGCTTCAATTAGCCCGGAAACATCAGTGAGACTGTGTGTGTGTGTAACTCACACCCCGTCGCAAATGAGAGCGCCGAAACAAATCAATGGTGAAACATTGCATGGCTCTCCTTCTCAAGTCTGGGTTCTGACCGGGGCTAGTTGGAATTAACTGGGTTCAAGCAAGTACTGGGATAATGGGGATCACCAGGGGATTTTAAGGCTGAAACAAGATGCTTTCTCTTCCCCCCCCCCCCCCCCCCCCCCCACCACATCAGTCAACCAATACACAGAATTCCCTTCCCCTGCAAATAGCCTAACAATTATTTCTGGCCCAAAATGAGCAGTCATTTCCGAAATAAATGATTGAGTCAATAATTGAAGGAGGGTTGACCAGTTTTAATACAGGCAATTGTCTTTGCCACATTACACATTCAGAATGTAGGATCATTGGAACGCATCTGTGGCAGGAGAGGGAAGAATGTGTAACAGACAGGTTTTATTTAGTCTCATACTCTCTACCGCTTCCTTTTATTCTCTCCTTCTCACCCTCATTGAACAAGCATGCAGATCAACTTCTGTAGTAGGCCACACAAACTATTGTACACAGGGGTTAGTAAGATCCCAATATATTATCATTTTGACTTGAAAATAAAAAAACATATCAAAACAATAATATGAAGGAAACACCCAACACATAGTACAGTACATGGGTACCAAAAACAAAGACAACGGATCACGCAAGACCAGAATCTTTTTACTCTGCTTGATTAAGATAAAAACTGAACTTATTTTGAAAGTAGCCCACTATGTACACACACGTGTTTGTCGTATCACCCAACCGACCATGCCAAACCACAATCAGGTATGCAAGCTTAATGCTTAAAGCGCCTTCAAAAGGCCAAAATGGTATAGCTTTGGGCGGACAACCATCCAAGCAACTGTTTTGAAATCAGCCTTGAACAAGAGTACTTTCTAAAACCATTTTGAAAGGTTCCATTTCTGACTGCAGTAGGTGTACAGTTAAGTACAGTACAGACATTTGCAATCTTAGAAAAGCCAAAATTAGAAATAGTGTCACAAAACGAAAAAAAATTGGATCGGAAAAGAAAAGAAAATTGCACTCAATTTTCTCAGATAATTGCACTTGATGCTGTTAGCACTTCCATTAACAGCAACCTTGAATAAAAGGTACAACACAACAGTCATCAAAACGTTATCGTCATTCTTTCTTCCAAAGCCAGATCTACTGACTGTCGTAACCACTACTGTGTGAACACATTCAGTGCGCCACGTTTAAAGAGAACCAACAAAGCAAGGAGACAATTCATCACAGGCTGCAGTGTGGCGGTGGGAGTTCCAGATGTGAGGGCTGCTCTTAAATCCACTTTACGAGGCACGAATGCAATGCTGTCAAGTTTGTTTTTCAAAGGGAATAGCACATGGGGTGATAAAAAAAAAAAGCCTGTGATGCTGAAACATTCGAATAAACAAAGCATAAAAATAAAAAACAAACAAATTAACCGGCAAATGATTCTTCTGGAGTCACTATATTGGGTGGCATTGTAGTCTGAAGTGGCGATGTGTGACTTGAGAGTGTGCGCCATCCACATAAATTAAGAATTAGGTTTCATGATGCCATCGAGATAATTTATTCATTACAACCTGGCGCCCACTTTTTGCTACGAGAGTCGATCCGAACGTCTTTTTCAAAACAGATAAAAATCGTATCATTTCTGCACATCCTTCCTTTTAAAAACACATTAAAATAGTCCGGATCAAGCACCACAGTGAGCTTCTGATCTCTAGCCGAAGCAGTAGTACTCATCGGATTCCACCCTGAGTTTGAGCGGCGATTTGCTGAACGCCGCCGTCTCGCCGTTAATGACGCTTTTATCCTCAAAGGGGTCGAGGTCCGTGGGCGAGGGCTGGTCCGCGAGGTCCTCCCCCAAGGTGTCCAGGTAGCTGCCCACGGACAAACTGTCCAGCCCGTCGCTGTTGCCATCATTCAGGCTGTTGAAGCTGCCGCGCAGCGACGACCCGTCCTGGCTGTCTGATAGGCTGTACAGGCTGCCCATCAGGCTGCCCTCCTGGCTGGCCACGCCCCCCTTGTCCTCCATCACCCAACGGATCGACTCGATGCCCTCGTTGATGGACATGAGCTGCTGCATCAGCTGGACGTCGATGGCTCGCAGGTTGGCCTGCATCGCATGGAACACAGAGCCAGTCACATTAGAACAAGCACAGCGCGCACACACACACACACACACACACACACACACACACACACACACACACACACACACACACACACACACACACACACACACACACACACACACACACACACACACACACACACACACACACACACACACACACACAGCCTCAATCAACTGTTTTGTGAGAGCATATTTGTGTATCAGGTGATCTTAGGAAGGGTGGGGTGATGGACCTCTCAGAAGGGCGATGGAGGTCTTTGCGTCTTCTTTAGTACGTTACCTTAATCACATCAAACTAGTCGCTAGAAGCCAAGTCTAAACAAGATAGTCGAGCAGGAGAAAAATAAAAACACAATCAGCCGTATAAGGTAGGGCGAGAAGCTAATTCCACCTATTGAAAACAAAAAGTGTTTTTCTGTCAAGTTTTCATTCCACGCTCACTGGACAGAACATCCTGTGCTGCATTTCTTGTGGTGGCAGACACAATTATATGTAAAAATAATAATAATAGGTGTTGATTGTGTTGATATGGATCTGTTATTCTCCATGTAAAGGACCAGTCAGTCCTCGGCTTAACGGGTTACAGCGAACTGGGTAAGAGACGGCGGCTCATTTTAACTTCCTGCCATGGACAACCGCGCCATTGATTAGCTCCGTCGTTCGGATGCACTCCCTGGTCTCTGGTGGGAGTCTCCGAGCCAGATCCCCCCCCCCCCCCCCCACACAGTCCCCAAACACACACACCGAGCCCTGCAGGCGCTGACGAGGCTGCTTTCACACCGCTGCAAACGGCCTTGATAAAACAAGAGCTGTATGCGGGTGCATGTGGAAAAGCAGTAACCCAAGCCACTGTTGAACTCACAACACTGTGGCACTGCGTGCGGGACTTATCCGCTCATGCAAAGCAAGCTGAGCAAGTTGCTCCTGCTGAGATCTGCAGAGGTGTAACGCAAGGATGTCTAAATGAAGGGGTGCTGCAAGGCATGCAAAGGCGCCCCTCGTTGCCATTTAGTCTTATGTGTTACCTTGATTATAATATTCAAAATAGATGAGACTTGTTTGTGTCCGTATCCTATTAGAGAAAATGTAAATCTCTCACACACAAACAGCAAAGTAAATTTAGGACCTGAGGGTCTGGATTTTGGATACCATATGTTTTTCCTTTCATAGACTGAAAGCTAATACACGTATGGCTGCATATGAAATCTTCCAGTAGTCCCATACTGTGGCATACGACATGGGTCTTAATGTCGAAGAGGAAAAGACGTTGGCTCGATTGGATTAGAGATTAAGATGTAAATACAGTCAGGGTTGACAGCAGCACAAAAGACCAGGAAGATGGTACGGACTAAGTAGTCTCCTAATGGAATTACACATTCCATTGTGTGGCTGTCTTATTTCCTCTTGAGACTGGCTGAATACGCACCGATAACATCTCACATCACGGCTCACTTTTGTGAGGTCATCCCATATGAGTTATTTGGTACTTTCGGGTCGCATTGAAATTCATTCCATGTTTAGTTTGCATTTATTTATTTTGCTGGTGAGCTGACTCGGTATAATGACATGGCTCGACTGCAGCTGGTGAAACTCGGTCAACTTGACCATCTGCCCAGGCGTATTCAAGGCATGGATGACCCTGACGATCCGAAGGGGATTTTCCGTGATTGTGGGTCAACCGAGACTACTTGACACTCGCATCGACTCAAGTGAAGCTGCTGTACAGAACTTGAATACGTAGTCAACAAAGTTGTGGATGTTGGAAAAACTGAATTCCTTAGGCATCATTTGATTTAATAATCGCAAGATTTTTTGAGGTAGGATGGTAAAAAACGTGTCACTTTCTTTTGTCTCTAAGCTGATTGGTTAGATTCTAACCAATAAGCTTGCCAACCGGCTGTCAATTATCATTGACTGAGTCATACATTTACAATAAAGTTTCCAAGGGCCATAGAAGCCACCTGTATGCATTGTCAGGCTGCAGATGAAATGCATACCATGTATCCAATCACGGACACCTTAATAGCCCGATATAAACAATTGAATGACTTTGACATTATTGTTGGCCACTGGAAGTCTGGGCCATCCTAAAGCAATTACCTCCAAATTGGTCTTTTGACACAACTCGGTAGACCTACTTGAATATATGTATAATATATATATATATATATATATATATATATATATATATATATATATATATATATATATATATATATAATTAAAAAGGTATCAGCTTACACGTTGTAGTGTTTCCTACCATGTGGTACAGCTATCGTATCCAAACCGATCAGAGACCTGTTGCATCTGATCCATTCAGTGGAAACATTTTATGAATCGACTGCTCATCATTTTGGGATCACTTACCATTTCCTGCTTCAAAAACAACATTTTGCTCTGCAGTCGTTTCAGGTCAGATGAGTTGGCACGGCACTTCACTGTGTTTGCACTGAACTTCTCGTGCTTCTTGTCCACTTTTCCATCCACCAGAGATCGAACGAGACTCTCGGGGACTTTGCGACCCAGTTTAGTTTCCAGATCCTTAAACTCTGGCAAGACGCTGTCCTCGTCCATGTTAAAATAAAAATGTAATACAAAGTGCCCGTGCAATGCTGTATTAGCGCGGTGCAATCACTGCCAGTGGTGCCGAGCCGTCAGCGCAGCAAATTATGGGGGTCCGACCTCAAAACTACTCCCAATGACTTCATAAGTAAAGAATAGGTCTGTGACTGGTAGGCTATAGGGGTGGTGAAGGAACCGGGGCAAACTATCCACAACGAGCAAGTAACCGCTCTCCACTCTGAAAGGAGGACGTTTGGAATACACTTGTTGCCCAGAACGTCGTTCATAAATGCAAACGGATGATTATCTGAAGAAAACGCTGGAGGCTCGCAAATATATATATATATACAACCTCGGTAGGATGGACCGGCCCGGCGTTGGTAGAAGTCCGCGCATAGAACAGTGCGGACGTCGTGCGGCGGGACCGTTTGATTAGAAAACGTGCTTTGCGTAGACACACCCAGACGCCGCCTGAAACCCGACACCCCGGACAGGTGTGACAGAAACCACACAGATGCAGGCCTTTTCTATATGCTGGACGAGTAGATTATACTCTTACGTTTAGTCCGGTTGTATTTACATATATGACTCGGATTAGTGCGTGTCCTCTATTTCCCAGTTATTGAGTGTATAATAATTATGCCTAAATATGCCTAATATCACTTTAGACTTAAACTTTTTTTGAATCACCGTTGTTAGCACACATTATGTTTTAGGCCTGCAGGAAAATGAACAAAGAAGAATTGAAATGCAAGTTTTGAGTTTAATAAAACATACGATGAATAGCAAATGTCTGTGTATTTTATATTTCACCAGTTACGCCTCTCAATTCATGCCTTTCTGTTTCTGGGGTTGCACAATTGCACCCCCCTGTGGATGTAAAAACTCCAGCAAGATGGTGTCTCAAAGAGTCATAAATTGTTGGTTAACAATGTAATCTTTGATTGTGTCCGATATGTAGACCTATGTTTTACCTCATTCTATTTCAAGTTTTTATTCGGTTTAGTTACAGTAAAGTGTAACGGATTTTATTGACTTCACAACCGTTATGTATTTAAAGACATACAAAAACATAAACAACTTTAAACAAAAATGGCAACATACAGCAACACTGATTACTATGGGAATTACATTTGAGTGGTTGTCTATTAATTTGCATTCCAAACTCCTATAACGTAAAAGCACACTTTTGATATTCATTCATTCTATTCATGTTTGTGTAAAAAGATTAGAACCATTATCTGATTGTTGCAGCCTTGCATTTGATGAATCACAATCATATAAGTGTCTTTACATTATTTTCAAAACCAAATTACTTTAAATAAATAAACATTTGTAATCCTCAGTCTTCAACTAAGCTACCACTGGTCTATTGTATCAGTTAAGAAAATACTACTGACTTATTTTCTCCTCCATATTCTTTCTTCTTCAAAATAGGTTTATACTGCCCTGCATTGTGTATTTATGGGAGACCAGTGCTTCATGTTCAAACCAATCCCACTGTTTCAAATGATGTGTCGTTATATCATACCCTCACACTATTCACCCATTTGTGTGTTTGTAGACATCTTAACAAATGACACACAAGTGTATAGCTGCATGTCCTTTAAATGAAACCTGGAGTGTTCCAGACCAGCGATTGGTCAATAGAGACCACAGGGCATTCTAGAAGCCCACCGATTGGTCTAGAATGACCATGGGGCGTGATCTAGACCACTGATTGGCTCTTTTCGTCGTCATAGCGCTGGTATTGTTCTCCCAGCAGGGGCTGGCGGCCTTCCATCCCGTTGGACTTGTTGCGCAGGGCGCAGGTGGCGGCGGCAAATACGATGGCAACAAGGAGGAGGGAGGCCACGATCACAATGATGATGATCTCAGTCATGGTGAAGGGTTGAGCTGCGGGTCATATGGATAAAGACAGCCATAATTACCGTGCTTGTCAATATGGCGTCAAACATTAGCAGGTTCATATCCCTCTGGTAGTAATAATTGACCCTCTTGGGGTCAGAGGTCAGCAACTTATGATTGAATGAACAAATAAAATAAAATAAATGAGGTAAATTAATCAAATGTTTCTTTAATTTAAATGTATATTTTGCGTTGAATTGCATGAAACTGAATCGAATTTGAGTGAATCTAAGATTGGGGAGTTTGGGTTGTGTTGGACAATTGATGACATGCTGTCACTGTAACAGGAGCCTGAAAAGAGTCACTAATGCCTGAGTGAGTCGGTCAATGAGCCCGCTAATGTTTCATGTTTGCGCCTAGCATTCCATACCTGGCCACACAGCCTCGTAGGAGTAGCCGAGGTTCTCCGGGGCGGTGATAAACATGTCAGCGTTGGTGACCGGGGGCCAGAAGGGAACCATGTTGTAGCCTCTGTTGTGACCGATGGGGGCGTTCTCGTCCGGGTAGACAGCCTGCTCTGTTGGACGGTCAAGATGGAGATTGAGCTGTTAGCTGTTAGCTGTTTGCTGTTAGTTGTCAGCTGTTTGATGTTAGCGTCACTTACTATTTGTTTACAAAGCATTGAGGGATGGATAGATTGGTAGATGGATGGAGAGAGGGAGGGAGGTGAATATATGAAGATAGATAGTTTTATATATATATATATATATATATATATATATATATATATATATATATATATATATATCGATAGATAGATAGATAGATAGATAGAGAGATAGATAGATAGATAGATAAATTGAAAGATAGATAGATAGATGGATAGATAGATAGACATACAGACAGACAGACAGACAGACAGACAGACAGACAGACAGATAGATAGATAGATAGATAGATAGATAGATAGATAGATAGATAGATAGATAGATAAGCTAGCACATACTCATAAATGCTCTAAATCATACAGATACCAAGCAATTATAAGTTGACCATAAAAAAATACAACAGGACTTCTGGGAAAACGACAGTTTTCCTCGCCAACACCAACCGGGGCCGTGTCTCCTCAGCCACTCGTCGAAGATGGCGTCGGTGTAGGTATGGAGCAGGACGAAGATGGGGTCGTTGGGGGAGAGGTGGGTCTGGCCGCCGGTGCCGTTCAGGAACAGATGGGCCAGGTTGTGCAGGCTCCTGACCGCCGGGTCGTAATTCCCCTGGGGGGCGCTGTAGCCTGCGGACGGAGCATTTCATAGAAACGGTTGGGACCCAATGCATTGAGTCAGAGCTGGAGGCTTTTATATGTGTGTACGTGTGTGTGTGTATGTATGTGTGAGTGTGTGTATGTGAGTGTATAACACTATTTTTGGATTTTGGTTTAAGTACAAATAATATGTTTGGGTGCCTATGGATGTGGCCATTTTGTAATTTAAACTTGTATATTACACTATAGTAGGGTCATTTTGCAGACACTTTCATCCAAAGCGACTCAGTGTGAATTGAGGTACATGTCATTACGGAGTAGGTAGAGGTTAGCAGGCATCGTGTTCTAGGATGCCCACGGGCCTGCGGACCGGGGTGGGGGGGGATCGAACCCAGCACCTTCAGGCCTGGGAGTCAAACCCCTAACCGCGCTAATCGTCGCATGGCCCCCGGCTGCGTGTCCCGTAGCGGACCTTCGATGGTGTTCCGGAAGCTCTCGGAGGAGGTGGAGTAGTAGGGTGGGGTGTCGAAGGCGTTGACCTGCAGACAGTCGGCCACGTCCTGGGCCTCTGGGAGCCTCTGCACCATGGGCCGGTCGACGTTCCCCGCCGGGTTCCTCCGGATGGGGGCCGTCTCGGAGCCTGGGGGGGGGGGGGGGGGGACAAGGAGTCGCGGGGAGAGAGTGAGGTGGAGTGCCACGCGGTGCTGGGACGGGCAGCTTTGGGATGCTGTGATCCATAGGGTTCAGGGTTGCTCGGTTCGGGGAGATTTGCCGTCGATTTGGCGAGTTCAAAAAGAGCAGCGCGGAATTGCACCACCGCCGGTAATGCTCAATAAGCTGTCACCAGGGGCTGTGGTCACATGTCAACGCGTGTCTTGCTATGCAGCCGGCGGCTTTTAAAGTAATCCTGGAGGCTTGTAGTCTTTTCAAAGGGATTGCTTTCCTGGTGTCACAGTGCGCTATGTGTTGCGTTTATAATGTCTTCATCAACATCAAACAAGACGTTGCGTAGGCCTCCTACCACTAGGTGTTTCGTACGTGTACTCATGTAAAAAAAGAAAAAGCCAGTTTGTCTGCACCCAACGTCATTACTTTTAACCCCTGGGGACTAACAGGGGACTCGTGGTAACAACAACAAAAGGTGTGACGTACTGTTGCAGATGGTGCCCATGGTGTCGTAGTCCTCCACGCTCTCACACACCACCCTCCACTGGGAGAAGATCGAGTTGGGGCTCAGGGAGTTCATGTCGAAGCTGTTGCGCGCGCCCATCAGGTCGTCCGTGCAGATGTCGCACGTTTGGCCGCCGATGGCGAAGTTCCAGTAGGGCAGCGCGAAGGAGGGGTCCTGCAGCATATCCTGATTTGGACGGAACGACAAATACTGTAATGTCAGGGGATCAATATGAAACAGTACAGTTGTGGCGATCTTGGTCCAAATCTGGATGATTGACGTTAAATTGACTGGTGATTGGTACGAATAAGTCAAATTAGACCAGATTCATGTTCATAAAAGGCAATTGCATTTGTCAAATGCCATCGGTTGGGAACACCTGGGACTAGACAGATAAATAAATACATTTATTAAATATAGTGATTGTAGGCCTATGTCAGAAGTGAATAAAAAAACAAACACGTCGTTATATTTATCGCAAATACGTTGTCAAATAAACGAATACAATAAAGCATATTATTATTATATTTTGATGCTTGTATTTGATTGGCTTACCTGCATATCTCTCTCGAGCTGGAGCAGATGGTATCTGTGCCACGTCACAAATCCAGGCCCCTCGTGCGAGAAGTCCACCCCGCCGAAACTGGCCTGCCCGGCGCCCAGGAAGGTCTTGCTCACGGAGTAATAGTGGGACCACACGAAGAAGTTGTAGATGGTCACGTTCTCGAACTGCACGGTGTTCTCGTCCGGCCCGAAGATCTCCTCGTAGCGGCGGGTGGCGATCACAAGGTCCGGGTGCACGGTGCGCTTGGCCTGGTCCAAGGCGCTCACGAACGCTCTCTTCTCCTCCGCGCTGAGCAGCATCACGTCCCGTCTCACTGGAGCATGAGGGGGGGGGGGGGGTTTCTTTGTTTCTTTGTTTCTTAACCTTTTAAACTTAGAATATGCTACCGTTTGCAAGCTTACACAGCATACAATTATTAACTTCAATTATTTATACTTTGCTCTGCTCTGTAGGTCTACTGGTGAAGTAAAATACATACATCCGTTAATTTTCACCCATAAATGTAAGATTATATAATGTAATATAATACAGTAGGCCTACAATTATAACTCAAAAAGAAAATATAAACACTTTCACTTACCCACAGAGACTGCCTCGTCACAGTTAACACCCGTGAATCCGTGTCTACAACGCCCGCAATTATAGCCGCTAAAGTTCCTGCTGCACTGACACGAGCGCGCAAAGAAGCGCACGGGCCATCGCTCTCGGTCGTCACGTCCGTCGTGGGGGTACTGCGGGCCGTGGGGGCGTGAGTCCACCGTCAACGCGACACACTGTCCGCGTCCAGAGCTCGAACCGCACTGGTCGTTGGCCAGGCCGAACGGAGACGGACAGCACTCTGCGCTCCTCAGGCCGTCAGGTGTGACGCACTCCCGGGGGAACTGCGCGCTGACAAACCCGGCGCCGAGGAGGACTAAAAATCCGCACTTCAACATATTCCCTCAAAAAAGATGGTTCTAAAAATGTTAACTCAAAAATGTTAAGCTTGTTTCCTTAAAAACACCGCCCCGGCAACTGGCTTAGCCTCAATGTTTTGTCTCGACTAACAAGGCCCCAATTGCACCGCAGAAGAGGAGCGTCGGCCTTAAATAGCGGATTAGCGCATGGTTTGGTGAATTCTTTAGTAGCCCTCGTGATCTCATCACATAGCCAGGGGGCTCGGAAGTGTGATGCAGTCAGCCATAATGGCATTCATCTAAAAAACTAGTTAATGTGATACAGAATCGAATCTAACACTTAAATAAATAATCTCTTATAAATCATCAGGAATGATCAAATCACTAGATCCAAACTTAAGGCATTGATGATAATATCATGTGTATTAGGATATCTCCAACTGAATGATCTATCTAATGTTGTATCAATAATGAGCCCTTTTTAGACCTTTACGTATTTTTTTCTGTTGTATTTTGATTTCCATGACATGCTATATTGAAAGTGTTTGCCTCATAATGACAGCACGAAAATAAATTTGCCATAGCTAATAGACAGGCCCAATTGGGCTTTTGGGCAAGAGAAGGTGTTTGCAGTACCACTTAACCTCTTTAAATGAACACAGAACTGCTAGGGATGGTTTGAATGCAATGAACCCTGTTTTTAATGTTTTGAAAATAATAGGTATTCTTTTTTGCAAAGAGTTCACAATGACGGGCTGTAACTGAAAACAGTTGCACACGTTCATTCGTTTGCTTAGTATTGTCAATATAAAAAATGTAATAACAGCTCTGGGCAATTTCTATAAACTTGTCCTTTATTTTATAGTAAACAAAATAGTACTGTTGATCATTGGACTGGTTCGACAAAGGACAACTTTCCCTTTCAAGGTAATTTGACTGTTCCGATCCCCCCCCCCCCCCCCCCCCCCCACACACACACACACACACCTAATTTATCCATATGACCCTCAGGGCTCAGTAGCAACACATGAGGACCTGGACATGAAGGGGTCCACTGTGTGTGTGTGTGTGTGTGCGTGTTTGTGTGTATGTGTGTCTGTGTGTCGAAAGACACGTCATGATTGTCAAAACTGTACATGGATATTTTCTCTTTGGGGGTATGCATTTTAATAATCCAAATAAAGTTATTTCTTTCTGTCCGTCAGTCTGTCTGTCTGTCTGTCTGTTTCTTTCTCAGTAGGGATAACAAAGACAAAGACAAGATATCGAAGACCTGCAGTGAGTAACGTTAAGGGCACAGCTTTTGTTTGTCTGCCTCAATCGGTAAAGTTATAATTGGTGTTTAGAATAAGATGTAAACACTCAGGGGTACCCACTTCAGCTAACAGGCAACCGGAGGTGGACAAGATGGCAGACAGCATGCCCCAGCTTAACATTAAAGGGGAGAAGAGGAGGAGAGTTCAGGGTTACGAGACTGCTTTTATCTCAGAGACTGAGAATGTCAACCAAAGGGGAAAAAAAACGTCTATGCTCTTAAGCCAAAGGTAGGTCAAGTGCAAAACATAAATAATCATGAATCGATTATATGTTTTTCCAAAAGCATATCTCTTCTTTTTCATCAGGCCTGTGTTTCAGTCTGGAATGGAACTTATTAACGAGTCACATGTGCTTCACATTGGAAATCATAATACCAGCTCGGCTCTGTCGTTCCAAAATAAGGGCGTTACAGTACGGATTACAGAAAGCTGGTTCAAAGGTAGAAAGCACATGAAATAGGCATGCTCGCATTCCTTTGATTGGTGAGATCCCATGGTTCCTTGATGTGATAAAGTCCAGTACGGCCTTGCAAAAAAAAGGATTTAGGACAAGTCTACCCTTAAAGAACTAAACCACACATTCCATCTTTATTGACTAACAGCAAATCAATTCGGATGAAGTATGAGAACGTTTGGGGGATTTATAGTGTTCTGAGTAGTGACTGAAAATCGTTGGCATCGTCGCCGGTGAGGGCTCCTATCCAGAACAGAATGTGTTGTCATTTAATC
>JACYXH010000236.1:120000-187500 GCA_026745465.1 Lota lota
GGTAGAACTTCGCTTGTGTAACCTGGTACATGTTAAGCTGCTTCGGCTGTCTTCTGAATGACGATGAATATGAACAAGATGAGTAAAAACATACAAGGTGTGTATTTAAGGACATACATTTACAGTACAGAATGTATAAGGTTACATCATGAACCAACAGACTTTGTAAAAATCAAGTCATAAAACACACACACACACACACCAGTTGCCCTGTATCATATAACTGTAACTGTATACTGTGTGTGTACTCAAATCAGTAAAGTGTACAGGAATTATAAGCATTGACAGAAAGTGATTTTCATGTTCCTTAGTGAATTTCAAATGTGTGACTAAATTAAAATCCACCCTTGCTTGACTTGCAGTCTCCTTGCTTGACTTGCAGTCTTTCAAGCCGATGTAATAATGTTTATGGCACAAGGAGAAACAAGAACAAAGACAACAGCATTATTATTTATGATAAGCATATCGTCATGTAATCTCAATCTCGATCCAGCTCCTCTAAAAACGAATCTAATTTAATCTCAAATCTGATTAGTGAGATTTAGTGTGTGTTATAATGTGTTTTTCAGAACGAAATAGGCTATGATTAACACAAACCGTAGCTGACTGGAATTATAGGTCACATACACGCCAGGAGAGTAAAAAGTGCGGATAAATAAGCATAAGTAGCTAAATGTATTTTCAGAATGTAGACGGCGAGCCTTTAATAAAGTCTGATACCGCCAATTCACCAGCAGATGGCAGCTATATCTTGTGTAAATGAAAGCGCCAGGCAATGAGGGCCATCTTAAACGAGTACAACGTAACCAGATATATTACTTTACACTGTGAAATGTACTGGCTTAATGCAAAAAATGCAAACAGGCCTACTGGTTGTTATTATTATATTAAGCTATTTGAGCAAGACTGTGGCAGCTTTTTATATCTGGAAGCCTATTGGGCCTTGCAGCCAATTAGGACATTGATTTTCCTTGCAAAAGGCATGCTTGGAACGCACATTTGATGGCATGGATAAGATAGGATGTAGTAGTGTAGGCCTATATTGATTTGAATAAATAAATACTACATTGATAAAAAAAATGGAAAAGAAACAGCACTGGGATGTGTTAAGAATAAAATGAGTTTTTCGTACAACCAATGGAGTGAACCTTAACTCATTACTACACAGCCATTCAGCATTTCTGTAGAGGAAGACAGAAAGACTTAATTTATTCCACCAGGGCACTTTTCAGTCAGCTCAGTAGAGCCCGATGGGGTGATGAATAGCGGGTCTCTCTCTCTCTCTCTCTCTCTCTCTCTCTCTCTCTCTCTCTCTCTCTCTCTCTCTCTCTCTCTCTCTCTCTCTCTCTCTCTCTCTCTCTCTCTCTCTCTCTCTCTCTCTCTCTCTCTCTCTCTCTCTCTCTCTCTCTCTCTCTCTCTCTCTCTCTCTCTCTCTCTCTCTCTCCAGCCACCTCACAGTGAATATGGCAACACTGTCTACTCTCACTACACACGTCTCCCGCGTCCTAAATCTCCTGCCTCGAAGCCCGAGAGAAGCATTTTAGAGTGATTTACATCGCAGTAATTTAGACAGCGGTGCGACGCCGTGACCTGGTAAAACTCGCGATACGTCGCCCCCCAGATTGCCACTGCATTGCTTTTTAACAGTGATGGTTTGTGTGTGCGTGTGCGGGTGTGCGCGCGCGTGTGTGTGTGTGTGTGTGTGTGTGTGTGTGTGTGTGTGTGTGTGTGTGTGTGTGTGTGTGTGTGTGTGTGTGTGTGTGTGTGTGTGTGTGTACCAGGTGGCAGAGACGCGGAGGCATATCATTCCTCTGTCAATCTGTCTCTATCTTAGGTTTCACTTTGGGGAAAGGAGTAGCATCACACGGTGATATTTCTGAGCATGGAGAGAACATTTCTAGATTAACCGAACCTGAGATACATGGACACTTCAGTGCCATAGACTGTTTTTTGTTGTCGTAAACTACTAATGGTCCTCGCAATTAGTGAGCAAATGGAGCATTTTCCTATGCACCTTGAGCAGAACAGACGTTTGTTTACACAAATCGTGCATCACCTATTCCGGCTACACATGATTGATAACCTCCTAAAGTTTCATTATTTCGCAAAGGCTTAAATATATCTTTGCCTTAAGTGGTCTTACTTATAAAACTCATGATGTTGTCTACTTTTATTCATGTATTTCTTTAAAAAAAATGCCTCTCCTGTCCATAGTGTATCACAGCGCTCCGACCTCCGTGGGCCGCAAGGCAAAACTTTACACCACACTGCCTTTCCTTCACACAACCAGACCTTTCTCCACCTTGATTAGGTGTACCATCGAGGCCACAAACACAACGAACAAAGGGCTAAGAAAACACGATCAAAGCCCTGAAGAACAGCTTTATCAACTCCCTTAACCGTTTTCCTCGGCTCCAAAATGCCAGCCTTTGTGTGCCAAGACAGTCTGTGTGTCAAAAATCCCGAAGGAAATTCCCTTTTTACTCCTCTTTCTTTTCTATGATGTGGCTATGGAGGATTAATCTCCAGTATATAGGGCATATAAAGACAGTCTCCAAAGTATTGAGTCTGAACACACAGACATTGGTTTTATTTCGGTACAGTAGTGGGAGAATTGAAGCTGTTTTGTCAGGTTGTTGTTTTTAGCATGAAGTACTTCCTAAACTTACAAGCAGATATATTTCAAATTAGTTCCAGACTTTCAATTTGCCTTTGTCATTAAAATTGTATTGAGGCCTTTGTGGAAAACCAAATATAGACATGCTGTCGGTGTCTCTTTCAGTATAATCAAGGTTTTCAGACGTTTTCTGTATAAATAACAAATAAATAAGACTTTGCTTTTTTTTGCCTGCGTGCCCATACTCTCACAAAAGTTTGTGATTGGTGTGTAGTAGACATTTTACATCTGTAGGGGTAAATAAACAGAATTGGGTCACACTTGAGTTTGTGCGCAACTACATCTTGGTTTGATGGAAAACCCGATGCTGGCAACGCACTTGTGAAAACATGCAAGATTGATGATCTCCTGATAGCATAAAGGACCTACTTCCCCTGAAAAAATATTCCCAGACACGGCAAGATTGCACTGATAAAAGATCAATCAAGTCACCTACTGCTTTCGTAAACCAGACTATAGAGCAGCGAGACTAGGCCACCTTTCTGGAGCAGATGCCCAAAAATAAACAAGTTACACGTCGGAACGCTTGCAATCCCATCTGGTGTTTCTCATCAAACTACAGCAGCAATAATTGAGGAATCTCACGTCAACTTAAAAGGAAAGGCACAAATTTCGTCACTCACAAGGGGCTACTCCCCCCAGCCCCCCCCCCCCCCCCAGCCCCCCCCCCCCCCCCCCCCCCCCCCCCCCCCAGCCCTGTCGGAATCGTCCCCTTGGTAACCATCCCATCATGCCATCATGAAGAGAGAGAGACGACCTGTCCCCCCGCCATCTGGGGGGGGGGGGGGGGGGGGGGGGAGGGGGGGGGGGGGGGCACAGACTCATTCTGTCGTGCCCTCCCCCAGATGGCGGGGGGGAGACGCTGGCACTGCGAGCCGTGCAGGGGGTGAGTCATTTGTCGACAGTGTATTACACTTGGTGTCATTTGCAGCGGTGAGTGCAGGGCCAATATGTTCTTGCTAATTTAATGCCTACTGAGACAGAACATTGGAACGTACTTCAGGGTGACGCGACGACGAGTGTCACCGAGGCCGCGCTGCCAATGCCCCCTAAAGATGAAATCAAATGAAAAACGAATTCCACAGGAGTCGTGCTGTGGAAAAGGGAGCCCCTGCCGTGCACATATTTCCTCAGAGTTGGGAATCTCAAGCAGTCTCAGGAGAACGTATGAAAGGCATTCCCGTAGTAGAGAGATCCGCTATGCCCATCTTCAAGAACACAAAGGAAAACAATTATACATGCAGCATGTTCTGGTGACTGATAAATGACCCAACCCGTGGGATACACGTTCCCCATCCGTGGTGTGTATTCCAATTACACTGGCACAGCAGGGCAACACAATTAAATATACAATGTGTTGCTTTAATATCTGTTATTTATACTAACATGACTCTCACAGTATTCTGTGTCAATAGAGGGGATGTTTTTGCTACTAATCAGGGCCTGCCACCATTTTGTTTGACGTACTCATTTAGTACGACGGCAAGTGTGTCACTTTTGTTATGAAGTTTCAACGTTTTATCAGCCGTTCGTATCATGAGTGTACACGCTATCACCCGATAAAGTAAAGTAAAGTAAAGTAATCCAAGGGCAAACTACCCAGAGCGTGTCAAAGTATCAAACTATCTCTGCCTCCCGCAATTCAAACTGAAAAAAGGAATGCAATTCCGTCGGATATCCTCCACGAAACGGATCAAACCCCGCTCCTACCTTTCTGGCTCGGGGCGGAGCTTATGTCCCGTCCCCAGGTGCATTTGGAGCGGACCCTGGCCCTACCAAGTTCTCACAGGCTTTGTATTCCCTGCGTCGCCTGGCTTTGGTTGATCTGGGAGATTAAACGCTCGTTGAGCGTTTGGGCCAAAACAAAAGCTGCTCATAAATTATGATTCAGTATTCAGCCATCAGCGTGAATTAAGAAAAACGGTGTCCAAATGATTGAAGAAGGTGCACTGGTGTTTTAGGCAAGCCATACACGTACTTAAGCACAGACAGATGCATTATCAAAGATGTTCCACACACACACACACACACACACACGCACACACGCACACACGCACACACGCACACACGCACACACGTACACACACACACACACACACACACACACACACACACTCACACATAAATACACACACAGCCATGCACAGTGTAAATTGGGATAGTCTGGGGAATGATCTGGGGATGAATTCAGAATAGGTCATGCAAAAAGAAAATAAGAAAGAAGTTGAAATAGGAAGACAAGTTATAGTAGGAGCAGCAATGTCTAACTAAAATATATGAGTACATGCAGACCTAGGTATGCTGGAAAGATCCATGTAGTTTCTGCTAAAAACGGGATGCAAAAAGGCCTATAATCTTACCAATGGCAATAAATAGCCATTATATAAATATAACGAGATATATGTATAACGAGAACCACTCAAGCACTGCACACTATCTATATAACTATACATCATGTGCCCCGTGATTCAAACCTATGATGGAGGGGGTGGGGGACGTTTGGACGTTGGACACCCTGGAGGGTTGTGATGTCACAACCCCTGGGTAGCGATCTTCATGCGTCTGAACACGCACACTCCCACGTGGAGGCTGGAGTCCGGGACCTGTGATGGGAGCAGAGACGTGGGCAGGGACACTGCCACAATGTCACAACCCGGAGCACTCTATTTATACACCACAGCTCCGAGTTAACTACTCTCCAGCATGTGTGTGTGTGTGTGTGTGTGTGTGTTTCTGTGGGTGTTTGTGTGTGTGTGGGTGTATGCACGTAAATGTGTGTGTACATGTATGTGTGTGTGTGTGTTTGCATGCGCATGTGTGTGTGTGTGTATTTGTGTGTGTGTGTGTGTGTGTGTGTATGTATGTATGTATGTGTGTGTGTGGTGTGTGTGTGTGTGTGCATGTATGTGTGTCCATGTGTTTGTGTGTGTGTGTGTGTGTTTGTGTGTGTGTGTATCTGTGTGTGTGTGTGTGTGTGTGTGTGTGTGTGTGTGTGTGCGCATGTATGTGTGTGTGTGTGTGTGTCGACTGCTCATATCTCAGGCATCCATTCGTCAGCGAGCACATCCCGGGCCTTGATGTTGAGTTGAAGCAGCACAGAATAGACGCAGGCGGGAACCAGCGAGCAGACGCACCGTCTGGGAGCAGCCAGGCGTCAACAACAACGGCTCCTCGACAAAAACAGTGCAAGAGGCTCTTCAAGAGGTTGTTTGTTACCGTCGACGAACGACGACATCCCATCGTCTTTTGGCATCCCTCTTTTAGCAGGGAGAAAAAAAGAAACGAGCAACAAGGGCAGAGGCAAAAACACAACAGATGACATGACACACACACACGCGAGCGAGCGCATGTAGTCGTGCGAATACCACAAATATCGCACATGAGACGAGCGGTTCTTCATGTTTGGGGCCGCTTATACAACGGAGGACTGAGGATGACGTCATTGCGCTGTTGTTAATATATATTTCAAGGCATTTCTTTTTCATGCTAACATAATTGGGCATTTATATGTTTTGATACCTCTCTTTGAGGTATTGATTTGACAAGAATGCAGTGGCAGATAGAAGTACACTCTTGCACTCTCTACATTTCTTTTTTTGGTGCCACTGTGGCTGGAGGCTACTACAGGGAAGATCTCACAGGAAGCGGAGGAGAAGTTCATTTTGGGAGAGAAATCTGTGACAGATTGCTTTTCTCAGCTCCAAATAAAAAAAGTTTGAAAGACTGGCATAACCAGGATAAAATATTAAACTTGAGGAAAGCTGTCGTTAAGCTCTCAAGAGTTGTGTCGCTAAAATAGACTTCTTCTTTATCGCAGCACTTTTCTGGAAGTTCAAAATGTGATCCAATTAAAGGTGAAGGATGACATGGCGCCCAATGACGTCAGAAAAACATATTGGTAGGTCCAAGTTTAACATTCATATCCTTAAATGCTGACCCTAGAACCTGCTTTTAATACTTAACTTTTATATAGTAATGACATTGACAAGTTGCAAATGTATATATCATGTTCCATTAGCATGATGTTAATACCTGTATTGTATTAACATACCATTTTGTGGTACAGATCATTTTGTATTGTATGCATATTGAACAGAAAAGTGTGTCAGACAAGCCCTATAATAACCTACAGTTTGTTGTCAAGATAGCAGTGAAAACCGTTCAGTATTAAGTGTGCATGCTTTTGCGACGTCAGTGCGGTTGGAGCTCATCCTCATTGCCTCTTGGGGCTAGTTAGCGTAGCTATAAAAGAGCAAACACAAGACGGGTCACGTTATGCACTGACAACGGTATGCCCTGTAAACATCGGTTGTGTTTACCCACAGGTTAGGAGTGGTGCTTGTGGTGTGACATCCATGAAAGGGCAAGGCAATGGGCCCCCACTGCTCAAAGGAAACACTGTTACAAAGGTTAGAGACACATTTATTAGCGAAATAGGACCACAAAATACATTTTCATGCGGATACTTAGACGGAAATTGTAGCTGCTTTAAGAAAGTCTGGCTAACTGGCTACATGAACAAACTTCTGTGTAGCCTAAGTTGCTTTGGACAAAAGCATCACCGAACTGAGGGGAAACTATGAAGAAATTTACTTAATTCAACTATCTTTAGAAATCTAAAGTTAGATGGGCCTTAACGTAATCATTTTAAGTGATGACAATATGTGCACATGGAAAAAGCATTTATCCCGCTTATAATATGTATATTTTCTGTTATAGTGGATCTGGGACTTCCTCTGATATATAATATGAGGCCATATGAATAGACTTTGGAAACATTCAGAGCCATCGTGCAATAGCTTTTCAGTTCAATCAAAAGAAGAGAAAAACAATTCTACACAATTCAATCTCGCCATGCGATTTGTTGGCTGCACTTTGGGCAATTGGAGAGAGAGAGAAAGAGATAGAGAGAGGACAGAGAGAGAGCAAGAGAGAGGGGGGAGAGAGAACAAGAGAGATGGTAGAGAGATCAAGAGAGGATAGAGAGAGAGAGAACGAGAGAGAGAGAGAGAGAGAGAGAGCTCACACCTCTTACATTATCGGCTGTTGTTGTAATCAATGCATCTCAATGAAAGCTACACCCAGCCCCCTTCCCTTCCCTTCCCTTCCCTTTTCTTCCTGGTCTGGATGATTTCAGTGTCAGCCACAGAAGCACCCCAGGGTGCCCTCTCCCATCATCTGGCTCTATTAAGGAGACCACTTTGTCACCCGCCTGAATCACAACCCGGTGCCAGAGTTATTGCAAGACGCCCTTAGGCTTAATCAAATATTCATCCATTCATTGGCTCCCACTGAAGGTTTTTGAAACGGCCACCCCCCCCCCCCCCCCCCCCACACACAATGCTGCAGTTAATGCCCCACAAACCCCCCCACGCCCAGCTTCCCCCCGCCCACCTCCACCCTAGCCCAAACCATTTAGGCACATTTAGGATGATGAAATATGTGGCAAATTGCATGAGATGGCCTGTATACACACACACACACACACACACACACACACACGCAGACATGCAGTCATGCGCGCCCGCACACACACATACACACACACACACATACGTACATGCACGTGCACACACATGCGCACACACACGCACACACACATGCACACGCACACACACACACACACACACACACACACACACGCACGCAACCACACATCCCAGTCTAGTTAGTGAGTTTTGCTTGAGGGTGGGGGTGTGTAGGTGTGTTGCACTGACTTCTAATTAGATTGATTCATCTAATTCTGTTTATCATATCAAAAGGATGCAGAGGCCTGGGATGAGTGCTAAAAAGAGGAAGGATACCCCCTCCCCCCAGTTGAAAACAAACATCAGACAGTACGGTGGGGAGGGTGGGGGAGGTAGAGGGAGGGGCGGGCTTGCAGACACACACTCATGGGGGAAGCAGCATGTCGGATAACACCCATCGATGATAACTTCCTGCCTGGATGTGAGCCTGAGCAGTGTGGGAAAAACCATCATCAGAACCACCCCCCTCCCCTCCATCACCCTCACCACCCCCAGGCCGAGGTTGGGTGGGGTGGGGGGGGGGGGTGGGGGGGACATTGGGTATATCTGCTGGTGCCGCTGTCCGGAACACCTTTGAATGGACGGCCTGGCCCGCCTGCATCAATCTGGGCCCGTCATCACCAGAACACCTATTAAGTCATAACCCCGTCTCCACCCCCAACTCCACCACCAGCACCACCACCCCGGTGGGGGGGGGGGGGGGGGGGGGGGGGGGGGGGGGGAGACGGCCGGATGGACGCAGGTTATAAAGCACACACACATTGGCCTCGCTGGCCAGCTATATCCATAAGTCACATGGTGAATTATGCTAACACCGCACCAGCTTGTTCTACTTTTTGTTTATGGTGGGAGGCGTGTGTGTGTGTGTGTGTGTGTGTGTGTGTGTGTGTGTGTGGTTTTGAAGTTCAAAGACAGTTGGAGTTGGAACGAGGGAACTTGCTCGAGTGAACAGCAGATGGCGCTCATTGCATTGGCTTCTGTGAGGCCTCTCTCTCTCTCTCTCCCTCTCCCTCCCTCTCTCTCTCTCTCTCCCTCCCTCTCTCTCTCTCTCTCTCCTCCCTCCCTCTCTCTGTCTCTCTCTCTCTCTCTCTCGCACTGCTCGTGTTTGTTATCGCCAAAAACATTACATCATTGGTTTCTTTTTTAAGCTCTTTGTCATACCAATTCCATACCAGGTCTGTTAACGTGGGTGGAATGTGGTGTGTGTGTCTGTGAGTGTCGTTGTGATCATTCCTTTGAATGTGTGTTTGTGTTTAAGAGAGTGTGTGTATGTGTATGTGTGTGTGTGTGTGTGTGTTTGTGTGTGTGTCTGTGTGAGGGAGCGTTCCGTTCCATTTGTAAGAGCAATATATGTCTTTCAATGTGTGTGATGTTGGTGTGTGACTATCACATTCGATTGTGTGGATCTTAATGTGTGTGAGTTGCTGCCGTGTGTGTGGTATGTATGTTTGATGTTTGTTATGTGCATGTGTGACCATAACATACCATGGCTTTTGATGTGTGTGTGCTTGACTGTAAGCATTTGTGCATGTCTGTGTGTGTTTGTGTGTGTTTGTCTGTGTGTATGTGTGTGAAAGTGTTACTATAAAATACAGGTCTGTGTCTTTCAAGTGTCCATATACCTGTCCCCTTATGTATATTTATCAGCGTGTATTTGTGTGTGTGTGTGTTTGCCACGTCAAAACCCATGCACGGTTGCTCTTGCTTCAATGTTACCTCTTTGACGACAGCCCCCCCCCCCCCCCCCCCATTACACTAACCCTCATCACTTCAAAGTAACCCCCCTCCTGTAACACACACATCTGAGAAACCAGGGGTTCCTTTACCCGTTCGTTCCCAAACCAGAGGAGCATACTGGGGGGTGTTGACATTTTGCAAACCCCCCCTTGGGAAGTGGTGTTTAAAATATTTGCCCACCACCACCACCACCACCACCACCACCACCACCACCACCACCATCATCGCCTCTCAAACTGCTTCCTCAAATGTAGATTACCTGATGCAGTTGCTGAGATAGAGTCTGTGTGCGTGTGTGTGTGTGTGTGTGTGTGTGGTGTATGTGTATGTGTATGTGTGTGCGGGGGCGTTCAGGACGGTAGTGGGATGATATTGAAGGAAGGAATACATGTGTGTGAGTTTGTGTGTGTGGGTGTGTGTGTGTGTGCGTGTGTGTGTGTGTGTGGTGTACGTCTATGTGTGTGCGGGGGCATTCAGGACGGTAGTGGGATGATATTGAAGGGAGTAACACATGTGTGTGTGTTTGTGTGTGTGGGTGTGTGTGTGTGTGTGCGTGTGTGTGTGTGTGTGGTGTACGTCTATGTGTGTGCGGGGGCATTCAGGACGGTAGTGGGATGATATTGAAGGGAGTAACACATGTGTGTGAGTTTGGAGAAGAGAGGGCCTTGGCATTTGGAGCGCGGCTTTAACAAGTAGTGGGATCATGTGGTGGAAGGGGGGGGTGGGGGGCGCCCGGCTCCTTGCTTGTCACATGCTTTGGAGAACGCACGGCTAACAACCCGAGGAAACGCATGGTGCCTCTTTCTGTCTGTCTGTTTCTCTCTCTGTCTCTCTCTCTCCCTCTCTCTCTCACTCCCTCTCTCTCGCTCTCTCTCCCTCTCCCTCCCTCTCACTCTCTCTCTCTCTTTCTCTCTCTCTCCCTCTCTCTCTCACTCTCTCTCTCTCTTTCTCTCTCTCTCTCTCCCTCTCTCTCTCTCCCTCTCTCTCTCTCTCTCTCTCTCTCTCTCTCTCTCTCTCTCTCTCTCTCTCTCTCTCTCTCTCTCTCTCTCTCTCTCTCTCTCTCTCTCTCTCTCTCCCTCCCTCCCTCTCTCTCTCTCTCTCTCTCTCTCTCTCTCTCTCTCTCTCTCTCTCTCTCTCTCTCTCTCTCTCTCTCTCGGTGAGCGTGACGCCTCCGTCAGAAACATCCAGGCTCCCAGGAGCGCTTACTGTTTCTTCCTGTTGTTGGGACCGTGGACAGTGGCCGCCGGCTCTGCGCAGAAGTCTTCTTTATTAAAAGGCGCTGCAGGTCCGATTTAAGAGCTATTATTTAAGTTTACAGTTACAGAGACACAGATGAACAAATAAACATCACACACACACACACCAACACACACGCACATAGACACACACAAAACTTTGTAAATACACACACATACATACACACGCACACACACACACACACACACACTGATGAGTAAATAGACATCACACACACAGAAGAGCAAATACACACCTCTCTCGTTCTCTCTCTCGCTCTCTCTCTCTCACACACACACACACACACACGCGCGTACGCACACGCACACGCACAGCGGCGGCGGAGACGGGGCCAGATTGCGGCGGCTGAAGATATGCGGTGGAGTCATCAATCACCAGCGCTCCCTCTGGTCGAATCAAGCGTAGTCTGGCGGTGCGAACAGAGCGCCAGGTCAGCCAGGCCGAGGCTGGGCCACTCCTCTCTCGGTCGGACCGGCACCGGGCGCGCTGGCATCTCACCACATCCACATCAATCTTCAGGCCGCCGGACGGACGGACCGTGATTAGGAGCCTCGACAGGCCAGCGCCGCGTGGGACGTGTCAGCGTGTCAGCGAAAAACGGGGGGTTCCCTGTTCTTGTCGGCTCTGGTCTCCAAGCAGCCGAGCGACCGTTGTGTCGGGCGCGCCTTCTACAGAAAGAGGTTTGATCCCGGACGCTGGGCCTGCAGTCCGAGGGATGTCACCGCCACTTCCTGTTTGGATGTTCTCTACAGCAGGGCAACGGCAGGAGGAGGATGAAGAGCCGTTGTCTGGCAGTCGGAGGGTTGCCGGTTTGAAGTCCTTTCCCGGGGGCTGCGCCTGGCAGAAGTACCACGCTGCCGAGGGTCTTTTGCTGATTTCTAAGTCAGTCAGTGTGTGAGCATGTCTGGTGGGCGAGGAGTTGATCATTAAATGTTCTGTTGAGTGTTTGCCGTGGGCGAGAAAAACAAGCGATCAATCTAGTCCATCTACCATTTGTACCTGGAAAACTACCAAGCAATGTCAATGTAACACATCATTAACCAAGGTATAAAAAATCGTTGTGACATTATAACATGCCACTTACATAATATCATCTTTGTTATTCTCATAAATATGACCTGGCTTACTTGTACTCTGGTTTGATACAAACTGCAATTTGTTGCCTTGTACTTGTACTGTGCTATGACGATAAAGTTTAATCGAATCTAAAAATCGAATCTAATATCATCTAAATACAGTCAAAACTACAATCAAATTAGACTGGATGAGAACTGTGTCTATGAAGGTTCCTATAGGGACGTTCCAGCCACTAGAACCAAAATACATATCGCCATTTGTGATGATAAGGTAGGATTGTTTTCAATTTCCCGTCGTTATTGACAGGGAAGTTATTTAGATGTCATAGCCGTCTATCGTGGCAACCACTCAAACGGTTGCTGGGTAAGGTCAGGCACAATAAGGGTCTGTTATCATCAAATAAGCAGAGACAGGGTCAATAAGAAAAAAAGAAACATGTTTATTTTCCCCGAAAAGAACTTCTGGGGTTTTCTAAGGTGAACTGAGTCTTTGATGTCCGTTTACATTAACAGACTTGTTGGATATCGCAGAATATGGAAGTAGAGTTTCGCTGATTTGATGGGATAACATTAGATACAAATTATACACTGAGATTACACTGGGTGATACTGCGCTACAGAAGTTATCATCATGACAGATACAGGTTTTACTTCCATGTGGTAAAATGTAAACTGTCAAATGTAAGTATCGTCGGTTTAACAACAGTGGAAAGGAATTTGCAGGCACTTTTGACACCTTACACACTTTGGGTGCTGCACAGGTTGGGTTTTCTTTGTAGTGGTTCTGAGATTAAACTGATTCGATCCAAAAAAACGACACGCTTTAAGCCTCTTGGCTCAAAGTTGACCTAAATAGTTCTCCTCTATTCTACAACCTACAACATCTCACCGGTACACTGCAGCATGATAAGAGGGCTGTTCAAAAGCAACTACATCATTTATTCAAATGACTTTGTAGACACATTGTTTGTGGACATCTGAACATGGTAACTAAACTTGACAGCTTGCAACTTGTCATGAGCCCCACTTAGGTCATTGCTTTTGTCAGGTGACAGCGTCTGCGCTCCAGAAGAATAATCCTGGGCTGTGTGTGCGTGCCATGAAGCTTTTTAGAAAAGGTAAGGGGCCGACAGTATGAGGTTGGATCTGAATATAACGGTATGGTGTTCACCTGGTGTGTCAAAGGTAAAACAAAAAAAGAAACTCTGTGTGTGTGTGTGTGTGTGTGTGGGGGGGGGGGGGGGGGGGGGGGGGTGGGTTCACCTGATGAAACTCTATGAAACTTCATCATGTGTTCCTGCGAAGATCAGGCTCCGCCATTTCAAACCCACAGCATTGAAACAGGTAAGGTTCTCGGCTCTGTGCTGTCACAGTTGCCACTGCAAATGTTAACGGGAATTGTCGGCAAATGCACACGATGACGGCGGTGAAGGTGATGTGGGAGAATGCACCAACACAGGTGTAGATCAAACAGTCCAAATTACACTTTCCATCCACCCATACATCGACCATTCATCCGTCCACCAATCACCCTCTCCTGCCCCCCACCCCCTCCTTCCATCTCCGACACCACTCATCCCTCCACCTGACGCTCCTTACAACCATCTTCCCCTCCGTCCATCTCTCTCTCTCTCTCTCCTGCTCTCTTTCTCTCGCTCTCTCTCACTCTCTCTTGCTATCTTTCTCTCTCTCTCTCTCTCTCTCTCTCTCTCTCTCTCTCTCTCTCACCTGCTCTCACTCTCTCTCGCTCTCTTGCTATATCTCCCTCTATCTCTCTCCCTCTCATCTGTCCCTCCCTCCATGTTTCTCCACTTCCACTCACCTAGCCCCCCCCCCCCGCCTCCCTCCATCCTTTGACCCATCCATCTGTCCCTCTCTTGATGTGTCCACCTCTCCTCCCCTCCCTCCTCACCCCTCCATCCATCCATCTTCACTCTAATTCCAGATCAGGTTCACCAGAGCCGGAGCTCTTTGTCCCCCTGTGCAGACGTCCGTAAGGGGCCGGGTGACGTTCCAGGGCAGGGACACACTCTGGACACACACACACACACTCACACACATGCATATACACACACGCACGCATATACAAACACACATACGCACATACACACACACATACAAGCACACACACGTGCATACACACGCACACACACAAACACACACACATACAACCAAACACACGCACATGTCTGTGATGATGCAGGCAGGATAGTAGGGTGATGGCAGTAACTTTAAGGGTGGTGGTGCCATGGAGGTCTCCATATGGTACTATTCATATCAAAGCTAATTTACTAAAGCCTCCTCTGGTATCTCTTGTGTTTTTAAGCAATATAGTCTTTGATAGTAGCTATATATCAGTACCAAATAGTGTGTCCACACAAAATAAAATAACAAATGGCCATAAATTACCATAGGTGCTCTTGTGTTATTTCCTTAGCCCGCAACACTAATAGAGTTGATAACTTTATTTTCACTTCATAACACATTTCCAACCAACACAAATGAGGCAGTGCGTCCAATTATAATTGAATGAAATCCAATAGTTTCTGCGAGGTCTGTTTTCTGGCTCATCCTCTGCTCCTCGTGAATTGGTTGAAACCAATAGTCAATATTTAATTACTCTTTTTTAGATGTAATTTATTTTAATGCTATAAAGTGTGCTTTGATGCTTTTTTCCCCCCTGACTGAAGCCCAGTCCACCAGCGCCGAAGGTTTTTAAAAACTAAGACGTTTTGCTGCGGTTATGGCTTGCGTTCACACGACAACGGATGTTTGGGGCCTGAAAACGCAGACTTTTGAAACCGTCTTCCAGAGTGACGTTTTTTGAAAACGCAGCACTTACGGCGCCGTGTGGACAGGCGAAACTGTCGCTTTTTCTTCTAAACGACGACGACACGCTGGAGTAAAAGGCCGTTGTACACAGGCTCGTGGTTTTCTTCTGTGGTTTTTCTGCATATTTCAGCAGAAAGGTTACACCACCACCTACTGGCCTGGCATATTTACTACACCATTTTCACTCGTTGCGTTTTCGTGTGGCTGAGGATAGACGGGGACTGAAGCATGAGGTTGATGCCTTCCCGAGGCCCCTGGACCTCAATAGCTGATTAAGACACACAAATGGGTGAGTCCAGTCATGTGACCGTGTAGATTGCACTAATGAGACACACCTGTGAGATGCCCAACTGCAATCAGTCTGCAGCTCGTATTGCAGATCGCAGAAACCCTGAAAGAGTGTTGCAAAGTCTACACAAATTCATATTAACATCTCACAACAGTGTGCATACAGTACACACACACATACACACACACACACACAAATATTACAAACGCAATGTATTTGCTTTACAATTATTTATGGGCACATACAAATATGCCTTCCCAATAAACCTAAAGCCAATATCTGACAATGATTCGCTGGAGGGGGCTTATTTTTTTTTACTATTCAAATATTCTTAAACAATCTTTTCTGTTCATTCTCATGACCAGACTGAATATTTAATGTAATGTGTATTTCCTTCTTCCTTCAGACTACAATATCCACAAATGCATCAATCACTGCTCAACATATCAGATGCACACGACCCAATTCGGTTCCCCTATCCCTGAGCAATCCGTCTCATTTCTCTGTTTGCTTTTTAAGGTTTTTACAGCCGGAGATCAAAGCGTTACGAGGGTGCGTCTCTTTTCCCTCCTCTTTGCGCTACGGAGATCAAAGCGGCTAATGAGGTAACCTGAAAGGTGACGGGGTTTGGATGATGAAGGTTGTTATGACTCTGTCAACCTCCACCCCCCCCCCCCACCCCACACACACCCACCCCCCTCCTGAGTGGTGGTGATGATGATGTTGGTGATGATGAAGGTGAAGGTGGTGGAGGTGGTGACGGAGAGTGTGATTAGTGGAATATTACCCACTCTGCTGGACTTCATTAGGTAGGGTAACATCTTTTTAAAGACAGGAAGTGGGGAGTCTCTGGTGCTCATGTGCTGCACTTTACGAGCGAGACGTGATTGTATAATTTAGATAATGTATTTATAATGCACTTTTTGGTTAAAAAGACACTTCAGTTTGGAGCTTGGCATACTCTCAAACTAGTGCAATTGCGCCTCATGACTTTGCATATACAAGTCTATTTACTTTGGCTAATGAGTCATTTAGGAGACATAATAAATACAGATACAGGAGTAGGTAGGGGATGCCTGTCAGAAATGTGAGGACCCAAGAGCAGAGGATGACTAGAGATTGTTGGAAGGTGAGGTTTGATTTAACAATCTTCTGAATAAAACAATGGGAGTGATGCATTGACCTAAACTAATTGTATATCTATCTATCCATCCATCCATCCATCCATCCATCCATCCATCTATCTATCTATCTATCTATCTATCTATCTATCTATCTATCTATCTATCTATCTATCTATCTATCTATCTATCTATCTATCTATCTATCTATCTGTCCATTCATCCATCCATCCATCCATCCATCCATCTATCTATCTATCTATCTATCTATCTATCTATCTATCTATCTATCTATCTATATATTTATCTATCTAATCAACGCTAGGAGTGCAAACAAATTTATACTTGCATTGAGGCTAACATGAGGTGTTATGACTAAATTAGACATTCATGAAGAAACAATAAAAAGAATCCCAATGTCCAAAAACGATTCATATTTTCAGCACCACGGACAACTCCGTGGTCCGCGTCTCCAAACGCTGATTGGTTCAGCTCCACGGACAGCTCCATCATATGTCCAAGCATCTCAATGCAATTGGTTCAGCACCACGGACAGCTCCCGCAAATGTTCACGTATCGCACTGCCGATCAGTTCAGCACCACGGACAGCTCCTTCGCCTTTCCCCTCTAAACGCCGCTCCGCTCAGCGCCCCAGACATCTCCCTCAACTGTCCCTGTCATCAGTCAGTGTGGTGGCAGCACAAGGCTGTTTGGAATAGCTCACATATTTCGCCATCTTTAAGTGCCCCTTTGTCATGAACTTGAATTGAAAGACTAAGGAAGACATCTTCATAACATTTTGCCTGTGTCTGTTCGAAATCACACCACATGAGGTGACATCAAGTGAGCAAAGGAACTGCGAAGACTAATGAGGGTCTACACAGGAGAGGGGCGATCAACACTGGTGGATGACATGACTCACAGGGGCCAATGGAGCCCCCGTTTTAAATAATTTATCTTGGAATGTAGTTAGCTCTTAAACGTGTTGAGACAAACGTGGTCGGTCACAAAGATGTCTTGTTAGCAAGCGCGACACCTGCATGGCTTACTCCTAGCCCCCTTGGCTTCACTCCTCGTTAATACAACAATATCCTCTCCAACATGCACCTATTACCGGTGTGCCCCGCCAAGCACAATAGAAATACACTTTTATCTGACCAGAGAGGCTGTTCTCATCAATGAATCAGCCAGACATTAAATGGATATCTAAAGAAACTGGAAGAGTGGTATCCATTACTGGGATGACAGCATGACTATAATGAATGTGGATGATAAATAGTGATGAAGACCATGAAGAAGATGATGAAGAAGAAGAAGAAGAAGAAGATGATGATGATGATGATGATGATGATGATGATGATGATGATGATGATGATGATGTCCATCACCATCACAACTTTCTAACCCTCCCCCCCACCCCTTTGTTACTCCTGAGGGGCCCGGGGTTTTTAAATTCCATGGGCTAACGTGACCTCTCTCGGGTGGAGTCCGGGTGTTTGGATATAATGATTAAAAAATCCTCAATTATTCATGTGGCTTCCAACACAACGGGGGTCTAATTTCAAACCCAATGCTGCTCACACCCCTATGACTAATTCTGTGAAGGGCACAGCGGAACAGGGCCGATATATCCATAACTTTCCAGTGTGTGTGCGGGTGTCTGTGTGTATTTGTGGGTGCACACACACCCTCATTGTGTGCTTCAGTGTGTGGCAAAAGAATGGCTTTATTGAGCAAGGGCCATCTGGAGTGGGCATTACTGTTAAGACCAAACCGGCCATGTTGGCTCTCACACTAACACAGTGTGTGTGTGTGTGTGTGTGTGTGTGTGTGTGTGTGTGTGTGTGTGTGTGTGTGTGTGTGTGTGTGTGTGCGTGTATGTGAATGTGTGTGTGTGTGAGAGCGAGCGAGAGAAAGAGAGAGTGTGTCCGTGTGTGTTTGTGTGTGTGTGTGTGTGTGCTTGTCCATGTGTCTGCATGGCAGAAGGGTTATGCTTATACTTTTACCGCCAATCCGAGTCATTGTGATAGTATGTGTTATTACTGTTCTTCGGGTGGGCATCCGTGTGACTGATTATGTTCATTTCCATCTGAGTGCAAATTGAGAATTTTCCGCATAAAAAGCAGACCATCCCTATTGTGCGATTCATCAGCATTCTTTGTATGCTAATGAACATTTGGATTGAATGCTGATTTGGCATTTCTGTCTCATTGCCTTCATAATAATACAGATTGCAACAAGCTGTCCACATAAAATCAAGTAAATAAGTCTAGATCAAACTCAGTAGCATGTGTGTGTGTGTGTGTGTGTGTGCGTGTGCGTGTGTTTGTGTGTGTGTGTGTGTGTGTGTGTGTGTCTTTTGTTTTGTCTTGTCATGGTAGTTCGATTAAGACATGTATGTCTAAACATTTCCCTTTTAAGTTGTGGGTGTGTTTGAATTCAGATTTGCAGACACTGCTTTTATAAAGTTCAACTTGTCTTTTTCCGGTCAATCATTTGATACAAACGTGTGTTCCCTCTTTGATTCCAAGTCAGGAAGTTACACTTCCTCTGTTGTAGAGGGGGCTGAATTTCTCTGCCAAGTGAAATCCAAATCCCCAAAAAGTGGTCACATTATGCGTCACTGACGTATCTGTCTTTTCCTTTCTCTGTCTCTTCCTCTCTCTGTCTTTCTCTCTGTCTGTGTCTTTCTCTGCTTCTCTCTCTTTTTCTCTCTCTCTCTGTCTCTGTATCTTCCTCTCTCTGTCTCTCCTGTCTCTCTGTCTGGGTGAGTTTGGTTGGATGGAGCTGTTACTTCATATATCTTTTAGCACCAGAAAGACAGATGCATCTTCATGAACATTACCCAATCCAGAATTTGGCATCAATTCAATTGTAAATAGTAATAGTCTTGTAATAGTTATAGTGCTATTGCTGGAGTATTGCTAGTCAAGTCTAACGTTTTCATGTCAAGAGGGAGTGTGGCTGCTTGCCGTTGTTGCACGATAATAACAAAGACATCAATTGTAACATTGTGTAATCTTTGCTTCAGGGGCGACCCATATTGTGCAAATGTGTGCAAGAACCTTTTTATGTGCATGTTTAACATTCAGAATCAAAAGTTGTATTCTGTCGCCAAGTCACCAAGAGATTACACTTCAAACCAGCAATGCCCAAAGAATAATACGACTTGAACAATTAATGCCAGTTAACTACCGTGGGACAGGCCACTCTCCCAGTCAGCCACTGCAAACAACCTGCCTCGACAAATCAATTCACTCCCTCCTGAGAGAAAAGAGCATTTGGCTGTTTAATAAAAATGTATTATTTAATATTGTTATATTGTAATACTGTAATACTTATTTCAATCAGTGCTGTTACAGGCTTCATTATTTAGTGGGATTTTCAAAATGGCCGACCTTTGTTGATGATCGCTGTTGTGCCTGTGAAATCTTCTGTGCAAAATGTTGTTTGTATCGTATTGCTGTATGATGGATAACGTTTGTTTTCTCAAGCCATTATTGTCATTTTAGTTGGGTGGGCTTTTATGAAAGGCAACATTATTGTCTTCATACATGCTGTGCACTTATGTGTAACAGCGATGCATGAAGCGATGCTGGCCAGCATCCATCTCGATTGAAGTGAAAAGTGATGCGGTAGACATTAGAAATAACTCTGAGTTATGTCAAGATAATGACATAATGGTGTCTCCCCAAACATATAAATAAATATCCTTTGCGGGATACTGTACATGATATATTATAAAAATAAAATGTTGGTGTCCAGGAATAAAAAACCATTGGCAGCTGCCATCCACTGAAAAAGAGTGAATTGATGTGTGTAGGAAACAGCATATGTTATTCTCTGTCCTCATATAACTTCCCCTGTAGCAACGAAAAAGAAAATCTCCTCAGCGATCGCGTCCTTGACTGTTGACTGAAACATCATAGGTCCAGGAGCAGATTGAAGTCTTTCTCCAGCAGCTTTGCAGAAAGAGGGATTTTTCTTTGTTTCTTTCGACCACAAGACATCTTAACCACTTGTCGGTCGGATATCGTGGCAGATGGGCCCCCGACAGACAGACAGACAGACAGACAGACTGGCCTCTCGGATGCATCCCATCGCTCCTATCTCTGGATAAATAGACAGATTGAATAGAGGCCAGGTGGCAATAGCCAGAGAATGCTCACTCACCCCCCAACCCCCCCTCCCCCCCTCCCCCCACACTGATCGCACAACGTCCAATCCGTTCTTATGTGACTCAGCCAAGTCTATATAAGTATTGTCTATAGTCAGCATCGGGCGTTAAACAGCAGTGTCAGTGTAAGCCTGAGAGAGAGGGACAGAGAGAGAGAGAGAGAGAGAGAGAGAGAGAGAGGTGGGTTTTAACAATCAGAATACCGTTTGCTTACCTGAGATAGAACGGGGGGGGGGGGGGGGGGCAACTGCCTCGCACTACAAACAATCAAACAATCAAACCAACAAACCAACAAACCAACAGAAAAACAACCAATCAGAACGTGACAGTGATTGATGAGCTCGTCCCCTTTAGAAATGCACGGGCCTCGCCGAGTGGCGGTCGATTCCTGCCTAAGACAGAGCTTACTATAGATCACCTGTGCCAACAGGTGATCAGCTGGGGCTGCGAGCCGTCGGTTCCTTGTCTCAACCGTTAGCCGACGCCGGGAAGCGTGTCTTGATTTTTTTGATCATGTGGACTTGAGACACCGATTTAGAAAAACGCTGATGTGTGAGCACGACAACGTGTTGAGTTCCCTTTCACGCGGGGTGTTTGTTTCTACACTTTTGTTTCGTCTCCGATTCTCATGTGGCCTATCACAAACCCAGAGACTTCCTGTTGGCCAATCCATGAACAGAAAACGGTGCCTCGGAAAGCCATGATGACATCACCAGAAGGGATGATCCAAACTCCCCCGTGCGGTTGGACTTGTGCAGTCCAGCTGAAACATGACGTCTGATTCATCTCCAAACAGTATTTTCATTCATCTTTAAAATCGTCAGTTAGCTGTTAAGGAGGCCGTGACACAAGAACGCATGATAAAGTGTATTTCCTCTGGGAGAAAAACACAGATTCCTCTCAATATCAAAACACATTCATATAAATCGATGAAATTGGCTCATCATCGATCCTGATCACTGACTTTGTATCTTCAAACGGTGACATATCTAATCAGGTGGATGAAGTTACCGCAAGACACAGCAAAAGAGAGTAAAGTGTTTCATTAGGCTATTTAGGCTCATTAGGTAAAATATGCAATACAGCTCCATTTTCAGATCCTTCAAAGCAGTGTTTATTCTTAGTCCTGTGAGACACGTGCCGCGTGTGTTGCCAAGCTAACTCTGCGTGCCTCACTTTGAGAAGTGAAGGGAGATGGAGAGACTATTAAAAGTGTTATTGCCAGTGTGTCAGTGGGTTCTCATGCCATTTCCTGGCAGTTTGTTTCAGTGGTGTCTGCACAAATAGCTTCTTCTTTTTTCTTCCGTCATATACCAAACTGGTGTACATTGCACTCACAGAGTTCAGTTCTACTGAACTCAACATCCACCTTTTAAAAGATTTGCTTGGTTTTCGTGCACGTCTCACTTGCAGATGACCCAAAATAGAAACAAAAGAAACACTGGAATGACCAACCAGCAGAGTTGTACTCGTTCGCTCGCATGCGGTAGCCACGAGAAGACGAGTGTGTGTCGCTACACGGTTCTTCTTCACCTTCATGGCACACAACCTGTTTATCATCCCACCATATTGACAAGGTGTTCATTCATCCCCTTAGTTATCTTCCCCCCCCCTGACCGCTCGTGTGTGTTTTGGGGGCGGGGGGGGGGGGGGGGGGGGGGGGGTTTGGCGGTCACAGAGATAGTGAGAGAATAAAAGGGAGATGATTTTCGCACATAGGGTTATTTTTCCTTGTCTGGTCAGCATCTGATAAGTGTGTTGTGTGTTCTTTTGTGTGTGGGAATACCTTTAATCAACATGAGGTGGAGCATATAGGATTTTGCAGATGGTGGATAAAAGGATAAGGAAATGTATTTGTCTATAAATACATTAAGCTTTCGCTGCTGGTTTTTTGGTTTTACATTCAGCCTCAGACACTGTTTGGCAATCTGAGCCAAAGGAGCGCCAGATAAAAATGGAGGCCTAACTGCATTCACTCAGAAGTTTATCTGGAGCACGGTGGATAAGACCGCCTAGTACCAGTAGATCACGTTGCTACTGTTGCTATGTAACTCCCTTTCAAGTTTCCGCAGTATACCTGCATAATTATTCCATATTATATGATGCTATTCGCACAATCAAACACAAAGTATCTAATCACATAATCTATGCACAACTCCTAACGTAAATCTTTCTTATTCTACTTTCTGCTTCACAAACCACATTGAGATTCAACGTAAAGTATTATTTGCCACAAAGTCACTCAAAATGAACGCACACAGCAGAGCAACCAAAGCACAAGAAAATGTGAAAACACATCCGACTCCTCAGCTTTGATGTGACAGACCCTCGCACGCTAACGACTACTCCTTCACCGTTTGACGACCATCTCGTCAGACCCGTCCAATTTATTTATCTCCACAAAACTATTTTTAGCCCTGCTGGATCCCCTCCACCCCACCCCACCCCACCCTATTGGCTACCTCTCTGGGGAAATTCCAGATTGGCCATGCTGACATCACCGGCGCCTCGTCCATAGATCAAACGTATCCGTGGTGCTTCCCACACCCTCCCCCCCCCCCCCCCCCCCATCTCTTCTGCTAGAATATCCTGCTGGGGGATACACAGAGGTGTGTCGCTTCATATGTGCCCTGCCCCACTGGTGGAGTACAGAGGTGTGCTAGATGAGTGTGTGTGTGTGTGCAGGGGGGGGGGGGGGGGGTGGGCTGGGTGTGGAGAGGGTTCAACTGTGACTGTTTTACAAAGCAAGCGTATCGTTACTCATGAGATGCCATGCGTGGGTTGAAGTGCTCTCTCTCTCTCCCTCTCTCTCTCTCCCCCCTCTCTCTCTCTCCCCCCTCTCTCTCTCCTGCTCACTCTCTCTCTCTCCCCCCTCTCTCTCTCCCCCTCTCTCTCTCTCTCTGTCTCTCACCCTCTCTCTCTCTCTCACCCTATCTCGCTCTCTCCCTCTCTCTCTCTCTCTCTCTGCCCCTCTCTCTCTCTCTCTGCCCCTCTCTCTCTCCTCTCTCCCTCTCTCTCTCCTCTCTCTCTCTCTCTCTCTCTCTCTCTGCCCCTCTCTCTCCCTCCCTCTCTACAACAGGAGGTTTTTACTCACAGGTAGTGAATGGAAGCCTTTTGGACTGACAGAACAGGTGCGGTTGGCGGTCGGACTTGGTCGGCTCAAGATTCAGCGTGCACACGACGCCATCGCTTAAGCCCCTCCTTCAGGAGACAGTGGTTGGTTTGGAATTGTCTTATCACTCGTGGTTTCATTCACACTAAAGCCAATCCCTTCCACGGTGGTCTACCGTCGTCTACTCCTGCTCGGCCGACGTGTGAGCGCGGTCCTCTGAGACCGCGTCAACACTCTCTGCCCTCACACGGTTCTCCTCATGGCTGTTTCACACCAGACAAGATTCTTGATGGGGACGGGCTTTAACTCGATGAAACAAAAGTGTCGAGGACCTGTGAGAAATCGAGATCGCGGCGACTCTGTTCCACTTTTAACTCCTTTGTTGGCCCATTTGTGTGTCAGCACATTTTGTCTCATGTGGGAAATGTTATTTCGAACTATTTATTATTGAGTGTGTTATTGAGTGTGTTACCCAAAGCGACTTCAGCTAATGCAGATGCACAAGTGGGCTGCGAACAGCGGGGATCAAACCCAAAACCTTTGGGCTGGCAGACACTGCCCTGCACCTAGCTTCAGGCCCAAAATGACCACAGGACGAACCGGAAACGGGCCAGTGGTGGCTCACATTTGAAATGTAAACAAATAAACCCCAAAGAAATATGATTATGGTCTGCCTTGCTGCCTTTTTTTATAGACCAACACTTTCTTTATCTCCTGGCTAACATTTAAAAGAGAGCATTTTTCACACCCATGTCCATTTTATTATCCCCTTATTGCTACGGGATACTTGAAAATGGATCACTCCTCGGTTCCCAATAACACGACTGGCACTTATCTACGGACTGGGGCGAACCCGGGTCTGTGTGGGGCGTCGCAGGACGTGGGGAGCGCGTCTTCTGCTATAACAAGCTACTTACTTTACCCTATGACGGCACGGTGCAGCGGAACCCACCGACTCACGACCCAACAACTGCCACTGAAGCGACATTTGGAAATGACAACATTTCGAACACAATTGACTGCACGGGAAATCCCATTAGAAGGAGTTTGTTTTCGGAGGCATGGCATCGCAAATGAACGCCTGGGCTCCAGGGGGGCGTTCTGTTTAATTACAAAAAGACAGTAGACAGCCTCAAATAAACCAGACACTAATTGAATTGCCACGCTGACATATAACTAATGACCCGTCTTTTTTTTTTTCTCAGCCCATTCAGATTGAGGGCAAAACGAGGAAATAGCACTTTTATCAGTATGATGTTCAAATTGCTGCTTTAAGGCGCACAAAACACATACATACTGCAATGCAATTGTTTGATGGCCTGCATGCTGCAGTATTTTCTTTCAGAAGGATGTTATGAGAAATCAAGATCGCTTAGTAATAAACCTTTGCAAGCACACGCTGAAACTCTCTGCATGGGATTCAAATGCATTATATAACATTTGAAAAAAATACAGTTGCAGTACTGCCATAATGTTACCGAGCGATGCCCTTGAGAGCTCACCGAAGGTCCTCTCTTGCAGAACACACTACCGTCCGCTTCCTCACTGACTGAACTGCCTCATGTGTCACTCAAGGTGGGCAATTAAAGCCTAGCTAAATAATAACCCCACCCCGAGACCCTGCCAACTATACAAGGTGAGTCATGAAGAAAACAACTTTGATGACATCAACACAATGCAATAATAATATGTAACTACCCCAGTCCCTATAAACTATATACACTATGTATATTACACATGTACACAGATAACTGAATGTCCCCATAAACAATAATTTAGTGTGAATTGAAGAAACCCCCATCGCCCGGCTTCACATTTTCGACTGGGATTATACAATCAGCCCTCTTCTAATCTTCCTGCAGCCAGCCTACTTCCTGTTCCACTTCCCTCCTCCTCCTCCTCCTCCTCCTCCTCCTCCTCCTCCTCCTCCTCCTCCTCCTCCTCCTCCTCCTCCTCCTCCTCCTCCTCCTCCTCCTCCTCCTCCTCCTCCTCCTCCTCCTCCTCCTCCTCCTCCCTCTCATATTCCTCCTTCCCCCTCCCCCTCCCTTCCTCCTCCTCCTCCTCCTCCTCCTCCTCCTCCTCCTCCTCATCTGCCGCAACTCCTTGTGCTACTTTCTTTTTCCTGATGATGATGATCATTATTTAATTATCTGTTCTCTGGTTTCATTAATATCATATAAGCATCATATCGACATCGGATTGAAGTCTGTCTTATAGCATACCCCCTCATCCCCCCACAAAACAGAAAAACAACAACAACAAAGCCAAACAAAACAAAAAAACGAGGGAAATGAGGAAATGACGGTCAGATTTTCTAAATGTTTAATGCTTAGTGTTGGTTGCATGCATAGCCTCATCGGATTGGTGACTTTGTGCTGAAACTAGAGTTTTCTTAATGTTGAATTTTTCTGGAGTTGGGTGGCAGTGCAAGGGAGAGAGACATGGGTGTGTGTGTGTGTGGGGGGGAGGGGGGGCTCTGAGTTTGAAAAGTCTGCTAAATAAGCTTCCTGGAACACAGCACTGTTTATTTGTTAAGAGATTTTGTCTCTCACAGTGCCGCTTCAACGGAGCCGTGATCACATGCACTTCAAAGCGACCTAGAAATGTTGTGGATACACACACAGACACACACACACACACACACACACACCGATTGAACGAATACATTCCCCTGCTTTAAATAAAAACACTTGAAACCTGGAAGACAACAATAATACAAAATAATCTCGACTGCAATTGTTAATTGTTCACCCCTGTGCGACGAGTTCAAGTACAGGGATTTTTACGTCAGTTGTAATTAAATGTGTCAAAGAGGGGTGAATAAAAAGAACATTCACTAGATTCACTTTGTCCTCTTCCCTGAAAGCAAGTCAACCAGAACAGGCCTTGTGCTCCGTAATGTCACAGAGCTCACACTCTTCCCCCAATTGGTTGTCCTCAAGATTGGACTGTGCTCATCCCAGGAGTTTAATTATCTGTAAGTGGCGAGGCTGGTGGAGAGAGGGCCCTCTCGGTGCGTTGTGGCCACTGTCACCGTAATCTAGAGTGGCAATCAGGGAGGAAGAGAGAGAGAGAGAGAGAGAGAGAGAGAGAGAGAGAGAGAGAGAGAGAGAGAGAGAGTGAGAGAGAGAGACTGCCACTGTATGGTCACTTCTATTGAGGATCCCCCCTTTTCAAGATGGCTACTACAACATCACATGCATCCAGCCCAAATGGGCAGGAGAAGAAGCATTTGTTTGTACAAAAACACAACAATCTCAGCATAAGCATACTGCAACATTAGTTAGCGATCCGCTTTTACATTTATACATTATACATAATTACAAGCAACAAAAAAGTAAATGAACAGATTCAAAGTGTTATCAGGTATTCGTGTTATGGTTGGTTTGAAATAGTACATGTCTTTCACACTGAGATCTTTGAAGGAATGTGCCATAAGTAAATTAAGTCGCATCTGTCTTCGCAAGTCCTGAAGCAGATTGCAGACGACAAATATAGATAAACCTTATGCCCTGCCACGGTGTAAAATTGTACCTCCGCCCTGTATATATAGACCTCATAGTGTCTCATAGATCTAGCAGTCCCGCTAGGTCATGGATATTCAAAAGTGCATATAGCGAAGGAGGCCTCGATAAATCTGATGGCATGCCTCCTCTGACTCCGACATGAGTGTCCTAGGAGATGACGGTCAAAGATGAAAGTATGTTTGTGTAACAACTGCTTTTTTCCTTCTTCGTATGTCTTGAATAAGATGCAGGCCGCTCGTCAAACTAGGCTAATGAAGCTAGGCTAATTAAGCGTTTTCATGCTGCACGTACAGTATTTGGAGGGCGGGGGAAAAAATGAAACGGAAGAGAGGAAACCCACCAGTGTTTGATATCTTTTCATGATGCCCTGGATACCAGAGCAATTTGTTTATGTAGGTCCTTTGATACGGCCTTGATATTATAATGTATTTGGTTGTTATTATGTACTTCTAAGGTATTCACTTTCCACTTCATTCAAGCATTATTTAAGGATACCTCGTAAATAATGTTAGGTGAAAAGGGGTACGTTTGGATTTTGCAAAGAACTACAGGAATCTCTTCGATTGTAATTGTTGCTGGAATGAGAGCACTAAAAACATGATTAAATCATAACAAATGTCTTGCATGGAATGCCTTTTCCAACTGTATATTCACTAACATTGTTGCATTAGTTTCTATTATTTTGATTCCTCTGCTCTAGCAACATATTGGGTTTGTTTACTACCATAAAATACCCAAATCATGTTTCATTTTTGATTGCATTTTACAGTTTTTGTGACAGAACTAATGTCAACTGCCCTATCTACCTTCACCTACAATATGCCTTTCACAAACTTAACAATAATAATAATACAAAGAATAAGAATGACTAACATGAATCAATAATCGCTGCCTTCTGAAAAGCAGAATCAGGCTGTTTGTTGTGATCCAATTTGCACATTAATTATTGATACACCAGGACTTGTCGTGCCACGGTGTATGGTATAGCGCTAACAACACATCCATATGATAATAACTCTAGATAAATAAAATAACTAATAAATATAGAAATCTCCAAAGCCCAGAGAGTGAGAGAGGGAGCCCGCTTGTGTGTGCGTGTGTGTGTGTTATTGTGTGTGTGTGTGCGTGTGTGTGTGTGTAGGGGTGTGTGTGTGTTTGTGTGTTAGTGTGTGTGTGTTAGTGCACTTGTCTATTTAAACTGTGACCTGTGTGTTGAATCGAGCATCCTTTCTTCCCATCTTTCTGACTTCCGCTACGTCGATTCGACATTATTACAGTAGACAATTCCATAGACTTGAGAGACTAGAGAAAATAACAGTGAGTGAATACTTAGCTCTTGTGCTGTACAAGACGCAAGTATTAACAGCACAAGCGTGGCGTCGCCGGAGTTCGTCTTTATTCTGGTTCTCTCTCTCGGTTTGTGTGAAGTGCTTATTATTCTGGGGTGTCTGTGTGACTCTTCTGGGTTGTATCCCAGAAGAGCAGGAAAGAGACGGAAAAACTGGGTTGAATCCTACAGACGGCTCTTGAATGAAGATCAGGGTAGGGGGGTCGTTGCATGTGTGTGTGCGGGTGTGCGGGTGTGCGTGTGTTTGGTGTTTAATCCAGATTTTATGTATATTTCATTAATTGAGCTGGCCTAAAAAACTAAACTCTTATATATACAGCATTAAAAAAGACCAATTACATATATCTTTGCTCTTAAAACTTGCCGTTTTAAACAACCGCTGGTTTGTATTGAAATCTAAACTTTATTGGAGCGTGACAAAACCCCATTTTCACAAACAAACCACTCGGACAAGTCAAAATTACCCACAATGCAGCGTCCTGCGTGTGGGCGTACGGTCCGCAGAGCAGCGCGGAACGGAACTTGATGATGAACATTCAAATATGTGCACATAATTTCCAACCGCATTTCTGTGCGAGCGACTCCCAGTTATATATCACCTCGCAGCAGGCTCCGTCTTGACAGTGTCATGATGTAAATTGGTCCCTTCGGCTGCGTCTCCCCCCTCTCTTGCTTCCAGATGCCTGCTATCCCCCCCCCCCCCCCCCCCCCCCCCCCATCACCGGATCGAGAAGCAGATCGGTGGTGGAAGCTGAAGAAAAAGGCAGAAAAAGTGGCACTGCGACCGTGCAGATCCTTTTCCCACGAAGCAAACCCCATTAAGACTATTCTTAGACACTCGACGGCGGGGCTGCACCGGTGGAAAAAGAAAAGCTTTGTTACGGTACTTGACATTGAAACGTTCCTTGAAGAACAAATGTATTTCCTATTAAGATTTACGTGCAAGTTTGTTCCTCGAAATAGGTTGGAACTACGACATGTCCTGAACCTGTTGACAAATTGCAGATGATTAAAGATACAGCTCAGTGATGTGCAAGGTGTGTGTTGTGTGTGTGTGTGTGTGTGTGTGTGTGTTTGTGTGTGTCTGTGTTGTGTGTGTGTGTGTGTGTGTGTGTGTGTATGTGAGAGAGTTTACTTCCTTATCCACCCTACTTGTCTAAATAGGATTTCGTATCATGACATTATAGTGACAGGCGATTGATGCTACATTTAAGAGATATTGAATGGGTCTGGTACAAAATAGCCAATGAGGTACATCATAAATGATGAAGAATGAATCGGCCAATGGGAACTAACAGTCTCTCTTTGAAGAAAAAAAAACATCGACCTTAACGAACCTTGTCTAACAGTAAAACTAAATTCCATACCAATGTTATGTCGACCGCTTGGCATCCTGGGAGAGAATAAAAAGCACTTCACTACTCTACATTAGCTCAGACCGTGTAGATGTGTACACGGAGAGTTGATAGGGCATTACCAACGGTTGATTAATTACAGAGCTATAGCGTGCGCGCTGGTCCCAAGAAGTTTCCAGAAGCGCGGTCAGAGACAAATAGGGGGTGGCGAGGTAATTCCATGAGCTGACAAAGCCAATGTATTATACGCCTCTTATCTAAGGGGGGGGGGGGGGGGGGGGGGAGGGGGGGGGGGGGGGTACCTGTAACTCAGAGCAAATTGCCATGGCGATAAAGGACAAGCTCATATGTAAAGAGAAGGAGGGGCTTGTTTTGGACCTTTAAGCGTTCCACTGGCAGTCGAGATGATATTTGGATTCAGTGTTGATGATTGGCGAATTGACTCTCTCTCTCTCTCCTCTCTCTCTCTCCTTCTCTCTCTCTCTCTCTCTCCTTCTCTCGCTCTCTCCTTCTCTCTCTCTCCCCCCCCTCTCTCTCTCCTTCTCTCTCTCTCTCCCCCCCTCTCTCTCTCCCCCCCCCTCTCTCTCTACAACAGGAGGTTTTAACCCACAGGCTGCAAAAGCTGATACATAAATATCTCCAAACCAATGCTCGAAAAGGTTTCATTTATCAACCTTGGGTAGAGGAATTGGGTTTATTATTCTTCGATCGTTTTGCTTATTTAATTGAAAGTTTTTAATTGAAAACATGTATAAAGGTATTGTGTTATAAAAGTGTATCTATCTATGTTTTGACACCAATGACAGATATTCTCAGCTTCATGTTCCATTTCAATGCAGGGATTTTGGAAGACAATTGTAATCAAGCCTCACAGCTCGTGACAAAGTTCGCAAATTATGATTTAATGACAACAAAGCTCGCTAGAGACAATAATCATTTTTGTGATTCTCATTGAGTGCGGAAATCCAATGTTCAGAATCACTTCTTAAAGTTAGTGTCTTCTATCAAAGACAGAATCTCGAGTGCTCCCAGAGATTTGGAAATGGGAGCACACATTCAAATTTCACCATGCTCCCTATGAACCACATAGGGAACAAAAAAATAGCATCTCCCTATTGTATAACTCTCACCCTCACACACAAAAAGAAAAATGTCTTCACAGAGCGAGAGCTCTACTGCTGGGGCTGCACACAAACCGTCTCGCTTCTGTTCAAAAATCCCTTCTTCCACAACATTGTGGAATACAGTGCTGGCTTGATGATCTCAGCTTGAATTAAAACCTTACGTTTAGTCACATTGTGAAGGTCTTTCACACAATCTCATGATGTCACATGCAGGAGGGATGTGTTCAATTCTATAATATGAAACGTTGAATCGTTTCTATTTCTTTGTTTTTATCTAATCTTAATTAAACTATATATATTCATACATATATATATATACATATATATATATGCATCAAAAAATCCCATGATACATTCTGATGTACAAGCCCTATCTATTTATACAGTATATATGTATATAGATAGGGCTTGTACATCAGAATGCATCATGGGATTTTTTGTTGCAAAATCCTAAATCAAATGTAAATAAACTGTAGTAACCTAGTCAAATGAAATCTTTATTTTGCCACGTCTAGCATTAGAAACGCTGTCACTGTTTCAAACACATCAACTTCTCCCCATAATGACAAGTCATTTCACGATGAATGACTAAACAATGACCAAAAAAACATTACTACCAACATAATATCGAACATGCTCCTATGCTCCCAAAATGGCGGCGGTCAAGGTGATGGACATGGCCATGTTCAAGCCATATTGAGACATAGCCTGCATGGGGGCGGTCATGGTGATGGACATGGCCATGTTCAAGCCATATTGAGACACAGCCTGCATGGGTTCCCGGAAGCTCGTTAAGCGTAATGCGTGTCACCTGTGTTGATTGCGCACTCTGTCCACCTGGGCTCCTTGCAGTTTGAACATCTTTTTATTCTAGTTTCTGTATTTCTTAAGTTATAGAGGCCAGTTAATCTTTTTTATCTGCTTTTAGTTCCGTTTTTTTATTTATTATCTCTTTGATGAGAATAGCTTTAGAAAACGTTTTTATCATTCAATTCAAGGGCAAAAGGGGTCAAAGACCAGCCTCTTGGGACCAAGAGAAGACCCCGAATCGTCTACGTTTTATTCCGAAGCCTTTAGCTTGAAGATGGTTCTTCTGAAGCTCTTTAACAATTCATAACTTTGACTCTATCACACACCCCGTGCCTCCGTTAAGTGCTGCCAGAACAGTCGATATTCATCGAGGAACTGGCAAGAAGACTTGCTCTTCTGCGCTTCTGTTCACAGACGAACCCCAGTAGCCAAGGTAGGTCCTACATCCCATAACTCACACCCTCACCCGCATGTTAGAGTCTGACCTGTCATGGCTGCTATACATGTAATGGCTAAAGGAATGACTTAACCTAGGCTGTTTTTCTTTGATGGCCATTGGGTTATGAAGCTTTGATTTTGTGTCAACATTATTTTCTACCGTAGGAAAAATAAGAAGATGTGTATGTTCCATCTACTGTTTTCATACCAGAGGCCCAGGTGAACCATGGGCATGTTAAAGGGTCACACGGTGCACATCCGGACATGACACCTGAATACACGCTAACAAAAGAAAAGTACAGGTCAGAGCCTGTCGAGCAGATGACCTAGATGGTCTGTCACACATTGTCATCGCAAGAGGCTTCCAGAAGGCCGTTCTTGTGTGTTTGTTGGGTTGGCGCGAGACCGCGAAGGCGACACACTCCGTCGATATGACTCAAATGCTACTCGGGTGTTAAAAGTCGCACACTGCACTTTGTCAGTGGATGGCACGCGGTTGTCCAAGACTCTGGTCTGAAACGCAGACATCAGTTAAGGTCAGTTATGTTGAAAAGCTGTGAGAACACAGCAAGTTCATGATGCTTTTAACCTCCTGTGTTTAAGCAAGAGGGCTTGTAGCGCATACATAACTGGGTACCAATTGAGCATCATTAGCGTCACTATTGTCAGCTATTGTCGTTAATGTGAATAGTTCATAAGGGCCGATGAATTAGGCAATGCGCATCACACACACACAAACACACAACTACACTTTAGTTGTTAACGTTCCCTTCCAGATGGACACGTCGTGAAAAGACAACTGCCATCTGTGGATAACCACCCCCCCCTCCCACACACACACACACACACACACACACACACACACACACACACACACACACACACACACACACACACACACACACACACACACACACACACACACACACACACACACACACACACACACACACATACATATACACTAACACACACACACACACACACACACACACACTTCTATTACACATCGTTCAGGGAGAAAACAGGCTTCTGGCTCTCCAGCACGCTCGCTATCTCTCCGTCAAATTAAATGTTAGTTAACCCCAACCCTCTACCCCTAACCCTAACCTTTACCCTTATGCAAATGCTATGTTATGATGCTTATTACTGCATTAGCTAATGTTAGGTAAAGGTTAATTAATGTACCGTCATTGTATTAACCTTTTGTGTTTATCAGTCAAAGACAAAAAAGTCTAAACCCCCATTATCTTTTGTAGGATCAACTTGATTCGAACATGTGTGGAGGAGAAGGGATGGATGGCAGAAGGTAAGAGAGAATTAGAAGAGGATTTTCTTTTTTTTTGCTTTCACCTCGAGTGCTGAGCAGTGCTTTGCGTCATTGGCTCTTGAGCAAGGCCCCAGGCGCTCAGATGGGCCGGCCAACACCAACATAATTGCCAAGCCAGGATCTTTTCTTTTCGAGTTTCTGAGTCGGTGTAGTCTCTCTCTCTCTCTCTCGCTCTCTGTATCTCTCCTGCCCTCGCTCTCTTGCTCCGTCTGTCTGTCTTTCTGTCTGTTCGTCTCTCACTGTCTCTGTGTCGTCTCCTTTCTGAGTCATCGCAGTACGTGTGAAGAGAGCTTGTTTACTGTCTGTCAGTCAACAAGGAGCGGGTTTTTTGTTTTAGTCATATTAGGTCGATTGGAATGGTAATGGCTATAGTGGGGCGCATGACAAAAAGATGTTGCCTGTCGTGATGTGATTTAAATTAGGTTAACGTGGTTGCAATGTGACGTTTGACTCCCTTTAACTTTTACAATGAAGTATTGTTCTGACGGTAAACTTCTCTCATCCCCAATGTTTACTCCAGCGCCGCCTAGCTTTTGAACTGAAGGCAAGACATACTGAGTTTCCCCGAGTAAAAATGGTAAATACTATTTTCGCTCATGGCTAAAGGATTATTGTTTATATAATTAGATGAATAAAAAGTAAACAGAACACATTGGACCCCCTTCACAAAGTACGAAATATAAAGTCTGTATTGCTTGCATGTGTACACACACAACATTAACTCTTTGTCAAGACACATCTTGTCAAAGTTATTCTAAAAGTCGGCTTAGCAATTTTACGTCAACAAAGAGAACCAATTTATTTATTTCATTTGAGCCTTAGATTACTGGATGTTTGTAGGCAGTGGCACTGCAACACATTTATGTCCTGTAAGAATACGTATAACGCATGCATAGCACAAAGAAAATGTCAATTATTATAATTAAATCCCCCCCAAGAGGTTATCATGCACATTAATAATGGCTGTGGCTTTCCCCTGGGGATACTGTATGGTGTGATATTTGACAGACTCGCCACAATGTGAAAAATGAACATATTTTGTAAATTCACAATGTTACTTTAAAGTCACAGATACGTTGGTCTGTTTAAGGTTTCTCACATTCAAATAAACATGGAAACATATGTTGCCTAAGATACATATAGTTCTTATGTTCTGTATATATAATTGAGTCTTTTAGCAGACGTGACTTGCAGTGAATTGAGATACAAATCATTAAGGAGCAGGTAGGGGTTAGGCATGTTTCTCAAGGGAGGCTGTGGACATTAGGTACCCAGGACCATTTGGCATTGGCAAAAACCGTTCATCATTCATGGTCTAATGTGTTGCAGTACTACCAAACACTGCTGCTTAACAGCTTTTAAAGGTCTGATTTAATCTGCCTTTAGGAATTGAAAATACACAACCTCCCAAAAAAAGTAATCGCAGCTGGCTACTGCAGCAGCAGTACGCGAATACACACACACACACACACACACACACACACACACACACACACACACACACACACACACACACACACACACACACACACACACACACACACACACACACACACACACACACACACACACACACACACACACAGTTTTTTCTAGCAGAGGAGAAACTGGATCAGACTGCATCCCACTGAAGCTGTTGTCCAGCAGATTGAGAAACAAACCAAAGAAAGAAATGTCCCACACCACTGACTCAAACTCTCTGTGTGGTTGACTTTTCCTGTGTTAGACCGTTGTCGAGGGGTGGAAAGAAAAAAGAAAAGGACAGAATAATAAAAAGAATGGGGGGGGGGTAGGGAAACGCTGTTGTCAGCACAAAAAAAGAGGCCCCACTCTGTGGAGCCCAGGTGAGCTGGGTGGAGGGTGGAGGGGGAGAGGAACAGGGAGGAGGGGGGGTGAGATGCTGAGGGAAGAGATAGCAGTTGAAAGCATTAATGAATGGCTATTGGAGACTCTGGGCGTCGTGCGCGGCGCGTTGTGATGCGTACTTGCGTGTGATTAATGACTACGAGGCCGCTGTAATAGGTACCACAGGGACCACAGGACGCCTGGACGCCTTTTTATAGCACAGTGCCAACAGAAGAAGGGCACAAAAAGAAATGGAAAAAAACCATGAAGTCCCCATTACTGTGCTTTGTAAAAAATAAATAAAGGGTCAACATATGAAATATGAAACGAAAAAGAGAGAAAACAGTCCCAATGTAGAGGATGGTTATATTATATACGGCATCTTTTTTCCAGAAATGTCTTCACACAGCAGATGTTTTTTTGCAGATCAACTGAAAAATGTATCTCACCTTTTTTTCCTCTCCTCCCTTTGCTCGGCACCTTGCAGACACTAAAACTGTGGACAGATGTGCTAGTCAGCTTAATACCGCTGGGGAGAGTGTAGGAAAAAAAACACTCAAACACAGATTTAATGAAGTTATAGAAACTCATAAAGTTAATAAGTGTAACAACACAAAGTGTCACTGTTGGATTCACTATTTAGCCACACTGATGTTGAAAGAAAAACCAATGACATGATGTGAATCACCATACAATGCATGGTAGTTGTTTCAGCAGGGGTGTGGGGGGGGGGGGGGGGGGGGGGGGGGGGTTTACATGGAAATAACTTGCAGTTCTTCAAATGTATGGCTTGTTCAGAACACTGGCAGCTTGGATGACGGGTGTTCACATTGATTGACGTGTGTGTGGATGTGCACACATGCAGGTGTTGTTTTGCGTGTGTGTGTGTGCGCGTGTATATCAGTAAATCTTCCACTGTTCTGGACAGCAGTCTTTGTTATTTTGAGTCTTTTGATCACGCAGCACTGGAAACCAACACTTGTGTATGACCACAACACATGCAGTGGTACATCAATTATTTACATCTCTTTTGTCCACCCTTCAACACCCTTCCACAGATTTGGGAGCAGAGTGCATATCAGATTCCCCATTACAATGCATTTGACTTTAAAACAACTTTGACTCTGTGTGTGCGTATGCGTGCGTGCGTGTGTGTGTGTGTGTGTGCCTGTGTGAGTGTGTGTGCATGTGTCTGTTTCTATGGGCTTCTACACAGACTAAAGAGTAACATTATATCTTGAGTGGTTCTTGGCAAGTAATTAATCAAGGCATCTTCTCATTCTCAAATCCTTGCATAATTCCATGATTTCCGTATCCGTAAGTGTTGTGTACAAAAGTTGCATGCAAAATAAAATCGAAACTATGAATACATTAGACCAAATATTATATATTATAATATATATCATTTTAGGATGGGATGGTGAGGCAAGAGGATCATACGAGAAAACAACCGGGTGTCATTAGTCAGTGATCATTTCCAGGGTCAGCGATGCCTTTATTAGTTCGAGGCCACCCATCAGCAGGCTGACCCTGGTTCAAGCACCCTCTCTGATTCAGTGGCTTTGTGAAAACTATTTGTGTTGCGGTTATTAGAAGCACTTGTAACGCCACTCGTTGTATTATTATCAGTAGGACAGAGGCGCACGAGGTCCTTAGTCATAATATCACTTGTTAATAAAGCACTTGGTGCTGTGTGCTTCCACTTTGTTCAGAGCACCGGCCGGTTCACTGCATTGATATGCAGTCCTCATTCAAGCCGAAACGCCACACATGCTGAACAACAGTACCCCGCAACAACTGTTTGGCCTTCACCTGAGCATGCCTGTGTGATGCTGACAAGACGTTGACAATGGGAAAGGATCTGTGTGTGTGTGTGTGTGTGTGTGTGTGTGTTTGTGTTCGGTGGGGTCTGTGTGTGGGTTTGTGTGTGTGTGTGTGTTTGTGGGGATCTGTGTGTGTGTGTCTTTGTGTTAGGTGGGGTATGTGTGTGGGTTTGTGGGGATCTGTGTGTGTGTGTGTGTGTGTGTGTGTTTGTGTTTGTGTTCAGTGGGGTCTGTGTGTTGATGTGTGTGTTTGTGGGGTGAAACAGGGCCGGTGAGCATACCTTGCCCCCCCCCCCCCCAGCACCCATGACCAACAGGCCAGAGCCACAGCAGTATATCAACACTGAAACTCTGCTCCAGCACTCTAAACAACGTCCAAGTAATGGCCTTTGAGGTCGAGGTGCATCGTATTGTCTAATGGCGTACGTGTGTGAATTCCTCGATATACTCTATGTTGTTCTCACCGCCACAATGCTAACATTATCACACATAAAGAGGCCCAGCAAGACGCATCTGCTATCTTCCGGCACACTCAAGAACAAGACAGAATCCAGCCTTTTGTTAGCGCTCAGCGGCGTCAGCCGGGTTTGTTCATTTGACGGTTGTTTGAAAAAACTCATTTTCTTCTCCAGAGGGGGCTTTCCCGGCCGCTGCCACGGAGAAGATGCACCTCTCAGATGTAATGAAGACGGTCGATCGCGATAAAAGTGGGGGGCGTTATTGTCCCAAACCCTTTTGCCCAAAGTTAATAGTATCTTGACGGAAAAAAGGCTGCCCCCTTTGGAGCTATCGCTAAGCCTCGCACAATGGCAGGGAAAGAAGCCAAATAAACTAACCCCAACCCCTGAGGCGACTGGCGCTGGCGTCGGGCCAGCCTGCTGAGACGCTGTGGTCCCGGTCTTAATTAGTTTCAGCGTGGCCGTACCTGTCTTCCCCGGATCGGGTCTAGTGTGGAGTTTATCTGTCTGGGATCGTAATCTGGGAGAAACAGCTTTTATTTTGAAGTTGTTCAAGTGTGACCAATCAGTGCTTTGGGAATGTTCCTCCGCTGTAAAACTGGAAAGCTGCTTTTCCCTAAACTGACCCGCAGTGATTGGCAAGAGGAAAAAAAAAAGAATACATTACAATCAAACAAAAAGCCACACACAGGACTCATAGGTAACCCTTCTTTCTACAATACAAGCGTATAATAGTCGGATCACACTGATGTGTTTCTTCTTCAGAGCGCAGAATCACTGTGGTCCTACTGGCATCTCTGTGGGCTACTGTTGAGCCGACCTACCTTCTCAGCAAGGACAGCTCCTGTTTCCTACTCATAGCTCTATCCTATCTGTACTGCCAGCTAGAGCTCCCCTCCCTCTGTTTCCTGGGGTTTTTACCGGCCTCTGGTTGACTTGATGGCCGCTGAGGGTTTATGGTTCATGACACTTCAATCCCTGTATGTACACCAATCACTGGTATCTGATTGCTGGCCATTGCTTTTCAGTGGAGTTTGGTGCTTTGTTCGGATTCATCTTATTATTGTAATTAATCCCTATTTCATTTTGGTACATTATCACAACAAAGACTGCTTGTGGTGTTGACTTTTTGCCCTGATTCAGAACTATTCTTAACTCTTTGGCTATGATTTTAAATATGTCTACCCAGCATCTTATATTGCGCTGTAAGCTGCCCTAGAAAGAGGGCTGTCTCATATCTGTTCTGTCTCAAAGGTTAATCCTTTTACAAACTGGCCCTTTTCCAGGGTTTAGTATTAGTGGTTCTTGTCCAATATGGGACAATGAAGCCCTATGTGTTTGTATTTGTGACAAATGACTTTACAAATGCATCTGACTTGACCTTACCTCTAAAGCATCACATCTATTGTTTTTCCACCCTGGGATATTATGCGCTCTGCAGTGTAGCCGCATTGTATAATCACAAATTGTCTTTCTTTTAGATTGTAATCAGCAAGGGGATTAAAACACAATCTATATTATCTAAACATGGTCTCTGATTGTAAACGCTCGGCGACATAAAAAGAATTGCCCAAAATCCCTCAACTTGGTCATGAGACAAATCACAAAACGAACGGCGCTCCTGTGTTTTTCATCTCTCGCCTAGCCCTCTGCTTGATGCCCTCCCCTCCACCTCTCCCAAACCGCCTGGTGAATCCCAAAGCAGCCCTGAAGGGTCCTGAGGCTCCACGTCGCGTCCCGTCCCTTTTCCCCAGCCCCCACCCCCTTGCCACACCTGCATCTGCTCTGTATCGCTTGGACCCCTTCCTCGCTCTCTCGCTCTCTCTCTCTCTCTCTCTCTCTCTCTCTCTCTCTCTCTCTCTCTCTCTCTCTCTCTCTCTCTCTCTCTCTCTCTCTCTCCCTCGGGCCATCCCTCACTGCTCCTAAGGTTCCTGTCAGCGGGGGGGGGGGGGGGGGGGGGTTCTTTATGATCGCCGTGACAGCGGGAAAGGAACCGTATTTGGCCCTCCTAGTATTGTGGGGCCCTGTGTGATGGAGGGAGACGGGGATAGGGGGTGGGGTGGGGGGTGGGGGGGGTGGCGAGAGGAGGGGTATGCGGGGGGCTAGGAGGGTGCAGTGTGGTGGGATACAAACAAACGCTGTCAATACATCACGGTGTACACAGGGCCAGGCTCCTGGCGGATGACCCGAAGCGGCCGCATCAGCACCCCGTTTGTGTCCGCCCCGCCATCCCGAGTAGATCAGCAATCTGTACCCCCCCCCCCCCCACCCCCCCCACCCCCAGCCATCACCTCCTCCTCACCACCACCCTTGACGGAGCCTGAATCAGCTCGGACGAGACAGGGCGGGACGGATAGTCAGGGGCGCCTGCGGTGGAATGGTAACGAGAGGAAATCAATGTGAAGACGAGCGATCAGGATGGAGGAAGGGCGGCGTCCATGTTGAGAGCGATCTCCGTGTTTCCTTCTTTTTGAGAAAGTGCTTTTTTCCGTTTTTCTTTCATCCTTTTCTACGTTTAGTTTTTCACATACACACACACACACACACACACACACACACACAAATGGCACTACAGTGATCAGTCTTTTTTCACCATTCAGGTAATAAGGCTCCAAAGAGACCTTGCCAAGATCTTTGCGGTGCTTGACGACATGCTCTCTCTCTCTCTCTCGCTCTCTCTCTCTCTCGCTCTCGCTCTATCTCTCGCTCTCCCTATGATAGCCACGTTTACTCTGGCGTTCCCACACCTTCTCATGGAGCGCTAAGGGAGCTCTAGCTCATGGAAGAGCAGCTGCAGCACACTAGAAAGTGGCAGCTGTATGATAATTACTTATTCTTTTTTAATGCTGCTGTACTGTTAATGTTTCCTAAAATAATGTACTGGTCTATTTATTTTTAAATCTTCTCTTTATTTGAATTGTTATGTTGTTTGCCTGCCTTGGGACCTTCTATTTATATATATATATATATATATATATTTGATATTATATATTCAATTCTTTATCATTTATTTAGAATTTACACTGAAGTGTGAACTAAAATGGGAACTGATGTGTGACCGGGCAGAAAGAGCAGAAACACCATGGACCCAGATCATGCCATTGTGTTTCCCCCCCCGGATGGGAAAGAAACATGTTGAGGAGACCTATTCAAATAGACAGGGAGGAGCCCATTAGTCATGTGTGTGTATTACATAGAGAGAGAGAGAGTGTGTCTGTGATGTATGTTATTGAGACATACTGTTCGTCCATATATACATATGTTTATGAGTATGTGTGTATTACTGAGCGAGAGAGGTGTCTGTGTGTGTCCCTGTGCGCGTGTGTCAGTGCATGCGTGTGTGTGTTATTTTCAGCACTGTCAGAGGTGTATAATGACTTGCCATTGACCTATATTGTTATGCTCCTCAGCTAAGCAGTGTGGTTATAGCTGTGGCCACTACAGGAATTATGTAGCATTATAGGAACCACCGTTAAATGTTCTTTACAGTCTTAGAGATTGCAATGTAACTGCTGCGCTGCTTATTATGCTTATTATATAGGAAAAATTTTCAACCAATTATTCATGGCCAACATGTAATCACACAACACATCCATGCACTGAAATAAAAAAGCAAAGAGCTAATTCCTACGTCCGATTTGTATTCACTAACACACTTGCTCGTCGCTTTGTTCATAACCCTTTCAGTCTTTAGTCTGTCGTCCTCTTGGAATAATAAACGCCTAACTAAACAAATTAAGTGTGATGCAGACATGGCGAGGACAAGGCCAGTAAACACACACACACACACACACACACACACACACACACACACACTTGCCACATCTTGCTGGTGGAATCTTTCTATGACCAGAAGCACCTAGTTTGCCATTGAGCCAATGAGCGTGCGATCTTATCAAACAGGCCGTAATAACGTTACGATGGTGAGTGTCTGAATTTTTATATCCCAGGGCGCGTTAAATAGATTTGTTCCCAGCACGGCCCGTCTTGCCGTGTTGGCAAACGCAGAAACATCCCAACGAAGACTCACCCCCCACCCCAACTCCCTGGTACACACACACACACACACACACACACACACACACACACACACACACACACACACACACACACACACACACACACACACACACACACACACACACACACACACACACACACACACACACACACACACACACACACACACAGACACACACCCACACACCCACACCCACACACACTCACTCACGAGCGCACAGCCTGTGACACGTCGATGTGAATGTGAACAGCTGCGGTTGCATAACATTTGCACGTCTTTGAGGGGTGGGGGGGGGGTGGGTGGGTGGGGGGGGGGTGGGTGGGTGGGTGGGGGGGGGGGACTCGCTGTTTCCTGCCGGGGAATGCGACGACACCATGCGACTGATGTCACTCGTGTTGGCGGCGGGATGAAAGTTTTCTGGTGGCATCAGGCGAAAAATATAGAAATAAAGAAACCAGGAGCGACGGGAAAGTTTGCGTCCTAATGGCCTCCAGTTTGAGCCAACCCAGATCGCTAGAAATAAGTGACAGACGTTTTTTTTTCTTTTTTCTCTGTTTCTATTAAAACAAGCAGTGCCTGCTGGGTGCTGGGTAACCCTCCGCAGGCTAGCACGCCGACAGGGGATACAGCCCGTGAGCCTTGCTCTCACCTCCCCTGTGACGAGGAGATGACAGTGTCAATCAAGATGTGTGAGAGTGTGTGTGTGTGTGTGTGTGTGTTTGTGTGTGTGCGAGGGTGAGTAGGTGTGTCAGTGTGTGGGTGTGTGTGTGTGCGCACGCACGCGAGGGTGAGTAGGTGTGTCAGTGTGTGTGTGTGTGTGGGTGTGAGAGTGAGTAGGTGTGTGTGTGTGTGTGTTAGCATCTGTGTTGTGTTTGTGAGCATTACTTCGTGTGTGTGTGTCTATTACCACAGTGACTGTAAGGCTGTCTATGGCAAAGTGACATCCCAGCAGTTGGGAAAAACGTTATTTATGTATCGTTATTTATTTATATATATATAGAACATTTCATAAACTAAGGTCAGGAGGATATCATATGATGTCTTGAGTTGTCAACTGATCCAGCTTCTACAACCCTTATAACGAGGCAAATGGTGTTGGTCCAATTAACGATTATGACTTTACGGCTGATTATAAAATAATGACAGCCCTAATCGGAGCTGAGATTAGAGATTAGGCCCACGGCAGAACTCCTAATGATATATGCAGATCTCCATAAATTGTTTTCCCAATCAGATTGGACGGATCTTTCCACATCTCGGAGGGATTCTTGACGCAGTGGATCATTGCTTCGTTTCGACACAACACAACATACGCTTTTTCTTTCTTTCTTTCCTTCTTTCTTCTTTCTAATGGGTGGGTGGGTGGGTGCTGTTCATCTTTTGTCTTTTCGGTGCGCAAATAAACCAATTAGCCAAGCAGCGATAATGCTTTTTGTTATTGATCTACTTCATGTTTATGCAAAAATGTTCGCATCCATAAATCTTTACAAACGGAGTCGCCCCCGTGATGGAATTAATTGCTAAGCTTCACGGTGCTGGAGGCTGCACCGCTTCTTCTGTGGTTTGTGTGTCAGGATGTGTGTGTGTGTGTGTGTGTGTGTGTGTGTGTGTGTGTGTGTGTGTGTGTGTGTGTGTGTGTGTGTGTGTGTGTGTGTGTGTGTGTGTGTGTGTGTGTGTGTGTGTGTGTGTGTGTGTGTGTGTGTGTGTGTGTGAGAGTGTGTGTGTGTGTGGGGGGGGGGGGGGGGTCATTTCATGGACTTAATGTTGTTAAAGGTGGATTCTCCGGTTAGCGGAGTTTGCGAGGCTAGAACTTTTTCTCTTTTTATTTTTTTATTTTGAAGGCAGAACTAAGTTGGTGAATTCATTTTTCGTCATCCGTGGAACCCCGCAAGTTGTTTTTGCGTGTGCAAAAAGAGGGATGCATTATTCAATAATGAAGCGGCTAAATATAAACAGATTAAATGTTGAATGTTTGTCAGCGGCGCTCTGAGGGATTTGTCAGTGGAACCCAGTTCTCTCTCCCATCGCAATGATTGCATCTCATTACACAATAGACGAAGAATAAAAGGGCTCCTGGACCATAGAGTCAATCATCCCCGTTTAGTGGGGTTATCGTTTTAACATAATTGCTGATCACCAAATGTGGCTTCTGTCGCACAACTCTGGGGATTAAAATGTAAAGTCAGCGAACACACAAGTAAAACAACATACTTTTGATAATTTATTCAACAACGCTTTATCTTAATCAAACATCTTAAATGTTAAACACTACTAAAGTTATACTATAGTTATCTTACAGCTATACTATAGTTGTACATAATATGTGTGCTATGAGTTGTTTTCTGTATACAAGCAAAGAAATATTGTTTTCCCACATTTATTTTTTTATTAATGATACAGCCCATAGACAGCCCTAAATGTCATTTTTCTCAGTACTATCCTTCTCTGCAAATAATTGCTTCCACGGATAATGTCAAGACATTTAAAAACTTTCTAAACCGAAGGAAGACAATTACAAACGGTTGTGTGTAAAAAAGCAAAAATCGCAACTGCAGAGTTTGACTGGGAGATGAACCGCAAAAGGAGGGATTGATCAACATGTCCTATGTTTCAGCTGCCACTCTTCCAGTTCTCGGCAACCAATATATGAATTCACTCAGGGAGAAAATATACCTTGGGAGAATGTGGAGTGATCGGACGATGTAGTCTGCAACGCGGCCCCCCATGGGAATCGGCGAACGAGTTATGGATTCCCGAATGGATTCGATGCCGCGTCCTGAGAGAAAGTACATGCCGGTAACACAGTCGCTGAGCTACGCGACCAGCTGCGTCAGCGTCCTCACCGTGAATAAAAACAACCATGATTGATAAGTGACTTGTACGTTGTATTAGTGAGTAGTACTGTCTTTCCTAACAGAAGACACCAGGCAGTCACTATTTCAAGCTCTGCGAGTAACTTGACACAGTAGGCCGTCTTACCGTGAAATCAAAATAAATGGCCTACTTATAGTGACATTCTCACCATTGTCGTTACTTAGTAGTTATACGATAACCTTATTCGTTTGAACAATAATTTATTTGTTACATTTATCATACTAGTCAAACCAATCCAGCACCTCAACCTCTGACAATCGTTCATTGGTTTAAATGTCAAAAACGAATGAAGATTTGGCCTAGTTTACCTCCACACTATCCACTGCATCGGTGAATCCTTCTCTGATGGCAGTGTTTATTGACGTTGGCCGTCAATAAACAAAACAAAAAACAAAGGATACGGCGGTAGACCAAGAGAATCGATAGGACGGCCGCTGTTGTAGACTCATCTTCAGCACAGCGCTGGCACCACCCCACCACCACCACCACCACCTCACCTCCGGCGAAGGACTTTAGAATGAGTTGGAAGGGTGGAGACGAAAGTTGGGGGTGGCTGATGTTCAACTGAGAGAGATAGAAGGTTACTGATGAACGCTAGCAGCACCCCCCCCCCCCCCCCCCCCCCCCCCCCCCCCCCCCCGCCGCCCCTACTCCCTGTTTGTGATACTAATGGATCTCACCCCGGTGACTTTGACATGACTGCCGGTGCCCTTGAGCATTTGAGGGATTGTTTACCGGAGGGGCAGAGGGATCATTTGCTTCCTCTTCACTCATTCACAAGTATGCCGTGAGGCGAGGTGAAGTGATTAGGTGAGTGAAGTGAGGTGAACTTGGGCTTGGGCTGAATCGCGATCGGCAAGCCGGAGGATGTCATAGAGTATATTATTGTCTGTTGTTCGAAGAAGTGTGTGTGTGTGTGTCTGTGTGTGCGCGTGTGTGTGTGTGTGTGTGTGTGTGTGTGTGTGTGTGTGTGTGTGTGTGTGTGTGTGTGTGTGTGTGTGTGTGTGTGTGGGGGGGGGGGTTCTTCGTTCATGCGTCATTGTGAACGCTAACTTACAGTATCTCAAAGTCAGTGTTCTGCTGCCTGTTGTATATAACGTTTATTAAGGTGGACTGTATACATATCGCATGGACTCCTCTTGTCATTAAACAGTCTATACAGTATATACGACTTAACACTTTTAACCGGCTTGGACTGGATGTGGACAGATTTGGTAGATTGTGCATCATTTAAGCGCCACAGGAAATGTCATTTCTAAAATGTGTTTGGATTGCCTGTCAAAGTATTCCCCATCTTGGCACAATGTTGGTGACTTAAAAATAAAAAGTTTCTCCTCCTATGTAACATATTTAACTTCTGGAAGGGCACCAGTACCGATGGGTTTATCTATTTTACAACATTCAGTCGTTAATTCAACTCCCTGGTCCAAATGTAGCATATATCCATTCATACAGCCAATGTCCAATTTATTTTGTTATTTTTTTGTATAAATAGTTAGTCATATTTAGCAGGTTTCTCTAAAGCAACATACAGTGAATTCATTCATACTTAATTTATCAAATTCCTATTCTTTCTATATTCTATTTATTCTATATATTCTATATATATTCTATATATTATATACTGTATATTCTATATATTATATATATTCTTTCTTTCTTTCATTCCTATTCTATTATTTTCCCGTCACTTGACCGACACCAGTCTCAGAAACAGCAATGCAATACCCTTAAAGTCTCCATCCACTGGGCTGGTGGAAATCGCCAGCAACTGGAATCCTCATTTCCTCCAGTGGTCCTCTCAGCATGACCGTAGCCTTAGGGGAGAACTGACAGGCTAGAGACCCAACATGGTGCGTGATGGTGGGGGGGGGGGGAGGTGGTGGTGGAGAGGGTGTAGGTGGTGAAGATTGTGGTGGTGGAGGAGAGAGAGAGAGAGAGAGAGAGAGAGAGAGAGAGAGAGAGAGAGAGAGAGAGAGAGAGAGAGAGAGAGAGAGAGAGAGAGAGAGAGAGAGAGAGAGAGAGAGAGAGAGAGAGAGAGAGAGAGAGAGAGAGAGAGAGAGAGAGAGAGAGAGAGAGAGAGAGAGAGAGAGAGAGAGAGAGAGATGGCAGAAAGTTATTTGAGGCACCTTTTGAAAAGACCATTCATCTTCTTCTGAAAAGGCGAAACCTTGAAGGAAATCGTAACTGCACCAGCTGAGTGCGTTTTTTTTAAGTTAATGCGTTTGCACTAGTAGTTCACTTTAAGGTGTCTCATTCAATTGCATCAACTAACTGCATTAACTATTAATTTTTGTAATTTCTACAAAGAGGAACTCAAAGTAAAAACGAGACAGCTTTGTGGAAAATGTGCGGTATCTTTCCAGGTCACTTGCATGTCTCTTGCAAGTGTCTCTTGTTAATAACGGCTTTGGAAGCTGTGGGTACCTGGAAGTTATTTTTGTTATTCCTTTTCATGATGTTCATGAAGTCTGTTAATTGCATTCAATTTGTTAGAGGTACAATATGTAACAAATGTACTGTCCTAAATCATACAATGACCATGATTAAGGAAACATGCTAACTCGAAAATGCTGGCTTCTCCGACAACAATGCTGCCAGTATGTTCTCCTTTGAAATTTGCGTTCCGAGTCGGAACGTTTGTTTTTGTTTTGGCCTTTGTGTTTTGATTCACTATTCTCTGATTACCCTTGGTTGCCAGATATTAAACTAATTGGCACACAAACACAGCGTGCTGCAGCCATGGAAGCAAGCAAACAAACTGGATCAACTGAGATTGTACTAGATTCTAACCGAACTAAAGAGCGTGTCCTCTTTCCCAAAAGCTCCATGACCAGAGACGTGCTAAAGCTTTGAGTTCCTTTTGAAAGATGGAGACAGCTTAGAGCCCAGAAGGATTTCAAAAACGATTCCACATGAGTGGGTTTATAATCGCAAACAATAAATAAATTGCAAAAGTATACATTAGCTGATCAACTTACAGTGTAGGACTCGTCGTTGCTTATCCTACTTAAATAATTGGGCTCATCTCAAAGTATAATGTTGCACTGCGATTGTTTTGTGCTCGTGTTGGTTCAGTGTCCTTAACATGGCAGCCGTGACGGGCAAGCGTGAGTTTCAAGTCTTCAAAGAGTCTTTCAAAGTGACCCAGGGGCTTGAAACTTATCGTGCTTGCTTATTAGTCTTGCTAGAATTATTATGTTGGCAGCTCACGGAAAATTGTGCATAACACAAGTTGGCTCATGCAACACACATCTTCTTCAGAAAATGCACACGTTGACATGTCAAGTTTGATCTAATATTTAATTTGTGGTTGGTTTTGTGGTTGGGACAATTAGCTGTTTAATTTCCTTACCTTTCCATGTGTATGGGTGAGATACGGTTATAATTGTTTTTACCAACGATCTTTTCTTCTGATCTGTCTTTAAAAAAATCTCCATCTGCCGTTTCTTTGTTTTGAGGAGTTCAAACATCATGATGATTATTAAATAACAAAGCAAAGAGTACGAAAGCGTCTGTCTACATATCTGTCTGTCTGTCTGATCATTCAGACCCATACCAGCAGACCATCTGTAATAGCTCACTTTGACTCCTGCCTCTGCCACCCTTGCCCACCGTAAACTATTTGGATATCTGAAAGTACCCGCTTGCTTCAATGATCTACGTGATAATGTCTGCAGCTGAGTCATTGGTTTTCACACGCTTGGGAAAACAATGAGTTTAGGTTAAACATGTAAGCACTTTTGAATGCTCGCACAGCTGTTGCCATTTGTAGGTTTACTGCAACAGATATAAAACATAACGACTTTAAAACGACTATAAAGATGTATAACCAGTCATGTTTAAAGAAGAAATAAAAAAAACGGTGTGTACAAAATAGATTGCTGGTGTACTTAATATTCAAGGAGTGTTGCCACATAGTGATAAAATACATTTTTAATAATATTGGTGTCAGGAAATTAGTTTACATCAACCTTTTGAAGATGAAGGTGCTGGGTGTCTATCAATCTGCTGAATGTTACTACTGGATTTTACTGCTAGCTTGTACAGAGGATAGTGTGAATACTAAATCATGTATATTTGTCAGTTATTATTAAACTGGATCTGGGAAGAAACCGCCATTGACCTTGGCAAGACTGAACGAAAACAGCAGAAAGTTGCCTCATTAAAAACTTTAGGTTTTATTCTCTCTAAATAAGTGAGCAACCACCGAAAAATCGCCGATGGCTGCAGCAAAGACGTCTTTACCGTCTTATCTTATCTAAACTTCTCTAAACTTCCGTCAACCTCGCCCATGTCGCCAGACGCGCCGCACACGGGGATCGATCCGGATGCAATTCCAGCGGGTTTTCTCATCATGTGTAGCGGAACAGACGTCCGGGTCAAGGCATGTTCACTCAGATGTTACTAAGTTATTGATTTGCCATCAAGGGGGAAAGCATTGGGATGCTCGGCCACATACAAGTCACACGCGATCCATCTGTGTGGTAGAGGTGAACAGCATTTGACACGCGGTCCATATCCATTAGCGTTCACTATATTTTCCCAGATAATGGCTGGATGCTAGCGTTGGGCAAGGGCAGAGGGGAAGGGCTATTAAAGTTTATATCACCGCATTAGCCGATAAAGCCTCTTTAAATACATTAGCGATGTGATCAGAAATGCTGTAAATTTATCTTTATATTATGCTTTTATATCTGGTAACTAATCCAGGAGAATTGCTACTTGGAAAGGCTTGTGTGGGTGTGTGTAATAGTGTGTGTAATAGTGTGTGTGTATGTGTGTGTGTGTATCTGTGGGTGTGTGCGTGAGTGTGGGTGAGTCTGAAGGTGTGTGTGTCTGTAGTTGTGTGTGGGTGTCTGCGGGTTTGTGCGTGTGTGAGGGAGAGAAACACGGAGGGAGAGTGAGAGAGAGACCCTGTGATGGGCAGCCGTCATCGGCAGGCTGCACAGTTACCTTCGTGACTCATGGCAAAAGTCAGTTGATTACTTCAATAAACATTTCATAGCTCAATCACTTTTGATTGAAGTTCTGCCACAGGTGTTGTCGGCCCCACATCAGACCAAACGTTATTTTCTTTTAAAACTTTTTTACTCCTTGTTCCTCATCCTTTTTCTCGTCATCCTTAATATAGCCGTGGAGCACAGCCCCCCTTGCAGTTCGACATGCGCTGGTACGCATCATATTTTTAGCTGCTGGTACCTCATCAACGCTTTATGCTCTGGTACCTCATCACTGCTTTACGCGTTACAAGCTGGGGCAGTTAACATGCAACATCAGTCTGTGGCGGTTGCAACGCTGCAGGCCCCATGCATCGCTGCAGAGTGGCCTAGTAGGCAGAATAGGCTGCCTGTGACAGCCCGCCGTATCATCCCGCGCTGCATTAAGATGGATCGTCGCACGACAACTTCGGCACAGAGTCCCATCTATCTCCTTGTGAATAACCTTGTCTGTTTCAAATTGGTGTGAGCTCCAGGTTTGGTCGTGTGGGGTGTCTGCGAGTGCTCCATCTCATATACCTAGTGAGAGAGACCAAGAGAGACAGAGAGAGAGGGGAAAGGAACCAGACAGTGAGATACAATAAATTCATTACAATAAAAGAAAAACCTGGAACATACTTATTGTCATAGGTGCACGCTTTTGAAATATTCTGTACACTTGTCTGGAGTCAGTGCCACTCACACTCTGGAACATGGAGATTGCGCGCGTCATCACACACAATGGGCTACAACCTCCTCGGAAAATGGGATGTGTGGAAAATTGACAATACAATCACAGATCCGTCCATCCGTGACCCTAATCATGAGCTGCAGAGCATTCATCCCCGCTAGATTCATGCAGTCTTTCATTTCTGACTCCCAACTGTGCATGGAATGGAGAGTCACTTGCCGGGAAAAACAGAGGAACGGAAAGAAAGAAGGGACAACTGTGGCTCTGGCTGTGTCGGCGCTGTTAAAAGAAAGACATTTGGAGAAAGAAACCGACGCAATCGTAACCACCGGACACTTCCACTCTTCAGATAGCAGCAGCGGCCGCGGCCTCGTTCATTCGTTCCCCCATTCATCCTTGCTCCTCAATTTCCTTGCTTTTACTCGACTTCACCTTCATGTCCCCCCCCCCCCCCCCCCCCTCTCCTTCTTATCAGTTGTGCGACGCCACTCTGTCTCGCCTGGCCCGGAAAAAAGAACACGTCCACCCCACCGTCTCCCCAGGAACGGAGCTATCCTTCCTAAAACTCCCACAAGCCTCTTCCATAACAGAAGAGGCCTATCATAGGTGATGGGGGTGTGATTAATCCAGTGCATTGATTGGCTGATTTGAGTCGTGCAGACAGTTGTTGGCTCTGCGTTAGCTACTACTAGTCAACCAGAGGGGTGTGTGTGTCTGTGTGTCTGTGTGTAAAGGAATGGCAGTATTGAGTGGATCCAATCCTCTACTGCTGCCTCACTGGATTGCTGGGTAAGCTCTTAATTACTCCAAAGGACGTTTCAGTTGCATTATGAGCCCTACACACTCACACACACAAGCATGCACAAACACACACACACACACACACACACACACACACACACACACACAAGCAAGCATGCACACACACACACTCACGAAAGCACACATACTCACGCAAGCACGCATGCACACACAAATGCACACTCACTCACGCACAAACACACATGCATGCATGCATGCACTCACTCACTCACTCACTCACTCACTCGCACAGGCACTGATTCACACACTTACACACACACACACACACACACACACACACACACACACACACACACACACACACACACACGTGTAAGGGAAAAAACTATTCAGTCTTTTATCTAGGCGACGACTGAGGTCCAAACTATCCAACTCTGTTTATGGAAAGTACTGCAATCAAAACTATTCAGCGAATGCTAGCGACACAAGAGCTTATCTTTTCTGAGACACAGAGAAATAATACTTTCTTTATGGAACAGAGTCAGACACAGTCGACAAAGAAGGGTAATGAATAGAGAAGTTTGCAGGGGTTCTTATGGAGGAATATTTCTGGTCCCCTGGTGTGTCATTGTTGTTTGGCCAACTGTTGAGGTGTATTTTTATCAGGGAGAATAAGGGTTCACTGTCACACTATCTCAGAAACGAGTATTTTACAAAACTCTTATCTAACTGTAGCTTTAATAATAAGCTACAGTTAACATCCAACCATGTATAATGCTTGTACAGATTAACCCTAACCCTTATGGACAAGCTGGTCTGCACTCTAAAACGTCTCAGCCTAAAACAACTTTGGTCAATTGTACATGGTAGAAAAAAACATATCTGTGTAAATCCGTGCAAATGGATTTGTAAACTGTGCCCTTGGATTCACAATCTGTGCACACAGTTTGTCAATCAGTGGTTATCGAGAGACATGCACAATGAATGCAACAAAACAAAATGAACTGCATGAAATGTTCAATGCACAGCCATATGATTAAATATATCAATACAAATTGGCCTTAGGGCTACTCCTTCCATAAATACGTCAATGCCATGAATGTAAACCCGCTTGCATTGATTGCTAATCCGTATACATGGCTAGGTAATCTGTGGGTACAGTTTGGTACAGATTGGCCATGAATGGAAACCAGTGTGCATGGTTTTCATTTGTGTGTGTATATGTGTATGGATGGTCCACTGAATGGTCCACTCCATTCCCTGCTGTGTCGATAAAACGAAATTCGAGGGCACAGATTACAAAACCGTGTCCACGGATTGTGAATCTGAGGGCAGGGTTCACTAATCCACTTGAGTATTTCTTTCTCCTTTGTGTCCCCAAAGGGGCTCCGTAGAATTGCGATTGTGCTGACAGATTTGTTGTTTTCAAGACTTATCACATGACTACGGCCGTCCGTGTGGTCCCATCCGTCCCCCGATCCTGCAGATGCACTCTGCACAGCATCGGCATGGGGCCGGGGGCCGATTCCGAGCGTGAACGTCCAGTCCAGCTCCCGGTCCCGGGGTCGGGCCGGGGGCCCGCCAGCGTTAACGCCACTCGACCACCTCCCTCCCCTGGCTCCCTGCCGCCGGCCACATCGCGGTCCCGTCCTCGACGGTGGGCGATCAGGGTGGTCTCTGTCTGGCTCTGCACCCAGACACACAAACACAAACGCTCCTCCGCCCCTGTGTCTCCACCCGGCCGCCGAGGACCCCTAATGAGCGCCGTCCTTTAGTCGTTGTGCAGCACTTTGGCTGATTTAGGTGACCTCAGCGTCGCCCGTAAGTGGAGGGATAAAAGCTTCTGCTAAACGACCCAGTGCAACCGACTGGACATTCGTTGTCTAAAAAAGCGTTCCTTGCCGACATCAGGACCCTGTGTCGTGCATGACCTTTGACCCCCTACACACACATCCCCCAATGTTGCATGGGAGGGCCTAGAAGTTTATTTTCAGCATTCATTTTTGCAGCTTCCTTGAATAATGATTGTATCCAATATTTGCTTTGTGAGAGGTTATTATTTCATTCTGGTTTCATCACAGTGAAATGGATGTCTTAACAATGGCCATGATTAATATAAAAAATATTCTTAAGATACACGATGTGTCCTACTTATAAAGAAAATTGCAGTCTTATTATACGAAATCCCTATTAGGTGGCACAGCATGATGTTTTGCTAGAAACATCTGGCATGGGGGGCTGTAGTCAACCAAAGTAAATCTTGGTTGACTGAAATTCAATCAACCAACGGTGGGTCATTAGGGAAAAAATAAATCTGCACGTTATCTCTAGATGAACTAAATGGGCCACAGTGCAGTGAGTGCACTCTACCTGGCAGTGTATACGTCACGAAAGTGCTGTGTGGAGGAAGTCAGTGGGACTCGGACCAAGACTCGATCCGAGTTCAAAGTTGTGAAAACGGGGGTGTTTTATTTCTGTCTATTATATGATTATTAAAACAGAAACTTTTCTTGAGTAAAATATATTTGAATAATATTATTGTTATTTCTAACACAATATAGCCTATAACTTAAAAATGTAATATGCTTAAGTCCCTCTCGCCCCCGAATACAATGGAGTAAGAAGCACTTTTCGTGTCATAACACCAGCGATTGTCCGACCAATGAGAATTTGGTCGGACCAGAGCATATCGACCATCCAATCGACCAACCGACCAAAAGGTGTCAGCCCTACTTGAATGTTTTACTTTTTCTTTGTCCCCATATGATAATGCCTCGTACATAATTGGCCTTGTCCAACTCTAACGTCGTACATAGTTCATTTGGCTCTACTGGGAAAGCAATTTGTGAGTTTGACATATCTAATTTGGCTTTTTGAACAGACTCCAGACTCCAGTTGCTTTCAACTGACTACAGCATTTAACAAATGAGAGCCTAATTGCTTCCTGGTTTTCGTCACAGCCATGCGTTCTATGGAGGTGATACCAGGTAACTGTGAGGATATGTGTGACATCACTGTTACCTCATCTGTTGCACAGGGCCGTGTCGGGGGAGTGGGGCGGGAGGATTTGATTGGCCGCCCTGCATGCTCACAGTTGATAGGATTTTAACTTGTCACTTCATATCTCGGCGTAAGGCTGGCGGCAACATAATAATTAATATACCATCCACATATGTATGCAGATGTGTATAAAGCGGTGAGACGAGAGGCGGCATATTCCTGCTGATTAATAACTATTTCAACAACTCAGAAACATAACATTTCCATTATGAACAATCTCCTCAAGGCTTCCAGTTGATTCAGTTCATTTAAATTACAATAGCAGCATTGCAGCGCTCTCTTTGTCCCTGGCCGCGCTCAGCGCCCTCCAGACATGAAAGGTAAATACAGGTGACCTCAATTAGCTAATCAATCTACATGGCTCATTAAGATAAGTTGCCATATAATGAGCGCTGCCGGGGTTAGAGGTGAGAGTGAGTGTTGTGTACTGAATCGTCCATCTGTGTTGGTGACGTGGCTGTGTGTGTTCTCAACGTATAAAAATAAATTCCCGTTTAATCATTTAGAAAACAATTATTTCTCTCTCTTGGGGCAGCAGACGGGAAAGACGTGAAAACACCCAACTGGTTTTGAAAGAGCCAGGTCCAAATGTCCGTTCCAATTTACGAGTTCATGAAATTGACTTTCAGTGTGTGTCTACCTTGCCGTGCTAAAAGTATAACAAGCTAGTGTGTGTGTTGAGTGGGTTTGCTGGTGTGTGTGTTTGTGTGTGTGTGTGTGTGTGCGTGTGTGCGTGCTTGTGTGTGTGACGCCTTACCAGGATTTAAGAAAATGCTTTTTTCATTTTAGAATCTTAACAACAACAACAGAACTCTCAAACTTTTTTTGGGATTGAGCGAGCGAGGGGGGGGGGGGGGGGGGGTGGGCTGGGGAGGTCGCATCAGTGTGATCTGACGGGTGCCACAGTGTGATGGGTGGCACCGCATATGTATGCAGACGGAGGGGTGGGGGGACGCTTTCTGAAATCACCTTGTCGCTATGTTTCCGTCTGCAGAAGCATGACAAGCATCTGACATGAAAGCCCTCGAATGACTGCGTCTGTGTGTGTATGGGTGTGTGTTTGTGTTAAGAGTGTGTTTGTGAAGCAGAGCAAACATAACGCAGCCAGTGAGAGTCAACGAGACCACGTGCACTTACACGTGCTTTGGATGTTTGTGTGTGTGTGTGTCTATTACCAGGTGTGTGTTTCTATGTGTGTGGGTGTGTATGTAAGGCAAAGCCAATGTGTTTGTCTCGTTGTGTGGGTTGTTCCACCCTCTATGGGTGTCTCCTATTCAGTAAGAGGGCTTTTCAAGTGCCTCTTGTGGTGGAGTCACAGGAATAGCCAATTAGGACCCATAAAAGGGTGTTCATATCCACAGCCCATGGGGACTGTGAGAGCTGCTTAAATCTACATTGGGCCAAATACCGTCAGTTTAACAGTTGTTATGGTAACGGCAAGGCGAAGGAGGGATGGGGATAACAGGATCTCCTGGAGACATTGGACAGAAGGGAGTGGTATTTTTAGAGAGGAGGTTTCCATTTTGATTTCCATTTTTTTCAAAACCATGTTCCAAACTGCAGTATGAAACTTTTTGCACTTCTTCCATGACTTTTGTTCAAAAGAATTTGAAATGATGTAGACGGAGACCCACCCAGACTCAATCAACCCACGGTTAACTTCTCTTTATATATACTTGGTCTGTGGAGAAAAAGGAGAGAAAATCTAAGTTTTGAGAAAAGTGACGGCGGCCGTAAAATGTTCTTGCATTCTACATGTTTACAGAAGGACACAAAGACCACAGATAGGAAAAGCACAACTGATTTAATATATATGGCAACAATAGGTTTTTTCTTCCTCTATATTCACTTTATTCCACTGAACTATAGCGGTTGCCACTTGCTGTTTTGTAGCTTTGCATGGTATTAAGTCCACAGTTGATCTGAAATGCTTAACATTTTGAGACATCAAGAACAACATAGATTTCCCTGAACAGAGAAAATGGTTTGCCCATAGAAAGTGCTCTGCCTCGGGCTAGTATGTTGTGGGCGTAGCTTTTTCTGGCCTATATGCTGAAGCTCGTTTAAAAGGGTGTATTACATAATTCTCTCCAATTGGTTTGCGTGCTATTTATATAAAGACCCTATTTAAGGCAGTTTTAACAGTCATAATGTAAAGGATATTTTCTTTCTTCTTTCATGCAGTCTCATTATTATTATTTATATTATTCACACTGCCTTAGTGGAAAACTTATTGTGTGAACCTTGAATGGTGATAGGGCATTTCATCAACACGGCTGTACAGAAACTACGCCCTGCTGAATACATGCTTCTTTGTAGGTTTCCTCTTCATTAGGTGGCCAAAAACAGTGTGTGCAAACACCTTTTAATAAAACTCCCCAAAGTAAGCACCTACTCCTAATGTCCTCCTCGTAACCTAGCCATGACAAAGCATTAACAAATACAAAACAAGAAAAAAGACCCTGCTGGGCACCACCTGAATTTTTGATTTGCGGTCTGATATACCGGTCTCCGACTCCAAGCCAATCTCCGGCATATTGCTTAATCAATATATTTACTGACGAGCTCACAGAGACAGATGGGCCGAACGAATATTAACTCAAAAACATTTGCGGGCTCCCCCCTGTTTAAAAATATATTTGTACGTAGAGGAAAGCGCAATGAGTTTATGAAACCTTATCCCCCTCCTGCCTGGATCATGTTAGAACTGTCCCAAGGAGGATGGGTTGAAGCAGAGTTCACGGGGGGAGATTCATAACCTTTCTAGCTCTTTATGTCTGATAAGTTGTGGGCCCGATCTCTTTGCAATTTAATTAACCAACCACACCAAGGACTAGAATGGATAAATGCAGAGGTTGAAGCAAAAACATTTGACTTGCATGCTGCTATGAGATTATACCTAACGCTATGTCCGAATCTGATCTAAATGAGGTCTTTAATAGTCTTACTGAGAATTTAGACCCTTTTCTTTAACAACTGGCATGCGTCCAAACACATTTTCATTAATATCATGATTTTGATAGATGATGTTAATTGTGGTTTATATTCCTACGGATAAAATGTATACATAAAAAATAGATTTGAATACAGCTTTCATTTCACATCATTGTATATCTGGATTTCTTCGAAAAGGTTGAAAAGGTGCGGATGCTGTGTGAACAAATCATTGCAAAGCATTTCAAGAAAACCACTGATCTGTGTCCAATCCATTTCCCCTGTGTGTTTTCCGCTGATATATCTCATATGATATCACATCAGCTCCACTGCCCGATACCAACCAAGAATTGGCTTGAGCCTCCCTGTCTCTTGAACCATGCCATGCACCACCTGCATTCACACACCTGTGCATTCATGTTTCCATGGCCGACACATCACACCACAATTACCACCACACCACACAAAACACATTAGTACTATGCTATTGTTTTTTAGTGCATTACTTATTGATTTTCTGAGAACTGAATCAAACATGTCTTTCATTTCTGCTTTGTTTTGTGCTAGTATGCCTGCCTGTTTGGCAGCTTAGTCCTAACCGTCTCTGGCAGGAGGCATCCCCCTCTGTATTCTTTATCAAGGTTTATTCCTTGGATGTATTTTTCCCTTGCCCCTCCAGTGGGCTTAGGGTCAGGTGTTGTTGTGTAATGTGGGCCTTTGAAGTCATAACTGTTAATGTGATTAAGAGCTTCAACAAATACATATTGAGTTGCCTAAGCATTCAGGATAAAAGTTTTCATAATGAGGCAGCCTCATCCAAAACAACACTTACCCTCCTTGAATTAAAAATGTAATGTTCAATGACATAACACCATCTCACAGGGTTGAGTAGATTGCTGTTTGTAATTGTCAAGTGGGGAGGGCTGGTCTCTGGGTAGGCCAAGAAGCTGCTCGGGCCAGCAAAAGGAATTATGGCCAATAAGCGAGAAGACAAATAAGCCGATGCTTGGCTGGCGTCGATGACAGCCAAATTCTCTGGCGGTGGTGCGTGGGTGGTACTGCTACACAAGCACATCTCAGGGGCCAGAGGGGGCCCAAACACAGATGAGATCATAGCTAAACTAGCCAATAACAGTAATATAACAGGAAGACAAAAAAGGGCTGGTCCATGCTACTTGCAACCTTCATTTGTTATCTAATAGGTTCTGCTACAGTCCTGCGAGCTATGCTTTGGAAATATATTGGAAGGTATCAACTGTAGTTTCTCTGCAGCTAATATGAAGACAATGTACAGTTGCTAGTTAATAAATAACAAACAATAACAAATGATCATCTTGTGATGTGATATTGTTCAAACCGCCAGGTTATTCTTAATTATGTTGTAATTCAAGCCAACACAATATTTAAGGCCCCTATTTTACCACCAGGGCGTCAGTGTGATTAGTCATTACAAGCTGTTTCAAAATCTGCCCTTCCCTGTGACATCACAAATCTCACTCACACCGGGTGGTAAAATAGGGGCCCTAAACAGTTCTTGAAAATATACTAAAGTTGGGGCCGAACACAGGGGGGCAGAAACAAGAAAACACTCAAATGTGGTCCATGTGGATTTGGTATTTTTTTTAAACAGAAACAGAACAAAAATTACAATGTATCAGGCAGTCTAAACTTCCCACCTGGTGCGACTGCTTTACTTCAATGCACTTTCATTTCATTTTTCCACCATGACGGGAAAAAAATAAGAATCAATTTTGAGCAACCTCACAAACATTTCCTTTGGCAGTTATGAGCAAGTTTCGAAAACGAAAGATTATGAGAATGTAACTACTGCCTGTTCTTGTATATTATTCTAAGTTTATCTCTGGAAGACTGCAAAGTAGAGTTTATACCACTACTCACGTTTTATACTTAAAACCATTGCCCTTATTGTACAAAGCTTTAACAGACACCAGAATGTCCGCCATATGAAGTATTAGATAGAAAAACAACATATTGTTTGCTTTATATTTACTTTGCCACATGGCATTTTCAGAGCTGTTAATGTATTGCAATTAATGTTTACAATAATAAACAAGTATACATATATACATATAGGCTGGATATACAAGACAATTCCTGTTAATGGAAATAATACAGGCAAAACACTTTGACATCGTTATAAAACAGCTAACATGGATTCAGTTGCAGGGTTATTTTCCGGTATGTAAGAATCTGCTATATCATTATTTGTAATTTGTCACTCGCTTTCCTGTCAGGCCTCTTCCTGATCCGCTCCAGTCTGTTCTTTTTCCTACTTTACCCAGAATGACTTGCTGGATATACGAAGATGATAACATTGTTACATTCAGTGTGTCCTCTTGTCAAATTTCTGATTCCCTCAGTAAGACTATTGTTAACATTTCCTACCCCCTGAGTCGTTGTTGTTGTTGTTGCTGTTGTTCTATGGGTATGGAAACCTGAAACTGGATATCTGGTACTTATGGTTGATGCTACAGCTTGTTGAACAGTACGCTTTACAACACCATGGGGCCTCCTGTAACAAGCATTATTCAACAGTTTAATATTTGGCATTTGAATTGGCTTATTTGTCATCTGTTCATGGTACACTTGAAAACGGGGCTCCCTTGGTTAGACCTTCACCTACAAATAGACCCTTACATGTTGCTTGCATGGTACCGAATCGTCTGCAAATAACCCTAACCCTGCCTCAATGGGCACCTCACACACACACACACACACTCCCACTCAAAGCAACACCAACCCTCTTCTGGACCCAAAACAGAGCTGTGATGTCATGTGGAACCCAATTAGTGAAATCATGGAATGATGTCGCAGCTCCGGTTATACCAGCAGACAGCATAGCTGCACTTAGGTCCCATGATTACACAATCAATACCCATACCTTAGAGGCAGTGGGACTCTCTCGCAGTCTTGCTCTCTAGCTCTCTCACCCTCCTACTGTGTGTGTGTGTGTGTGTGTGTGTGTGTGTGTTGCTTGCTAGCTCTCTCACCCTCCTTGTGTGTGTGTGTGTGTGTGTGTGTGTGTGTGTGTGTGTGAGTGAGTGAGTGAGTGTGTGTGTGTGTGTGTGTGTGTGTGTGTGTGTGTGTTGCTCGCTAGCTCTCTCACCCTCCTGGTGTGCGTGTGGGTGTGTGGGTGCTTTATTATAAAGAACTTGATCTTTCAAAGAACTAAAAAAGATGAGGGGGAAAGAGAGAGAGAGAGAGAGAGAGAGAGAGAGAGAGAGAGAGAGAGAGAGAGAGAGAGAGAGAGAGAGAGAGAGAGAGAGAGAGAGAGAGAGAGAGAGAGAGAGAGAGAGAGAGAGAGAGAGAGAGAGAGAGAGAGAGAGAGAGAGAGAGAGAGAGAGAGAGAGAGAGTCCAGGGAGAATGTGACTCCCTCAGGGATAGCACCGTTTCATAGAGCAGGGCCCAGTGGTAGCTTGTAGGCTGGAACTAATTGGTATGAGATTAACTTTCCAGGGGGATATAATGACCCCCGAGCACTCCGTCACATCCTAGGGATCACTGACACCAAAAAAAAGGAAAAAAGGAAAAAACAGGGTACCGGTGCTGGTGGTAGCCATTATTTGGACCGGGACAGTCTGCCTTACTGCCTGAAACCGCTCCCAAGGGGACAGAAATAGACCACTTGTGAAAACAATGTCAGGGTCTGGGCTGCTGTTTTCTCTCAGGGCTCTTTGAGCTGCAGAGTTCCTCTACCTGCCAGGCTGGCTGGCCCAACTGATATCTCACAGCGCCATTTTGTCTCCTCAAACGCTGCTCCATGCGCCTTAAGCATAACCCCAATAAACTATTGTTTTATTATGTTTAGAATTAATATTGGTAGTAGCAGTGGTAATAGTGATAGTGCTGAGTTGTTTTAGTAAGTACTGAGTAGAATAAATAATAGTGTCCCTTTCGTTGTTCAAATAATTTATTTGGTTTCTTCAAATTAGGACTCATTTGAAGGTATAAAGCATTTGAAAGTCCACATGAATAATGCAAAATATGAAATGTCCAGTGTTTTAATACGATATTCTTCTACCCCACATTAATAATAAAAGGTTTCCTTTTCTTCTTGTTATTATAGCAATCTAAGCGCTCTTTGTAGCATGAGCTAGTAGGCTTCTCAGCATAACTGCTTATGGGGGCCATTTTGTCGGAAAGGGATTATCCCCCCTGAAGGACAGCGTACAGGCTGGATTTTATTTACCTGAAGCACAGCGTGCGAAAGAGCTGACTATGCGTTCTGCCACGCACTGTTTGTATTAGTTCGGGAAACATTAGTCCTAATCACTGTCTGGTATTTCTACCCGATCTCTCTCCCTTCCCGCCGCCCGGGCAATGAAAACCCCGGGGCTGTGCCGGTCAATGGTCAGTGTTTGACCATGTGGACGGGATCTGACAGGCTATTGGTTGATGTTTGGTGGATTTGGAGCCAGCATTGATCTACAATGTGTTTGATTATTAGACTGGAGCTTTGCTTGGCAGGGGACAGGAATCGAAGGCTAGAGCCGGAGTCCAGCGATCAGTTTCTTGCTAAGTTGCCAATTGATTCACAAAGACCAGCACATTTTCTAACGCAAAGTTGTGGTCCACTTGGAAAACAAATACAACAAGAAAGGAATACAATTTGTGAGTAAAGGGCAGGAAAGACACAGTGTAGCATTCTGCAGCAAGTTTAAAAGATCACGGTGTCTGAAATTGAAATTGTATGAGCTTTACTAATTGGTAATGGCATATATTACCTTCAACTCACACTCAAATTAAAGTATCTGGCCCTAAATCACTTGTTAAATCTGCAGAAGTGTGGTCCTGTCTTGACCACGCCCCCATTCCAGCAATCAGTATGTCGTTAGTGTTCGTTGCTTCACCTGTGCTCATTTAGTAATTGTGTTGACCTGTTTCTCCATATGGGTTTCTCTGCTTCAAACCGAACCCATCCGCTTCCAAACTGGTCCAAAAAAAGAAGGGGTGGAGGGGGGGTTCCTTGCATTGTCTCCCATAATCGAACAGTCCAATCCTTTAACTCAAAATAAGGTCTGTTTATGATTAACAAAAGTCATGGCTCTCATTTTTGAATTACTCTCTGTAGGACGAGGACGCCATTTGTAAATGTCACGATGCGCCTGTTGCTAACTGTCAAAAGAATTGGAACAAGGCCGAGCATGCTTGGTTCCACGGGAGTGTCAAGCCTCTACAATTAATTTGGGAGACATTGTGTAGTCGAACAGAAAGGCTGGAAATGAGGCCACTCTATGCTCTTGTACCTGTCTTCATCTGAATATACACACACACACACACAGGCACTCACCCGCGCACATCTAGCTTGTTACCCTCACCTTCAGCGCAGCTAGTAGGCCTATGGGAGCATCACACACACACACGTGCATGTTTGCACAGACACACAAACAAACACACCTTTGCGCAAAAGCACAATATACCTGTTAAAATCGCTCTGATTCCTGCTATTCTTATCCCTTTTCACAGGATCTCGACTATCCTATTCTGCCTTTCCCCCCCGGAGGCAAACAATTGTCAGCTTGGCCCAGGATGCCGGCGTGCATAATGGCCCCGTGACGCGAATTGCCCCGTCTATAAAAGTATCATTCATCCATCCGTCCGGAGGAAGAGGAGGACGAGAGCGAGGAGGAAGAGGGAGGAAATAGAGCCCTCTCCTCGCTGAGGGCTTGAAAGTGTCCCCGGCTATCAACACGGTGCGGCTTGACAAGGTAAAGCTTTTCCCACAAACCATTTCACCTGTCAGCCGCGCCCGGTCGCCGGCACGTGGCAGGGCGAGGGAAGGAGCGAGAGGGAGACGGAGACAGCGGGACAGAGGGAGGCTGCCGTCGAGGCTTTTCACGGTTGAATGATGTGCACGGCGGTGGCGGTGTAGCGCTTCCGTGAGGTAACCAGACTATTTGCAGGGTCGTATTCGCCCCCCCCCCCCACCCCACGCCCCACACCCCACACCCACTCTACCTCTCTACCTTCCCCACCTCCCCTGCCTCCCCCGCCCACAATGTGCAGCGTTTCATTACGCCGTGGCAGCTTGTCTCCATCAGCACAAAAAAAATCAAAACCGCGTCTCTTGTCCGACATCTAGAGTGACATCCTATCTCTGTGTAAGCAAAATAAATAAATAAAATATAATGGTGGCAGGGCATCATGGGGGGAAAAAGCAGCAAAAAGCAGTAACTGTGCAGAAAAGAGTGATTTGTTGTCAACACAAGCTGTATTACATGGCTATTAGCTCCCAGAATATCCTACATGCCATGCAGCTCGCGTTACAGAGGGCCACTCTGTGCCACTAGCCGAGGTGATGAAAGATTGTTCCTTTAAATAAAGCCGTGCTCGAATGGCACTATGGCAACACACTTGTGACCAACATGACCAGTTGCAATATGTTTTTGGGTTATTTTGTGTTTTGTGTTAAACCCATTGGTAGGAATAAGGGAATAATAAATATTACTAGACAGTACAATATGATTGTGTTAAACAGGTCAGGCCGGACATGCACAACACTGTGAGGCATGCGATTCAAAGGAGGGAGTCACAACCAATAACCACATCCTTAGAAACAATCCAACAATACATGATTCATTCATGCTCTACTTACTTTGTATCCTATTTCCGATTACCGTTCAATACATTTTAATATAATCAAAAGCATTGGTTTTTTAATTAAAATTCACTTTATGACTCGATTACGTCTCGATTACTCAAAAGTGGTGCGACCGGGGCTGTTGACGCACTCATTTGATTTCGGATTGGTACAAAAAGGCTGAAGAAAGCTACAATGGACCCTTTTCACAGAGGTGTCCTAGTTACCCAAACACAGGTGTAGCGCACAACGCCGCTGACGGTGTCTGTTCCATTTTGGTGTGAGGGTGCGCCGCCATAGACAACCCCTGCGACGGTACCATGTGTTGACCTCGCCAGTGCTCTGACGCACAGAGAGGAAACATGCCTGTCGTGGAAAGATTGATCCTAATGATAATCTAGCATTATATACGAATTACATACCCTTGTTTACATTATTACTCATCAACTTAAAAGGCATTCGTACAAATCCTACTTGCACCTAGAGATTGCTCCCTTCACTAGGTTTGAAGTTAGTTAGCATTCGCATTACCATCTCCTGACTTCTTTGTTGTGTAGATTAGTTTAGCTATCTTGCATCCTTGCAGACGTTACCACGTCCCCCATAGTATAATGCAAATGAACTCGGTCAATCTTAAACTCTCCACGCTGGTCGCTCCCATCACCTTTATTGCCTTTGTTGTTACTGCCCACGATATGAACGTTCCCCTACAAGAATCATGTACACCCAATGGGTCATTGAAGACGCTTGTTAAATCGCTGCCTTTGTCTTCCCATTATCTTGCTTGGATCATGGGAAGAAATGATGCCTAATCACAAAATGCAGGGGCCATGTGACGGATCTTTGATTTTCTTCACCTATTCAACCAGTTATTTGTCTTTGGTCCTATGTTCAAGAGCAACAGTTTACCTTCAATTCAAAATCAATGGCAGACATTGTTCAGTTGACTGCTAGTTAACTGGACAGCCACTTCATTATGAATATCAGTCAAATAAACTCAAAAGGCGGGTTGATGGGCACATTTCAAGATGCATGGCATTGCTTTGTTCTCTGTGGCTTTGTTATCAACGACGTGCTGTCTTTGACTGCAGACTGACATGATGTATTTTAAGATGTTCTTCTATTAAATAAAAAGGTTGATGCTTAATCATTGAGGCAATGAGACCACGTTTCTCTTCGTTCAAAGTCTGGCGGTTATTTCTGCATGGTGAGCTCATAAAGGCGAGGATTATAGAGGTGTACAAGGAGGTGAAGCATTGATTGGGAGTATTTACAGAAATGAAATGGAAAGTGATGCATTTAACAGTGCATATATAGTGAAGAGGATCACATGACAAATCTGTGAAAAATCCATGGTCTCTTTTCCTGTAGCGGTAGCGAGCGAAGGAAGTATAACTTTCATAGAGGAGAGACGTCGGGGGTGGTTTCTGCTCCAGGAGAAACCTGCTTCACATTCCCAGCTTGGAAATAGATGAGACGGATAAATAGAGCTGAACAGAAACTCGTCCTGTTTTTTATCCTTTGTGGTGACAGATCTGTTGACGATCTAAAGACAACACTAGTACAGACCCATACTTCACTATTCTCACAGCCAATCGTAATGCTAAATACCCCTATCTTGTTGAGACGCCATGAGGAGATTAAAGTCATATCAAAGATTTCCGTTTCATTGTTTCCTTGACAACAAGGCGTTGAGCTGGGAGCGGTGAAGGGCTGTCGTTCGGGCGTGGCACTGGGCGGCCCAGCCGTAGGATGCTATTTACAAACAGACGTAGCTCAGCCCCAACGCCCCAGCCACTGAAGTAAAATACACACGCACCCACGCACGGACACGCGCACAGACACACGCACGCACACACACACACACTTATCTTCTATCTTCTTACGGGTGAAACAGTACATTGTGGTACAATTTGAATACAATTGATGAATACATTAATAAAGAAAGACAATCATAGAGCTCCTAGTGCAACTCAGTGATGGCAGGTGGGAGGCCGAATGGGAGGGAGAGAGTGAGTGAGTGAATGAGTGAGGGAGGGTAGGAGGAAGTGAATGAGTGAGGAGGGAGGGAGTGAGGGAGTGAATGAGTGAGGGAGGGAGGGAGTGAGGGAGTGAATGTGCCAACAAGGAAGTGAGTGAGTGAATACACAAGTGAGTGAGTAAGTCAGTGCGTGAATGGGCAAACAAGTGAGCGACTATGTGAAGGGGCAAACAAGGGAGTGAGTGAGCATGTGAGTGAGGGCAAACAAGGGCGTGAGTGAGTGAGCGAGCAAGTGGCCGCTTGTTGGTGGTGGTGAAAGGACCCTAGGGACAGTGAGGTTCGCAGGGTAATACCACGGATCCAACCTTTTCGCCTGGCTCTATCTACTGGATTGCACTTGGCATGACCCTTGTTAGACAGCTGAACACCGAGCAAAGAGTCTCGTCCTAATGTGCATCGTGTGCCCGGACATCGCAGTGTCGGGGTGTGCCGGTGGACTCGACTGCCCACGGGGGCACGGGAGACACTGCTGGTATACGTAGGACACAGGGGACACTGCTGGTATACGTAGGACACAGGGGACACTGCTGGTATATGTAGGACACAGGGGACACTGCTGGTATACGTAGGACACAGGGGACACTGCTGGTATATGTAGGACACAGGGGACACTGCTGGTATACGTAGGACACAGGGGACACTGCTGGTATATGTAGGACACAGGGGACACTGCTGGTATACGTAGGACACAGGGGACACTGCTGGTATACGTAGGACACAGGGGACACTGCTGGTATATGTAGGACACAGGGGACACTGCTGGTATACATAGGACACAGGGGACACTGCTGGTATACATAGGACACAGGGGACACTGCTGGTATACGTAGGACACAGGGGACACTGCTGGTATATGTAGGACACAGGGGACACTGCTGGTATATGTAGGACACAGGGGACACTGCTGGTATACGTAGGACACAGGGGACACTGCTGGTATACGTAGGACACAGGGGACACTGCTGGTATACGTAGGACACAGGGGACACTGCTGGTATACGTAGGACACAGGGGACACTGCTGGTATACGTAGGACACAGGGGACACTGCTGGTATACGTAGGACACAGGGGACACTGCTGGTATACGTAGGACACAGGGGACACTGCTGGTATACGTAGGACACAGGGGACACTGCTGGTATACGTAGGACACAGGGGACACTGCTGGTATACGTAGGACACAGGGGACAGTGCTGGTATACGTAGGACACAGGGGACACTGCTGGTATACGTAGGACACAGGGGACACTGCTGGTATATGTAGGACACAGGGGACACTGCTGGTATACGTAGGACACAGGGGACACTGCTGGTATATGTAGGACACAGGGGACACTGCTGGTATATGTAGGACACAGGAATACATTGCATTTTTTTATTTTTGATGTATTCTTAGACCTGTTGTTTTTCCTCCGTCGGGAGGGCGCCGTTTTAGCTTGTAGATATAAAGAAACAAAGAAAGAAATACATGAATAAAAAATACATTCATATGCCTACAAATAAACCCTGGACGCTGTATTTTATTGACACAAAATAGAGATGTATTCTCATTCCAAATGTATCCATGGAATCGATACGGCGACGCTTTGTCAAACAAACAACGAGAGACACGATGTGCTCACTGAGGGCCCCGGGGTCAAAGGGTGACGGTTACTGAGGTCACCTTGCAAC
>JACYXH010000236.1:192500-300000 GCA_026745465.1 Lota lota
TTTATGCTAGCCAATTGAATTCTTATTGGATATAAATCTGGCCGGTGACAAATGAGGCCTCAGTCAGCGTCCGCGCCTTATAAACTGACATGAATCTCTCATGACTGATACCTTTAATTAGCCTGGCAGCCTGAGAGATTCATGGCTCTCTCTATCTCTCTCTCTCTTTCCTTTGCTCCCTCTCACTCTAGCTTATCCCTTTCTTTCTTTTCCATTGCTCTCTTTCTCCCTTGCTTCGTTCTATACCCTCTCTCTTTTTCCCCTGCTCTCTATCTCGATCTCTTTGCCCCCTGTCCCCCTATGCTCTGTCTCTCGCTCAGTCACTCCTTCCCTTCCACTCACTCTCTTTTGCTCCCTCACTCTCTCTCTTTATCCCCTCCTGTGTCCCTGTCTCCCTTCCTCCCTCCCCTGTATTCCCCTCCCTCCCTCTCCCTCCCTCTAAATCCGGCTGCAAATGGAGACTAACTGAAGGGAATGGCAGATTAGATCCACCGTGTTGACATCCTCCCAGCCACTGTGAGGCTTTTTAAGACGCTCCCTCCAAGACACACTGCACAGGTTTTGCAGAGTTGCCTTCCCCCCCCCACACACACACACCCTCTCACCGTTTTCTCTGCTCCCACTCGGCTCTCTCTCTCTCTCTCTCTCTCTCTCTCTGTCTCTCTCTCTCTCCCTCCTATGTGCAGGGATATTCAGCCCCAGCACCAATGCTTCTCTCAATTACATAGACTTTCAGAGAGGGGGGCTAGGCTGACATTTTGTCTCTGGTTCAGCGCAGGCTATTCCCAAAGGGATCTATTAAGTTATGGTGTTGTGAGCCAGGGAGTAGACAAAAAAATGGGAGGAGGAGGGGGGGGGGGGGGGGTTGCGTGTGGGGTGAGGAGGTGGGAGCCAGACCTCCGAATGCCGTGGGTAATCAATAATATGGGGAAACATTCAAATAGATGCAATCAGACAAGAGGCGGAGAGCATTTTGGCCGTTCGCACATCCCTGTGGTATCGATCGGCCCGGTGGACACTATTCTGGGCAAGGGACAGCGGTGGTTATTTCCTAGTAAAAACTCTGACCACAGGCAGAGAGTCACTTCCCAGAGGTTGGCGCTTCGCATGTCTGTCGTCAAGGAAGTGACGTGGGTGGTTGCCAGGATAAAGCTGTGAACGTGTGGTGCGTAGGAGGTCTCAGCGATCACGCTGCTATGGTCCTCCACAAGGATCTCCCTCGTCGCGTTTCAAACGGGGTTAGGGTTGGGGTGTAGTGGCGAGGGCATCTGACTCCAAAATCCAAAGGAACTGGGTTTGATCCCAGTACCTAACCTGTGAGCATCATTCAGTGAGATGCCTAACCCCCCATGCTCCTTAATGTCATACACCTGACCTGACTGTTGGTCACTTAGGATAAAAGTGTCTGCTAAATAATAAATGACACTTTAGTCGTACTTCTCCAGGGGCTTAAACTAGACAGGGTGGCTATAATCATTATGATGGAACTTGGGTGTCCTTGCTGCACCAGTGTAATGAATTGATAGCCTGGCCTGGCATCAGACCTGCTTAGACCATCTTGCCTCTCTGCTAAAAACCACACTTCCCAATCCCAGAAGAGGATTGCCTCCCCTCACCGGGCTGGGCCGTGCCTCTGATGCTCACAAACAACAACACCGGCCTAATAAAATTATTTCCAGTGCAAACAGTAGCAAGTAGCCAATCGCATGCCGTTGGGCTTTCGTTTTATCACGCAATTAAATTTCATTACCTAATGAACCTGGATCAGGGACTCACTCTGAGAAATGGAATGCCGTAGCCAAAGAATAACAGGGGAGCAGGTGATTGTGGGCCGCGTTTAGAGCGCTATAAAAGCACTTTAGCATGCCTCCTATAGCTATGCTCAGACCCTGCTCTCTGGTCCTTCTTTCTTCTTCTTCTTCTTCTTCTTCTTCTTCTTCTTCTTCTCCACCTTCGTAATGGTTCTCGAATGTATGTGTCCCATCAGATTGTTTGCCGTGACGTAGAGGTCTTTGTGTGTTTTGGTGGGGGGGGAGGATGTGGTTTAACTAGCTAACTAACTAACTAACATGGCCTACATGAATGAATTTACAGCAGGATACGGATACCGGATAATGTTTAAAGTGGACGGACTAGATATAAATAACCTATTGGTTTTTATTTATTTACAGTCAGGGGCCAATTTACACTCCCACCTTGGCCCATGCATTTCAATGCCACATATCCCCTTCTTCTTTGTCTATATCTGTATTCTCTTGTTCGTCTCTCTTCTATTTCTTACGTGTTTGTTTGTTCTTCTGTCTCTTTACTTCTATGCTCCCTTCTTTATGTTTCGCTCCACATTCCTGCAGGTCATTCTGAGGAATCCTACTCATTACATACATACAAGCGCGCAAGGATGCACACAGGCGCACACACATACAGTATATACAAATATATATATATATATATATATATATATATATATATATATATATATATATATATATACACACACACACACACACACACACACACACACACACACACACACACACACACACACACACGCACACACACACAGCCCACTATGCTAATTGCTGTTTTCAAATGCGGCTGTAATTATGGCTGGTTGTGTGACATTATAGGCTATATCCCATGCAGAGTTCTCAGCTGGGCCCAGAACTAAGTAGCACAGGCCATAAACACCATCGCACAGCATGAAAACACTATAACCTTCTCTTCCCCCTGGTGGAAAAGCTTTAGAGAGGGAAATGCTGTCTGATTGGCTACTTTGGTTTTTGTTCACAGTAGTATGACTGCACCTCTGTGTGGGCGGATGCTGCACCGTACCTTATAATATGTAAAGCACTTTGGTGACATCCTGTGCATGGGTAGATTATGGTGGGGTGTTCTGCTCTTGTTGGTGGTTGGGGCTTTTAGTGGTTTTCTTAATGATGTTGTCTGCTTGTGTGTCTGACGATTGATGTATTGCACATGACGAATTTTCGAGAGGACTAATACATATCTATCTATATATTTAGGTGTCCAATTCGATTGCACCTGGGTTAATGAGTGCTTGTCCCAAACGGTCCAATCGAGTTGCTCCTTTTGTTTTTTGCGTCTTGCACAACGGGATGAAATGTGGACAGAGAGGTACGGTATTATGTTTGTGTTTCATAGCAAAGCGCTGGTCTGAAGCCAGTCAGAATGAGTGAAACTTTGTCAAATTGTCAAATTCTCCACATTTATGAACTCGAAAGTATGTTTTGTTTGTCTTGAGCCCGAAAGGCTGGTGTGTATTTATTAGTTTTGTCATTTGTGATAAAATATCCATGGTGTTCACCAAAGGCCTACCGGCCCCAAGTTTAGATGAAATTAGAAATCTATAATTCAGTTCACACTCCAAAAAATTGCGCCCAGCAGAGGAAATGCTTAACATGAGAAAGAAAGGGAAAGAAAATCAGAAAGAACGAAGGATAGAAATACAGAAATAGAGGGAAGGAGATTACATTTATTATGCCTCGGCACATCACACTTGCTTGTGGCACAGAAATGTGCAAATATAAAATATGTAATAAGGGCGGGATAATTGATCACCCGGCAGGATTCTAGACTTGCTTACTGAGGTAACTGTGCTAGCCCACCTGGTACCAACTGACCATTCCTCCTAAAGTCTCCATCCTTCGTATTGCCGGAAGAGTCTGTACAGACTTCTCACAAAGTGAAGTTGGATTGGCAAGAGGGTTGTGCTAATTGCTTTAAGTGGTCTCTGGTACTGACACTCAAAACAAACACGATATGAAATATGATCATTTGGAAAAGTGAGTCTTTTAGTGAACTAATGAATGGAGACGGACCAAAAAAGCCTAAAAGATATATTTCCTTGGATATTGAGGGACTTCAAAATAGAAGTACAGGGAAATAGCCCACGGCTGTTCCGGTGTAATCTTCACTCAAGATTGCGTGGTGTTGGCGTGGATTTCACCAGCGCAACCATGCTTCATTACCCGGCTCTCAAGCACCATAAGACTAAACGGCTGTATTCCACTGGGAACCAAATCAGAGTAGACACGAGGTACTCTGGGTAGGGGTCATCTCTGATGCAGCAGTACTAAATAAGGGCCTTGAAGGGGTCTGCGTGTGTGTCTGTCTGTGTGTGTATGTGTGCATGTGTGTGTGTGTGTGTGTTTGTCAGGCAAGGGGGTTATCTCCTGGAGGGTGGAGTTGATGTGGTGGTGCAAGTGCAAGATCAATATCAAGACAATCATGGTGTGTTTTTGGAGGGTGTGTGGGGGAGCACATCTGACCTTGGGTAAAGGTGGATGCAGAACCCATGTGTCTCTAAATGTGTCTCTCCCATGTGCAGGAGAGGGATAATTTAATGTCCACATTGACACACACACACACAAACACACACATACGCACAAACACACACACACCATCATGCAGCTCAGGTGGCACAGACGTTTGGAAACGAGGATGGATGGTTATCGGTTCCCTTCGGGTCAAGTCTGCCTGCTGAAGGGTCAACTTTGGTGACAATCTCACTCATCAACCGGGTTAGGAGATAGACTGGTAAGACGGTACACAGAGACAGAAGAACTGACTTGCAGATGGGGAACACAGGCATACAGACATAGACAGTTGGCAGACAGACAGGCAGGCTGCGGTTTTTCTCTATTATAAAACTTGTCCTTCATACATCAGTCATTTGTTTTGATCATAGCACGTTTTTGCGCATGATTATGTAAATCATGGCACATGATGTTCATGAATTCAGATAATATATATAATCTGATATGATCCGCCATCTCACTGGAGACATTTTGCAAGGAAAATTCTCCTTGAATGCAGTTGATTCTGAAAACACAGTGCCCTTTTTAAAATCACCTGACCAAAAATGCTATAAATTCATATCATAAATGATTACTATTTATGGATTACACCTCGCCTATAGGAGTGAACAAGGAGGTTCTTCGAACACACTTAAACCATCAGGTCTGTAAACAAGATCCGCCATGAAAGCCATGAGTGCAGGTCTCCATCACATCGACTGTAAAACCCCTTTTTTTACTGGTGGCCTGACCCTGTTTCGAGATGGACAACTCGTATAACTAAAATACCACGCCCTAAATGTGAAAGCAGGTTGATTCGTTGTTCCTGGCAGCGGTAAATGAAATAGATATCGAATTTGCAACGATTCAATCCTCAGGTATTTCTTCCAATGATGGAGTGAATGATGGCAGTGGTTCCCTCAATTGTATAATAACTTTATATATATTTATTATATATATATATATATATATATATATATATATATATATATATATATATATTTACCGAACACAGCTGTGAAGTAAAAATCTTCTTAATGTGTTTGTTGCAATTTAAAAAAGATTGCATCAAAGTGGGCAATTACTGTATATATATTGCAATCTTACATCTATGCAATCTTTGACGCAATCTTAAAAAAGATTGCGTCAAAGTGGTCAATTCTGCTATTTATATATATATATATATATGTAATAAAATATACATACATTTTGACCACTTGACGCAATCTTTTTTAAGATTGCAGCACATAAGATGATTTTAACTTCACAGCTGTGTTCGGTTGTCGATGACGTAATGTACAGCTTCATGTTTAGTTTCCAATGGCGACGCCAGTTAAATCTGGATATTTCAAAAAAAGAAAATCGGTGTGTAATGTGGATTGCATTACCACCGATTGTTTAATAATTGCATATTTTAGGGACAAATAACATATTCTAACTTATGTGAGGGATTCAACACTGGTTTGAATGAGTTTAAGTGGATGATTGAGTTGCTCTTTTTTCAACTAATGAGTAGAATTATTGATATACAATCTGTGTAAATATCAATCTTCCTATAACCTCTGTCATTATCATTGATGCTTTTCATTACCAGCATTTCGGCTGCATTTTCCTCTCTAATTTTTATGATGGATGATTACAGAACTGCAAAATGAAAAAAATTCGTAAAAACATTAGCAAACAGCTCCATCTAAATATACAATGTATTTTTTCTGCTTTGCCTTTTTTAGAGGGTCTTGAATTATTTAGTATTAAAAACGTGCATTTACTGTACACTGAAAGCAATATGATAAAGTATTATATTTCATCGGTGTTGCTTTAAATTGATCTGGCCTCTCCAGTAAGTCTTTCTTTTCTTGATATTATTTACCATAAATGTATCATATACATGTACTTCATATATATATATATATATATATATATATATATATATATATATATATATATATATATATATGGATATTACCATTATATACGTCATCAAACCTTTTAATGTATCTTTTTTATTTTACATTATAAGGGGGAGTTATTAAGTGGTTGACAATCATTCCAATGAAAAACAACCTGAAATGACGTGTGTACCAAGCAGTAGCCATCCAGCCTCTTGAGCTAGGCTTCCAGTCTGTCTTCTCTGGCCACACCTGAGGTCCAGCCATGGGACAGATCCTTGGCAAGGAGGGCCCTGACAGTGGTGGCTGATCCCGGTTGCATGTGTGACTCTGAAGGCTCCCAAATGCACATCAAACATGGACGTGAGATAAGAATGGCACAAGATTGCAGAGCTCCACTGTAGACATCAATGTATGGTTGGAATCAGGACCTTGGTTGTGCACAGATTGTGCAGCCCCCCCCCCCCCCTCCCCCCACAAGAAGGAATCACTGCACAATGGATTCAACGGAATGCTGCAAAGTCTTGATTATGTATATATTATATATTATCATTTGATCCGAACAAAATCACGTTGACTTTAAGGTTAGGTTTTTAATAAAATAAAAGTTGAAATATAGATAGATAGAAAGATAGATAGATAGATAGATAGATAGATAGATAGATAGATAATCCCTATATATATATATATATATATATATATATATATATATATATATAAACAGCATACCTTATTGCCATATATAGCATATATAACTAATTGTATGTTAGGGAGAGAGAAGGAACAGAAAAGCCATACAATGACTAACAGTGAAAAACAACAATATTTAGGCGGGAGGGGGGCATACTAAATCAAATCAACCGCCCCACCCCTCCCCTCCCCCTTTTTAATGTTTTGAACCAATGAGGGAACATCACACATTTGTCTGACGTGAAATGGATTGCAAACACCAAATACTTTGACAGCTGAAAACAAAGCTCATGATTGAGAGCGCTATAATGCACCATTGTGATCAGCTCAGCGAGTGATAGAGGACTTCATTTACATGCTGCGTTTATGAAAGGACAATCACTTTTCAAGACACACCAAAGCACAATTAAGCTTGTAAATTGGCTTTTAATAAAGGCGCCACCGATGACTCGGTAACAGTGAGAGCTTAATGACAAAATTGCATGATGCACGTTTATCTTTTTACGCTACGAGTGCGTAACTGTGCCTTCCCAGAGGTGTGATGTACGATCTTAACTGCTGACCTTTATCATGACCTTGATTGTTTCTTTCGTCCTTGTTCTGTCATGGCTTTGCTGCTAAGCCAAAGAATCAATGAGATGATTCTCACCTTTAATAAAATGCAATTTTTTGTCAAAATTATGCATGTTCAATCTTGGGATGAAGCTAAATGTGCCCTTGTCATCGCCGGCTATGCGTTTGTACATGGTCGACCTTCAGACTTAGATTGGCTTGTTCACGGTTAACAAACGGCATTCGTGCCGATGAAGGGCGACACTATTGACCCTTGTTGAGTCCCAGTCGCTCGATAAGAACAACATGGTTATAGATTAGGGCCTCATCGGTCATTGGATCACACAACCAAAGTCCTCTTAGGAGAACAAGTTGAACACTTTTAGTAACTAGGAAACACTTAAAAAGGATACAAATGTTTGTTTAGTACAAGCTACACTGTACTAGAGCCAATGTTTAAGTCTTGTTTTATTTGCATACTTGAGGAATCAAGCGGCACAATTAAATTGCACAATTCAAGCTCAAATGTTGACTACATAAAACTTAACCACAACGGATCGTCAATGATAACATTCAAAACTACTACTTGTGAAAATCCCCTTTGTCATATTGTCAGCCAATAAAGAACAATCATTGTTGTTCATTTGCTTTGAAAACACCAGCAGCTACAGCTCTCATTTTTTTCGTTAATGATAGTAATAGCACTTCCTAGTAAGTCCAAACATTTCAGGGCCTTGAGTGCTTCTGATTGTCTACAGATTAACTGAGTCATGGTACAGCACTGGTAATGTTTTTTTTTCAAGGCATTTACCATATTCTATTCTACTCTAATAGCAGTTCTGTCTGCCGCTTGTCTGCCTGCCCTCAATACGGCAGCCTGAGTTTATTCACTGAATCTGGGCTCTGTTAATTATTGATGAGTGATTGAGATCTTCAGAAGAAGAAGAAGAGTGTGGCTCACATTGAGGAGAATGCAACTATTTAAAAAGGAATGGCTTCAGCCTGTACAGCCCTCTCCAGCTGCATGAGGAGAAGTTACATTTTGAAAAAAAGGATCAACACCTATATCATTTTGAGGCGAATGTCTTTGTAATATATATTTTTTGATACATGTGAAAAAAAGTTGCAAGCTGAACGATACAGACAAGGGTTTACCTTATTTGCATATATCCATGGATGAGTGGCATGTGACTGGCCAATAATGACGATTCTGGCGAAGAAACAGAGGACGGAGGAACTTGGTCTTCACAGGTGCTCATTCTGCATTCACAGAACACACGGAGCAGCAGGGATTTTGACTTCTAAGCATTTACTGTTAGTCATAAGAGATTTTAAGATTAAGCGTGCGGATTGTGGATAGAGTGTGACCTTTGCTGAATGTCATTTGGCGGCTTGAAGTTAAATTATTCGAAGTTGCTGGTTGATTCCGCCGAAGTTGCACCCAAGCGTCACACGGCGATATTAGTGATCTGCAATTATCCAAAAAGGCGAAAAAAAACAATACGGGGACTATTGTTTCATATCTTCTTCTTTTTTGGTGGGGATTGCCTCACGCAATCAAAATGCTCTCAAATGACACAACGTGAATGTGGTCTGGCAAAGCCTACTAATGATTCCACCCTATTAAAATTCTGCCTACAATGCTCGGTCAAGTGTGCAAACGAATGAAAGGCTTAGCGGCCTAATTCTCTGTGTCCATTTCTTCTGAATCATGAACTTGTGAGGGGCTAGATATTGAGAAGGGGTTGTCTCCTAGTACTCCTAAACTGGAACTGTAAGCCGTTGCCCTCAAAATCATAACCTGTCTCTCTAAAGTTAACATGAGTTACAATGATGCCAATGTTCAATGATAGAACAATCCATAGCCTATATCTAAGATTTTCCTCACAATTCAATGTCTCCGAAACCTCTTTTGTAATGGCTCCCCCATCTGTTATATGGATTCATAGTTAAACAGGGTGAATACAATCACTTACATTTTTTTGTTAATACGATCTGTTGGCCTTGGGTCTTAGACAACAGCTATTGTGGTAAAGAATCTGTGTATGCAATATTAAAGAAATTATAATATAATTTGGACTCTTTTGAAATTCGCCCATGGCGGCACATTGCAATCCAAAATGTTATTTGGGAAATAATGGATACATGGCATGCCTGGGTGCATTAAAAACCAAAAAGGGAACGATGTTGAAGGTGCTTTTAAACTGTCTGTGACTATTATGTTAGAAATGAGAGGCGGGCTACACTACAATGGCACCCACCCCCAGAGAACCACTAGCCCCACCACCACCACCACTATGCAAGGCCAATGCGTTGGCAAAAAGGGGTGTGCGTCGCAGTGACACTGACCATGGGCAATTATTATTACTGACTCTGGAGTCTCGGGACTGGATGTTTCCGTGCTTGCACGTGGTAGATGCTGGAGCTTGGGCACCGCATGAATTATAGATGACTTTGGTGACAAGCTCCATCTCCACTAGTTTGAGCCGGGAAACAGCAGCTCTCTGGAGGCTAAATGGAGGTTCAGACCTAGCTAATGCCATGTGACAGGTGTGTTTTAGAAAAAGAAACCCTTTGAAGCTTTGGCAAACCTTTCGGTGTATACATTATGGATGTACTGTGCATCCAAATATAGTGTCCACATCTACGTTTTTGACTCTAATACACAATGGACGCACACTCAAAAAAACTAATGTTATTAGGCTAAGTAAGCTTTTTGTAAGTGGACAGATTGGATAGTAATTGAGAAGGCTAGCATGCAATAGCTTGTCTACATTATTTTAGTGATAGCACTGCAATATAAAACACACTTTTCCCTCCTCTGGGTAGTTCTGTATTTAGAATACTAGCTAATACAGCTCACAGACTGCATGTATACCTAATATTCAGAATAAATTGGTATTTTTTCAATCTCTGATGGCTGTGACAGCATAATTTGAAATGCAGTACATTGAAATAGTTCCCATGAATTAATGGGAAATGGAGTATATTATGTTTATCTTCTTTGTCCTCTTCTTGTGATAATTGGACAGCTATCACAAGAAGGCTGCATAGGGAAACGTGAAGTCATTGAACAATTCACATTGAAATTGTAACCAACAAGATAATATGTTACGAATCACACTGACTAGTCGTTCAGCTTACTGTTAAGAAAACCTCCATACTCCCAGTACTGCCCCTTCTGAAAATAAATTTTTCAATTCAGTTTCAACCATGGCAGAAACCATGGCTTTTTTTAACGATCAAAGGGTTGGAGAAGGTTTTTTACACCTATTTTAAGCCACCACATATTTATCAAGTGTTTTAGCTTTTGCGTAGAGAACTCTGATTATGCTTCAACTGTCAATAGAATAACAGTCGTATTGTAGCTTTCACCTCACAAAATACATGTAATATCAGACTCCTTCATTCAAACTCAAAAATGCAGTCTTTAACAGCTACCTATGTCCCCGTGTCACAGACCTGTACTGAATCCAAGCTGAAAACGTAATAATGAAACCCTGTCACATTGGCTATGCAAATGGCTTAAGACTTCTTTTTTTTTAATCATTGCACACAAAGTATATAGTAGTTGTAAGGGCATACTTTTCATCTAGAACCTTTAAATGTTCATGTATCCATATTCAGAAGGACGTGTTTGGTGAATGTCAACCAGGTGACGGCTGTCTTGACTCGTTCACAGTCTACATAAGAAAGCCCCAGAGCCCATTTGGCATCCTATTTTGTCTCTATGTAGAAACCAAACCTGGGGTCATGGACGCAAAACTGAGAGACGACAGAATGCCGCTGAAACAATATTGAGCAATAACAAAAGCATACTGGCTTCAGTAACATGTCTAAGGAAATGTCAGCATCCAACAATGTATGGAGTTCTTTGAACATGTTGCCAAATATCAACAAATTTAAGCGGTATGGTAAAATGCTACAAGGGTGTTCGTTTTGCGTTGGCCGCGAGTGAGATTTTACACGATAGTCAGTTCTTTCTTTCTTACCTTCCTTCTTTCTTTCTTTCGTTTATCATTAAAATTGTTAGAAACATCTTCAGCATTCAAGTATAGCGTTCATGGTTACTTTTTAAACACTGCTTTGAAAGGTGATGTGGACGTATTCCCATTGAGCTAAGCTACGTCAGCTGCTACCGTGGATAGTCTCAGGAACAGTTTCAGTAGTCACGGCATTCCAGAGATGATCGTTTCAGATAATGCTCAGTGTTTTGTGTGTGAGAACACCAAAGAGTTCATGACAAAAAATGGAATCACACATGTCACCTCAGCACCCCACCACCCTTCTTCCAATGGGCTGGCGGAGCGGGCCGTTCAAACTTTTAAAGAGCTAATGAAAAAGAGCTCAGGTGACACATTGGAGACAAAACTGAATAGAGTTTTATTTAGTTATCGTATAACTCCACAGTTTACCACTGGACTTTCCCCTGCTGAGATGATGATGGGAAGGAAGTTGAGGTGCACATTAGACCTGATACACCCAGATCTAAAGAGTAAAGTGGAGGCTAAACAAGCAGGACAAAAAACATACCATGACAGACACACAAAAGATCGCAGTTTTGTTGTCAGAGACTTAGTGTATACCAAGAATTTTGGGTATGGCCCTAAATGGATACCGGGGCTGGTTCAGGAGATCACAGGGCCCGTGTCATACACTGTACTATTGAGGAATGGTCGAGTGGTGCGTCGGCATGTTGACCAGCTGTTCAGCAGGCAAGAAGATGACAGTTCAGAGCCAATGACAGACAAAACAGATGAGGACGACTACAGAGAGCTCAGTCCACCAGACAGTGAGGTGCCACAGGACACAGGTGTACCACTGCCTCAAACAGACAATGCACCTGTAACTGAGGAAATCAACGGACCTGGTGGTTCACCTAAAGGGGAATTGCGATGCTCTCAAAGAATGAGAAAAGCCCCAGCTCGTTTTGGAGAGTTTGGGAGGTAAAGGAGATTCCTTCTTATGGGCTAGAATGCACCCTTATCTCCTTTAGGAAGTAAGGTAGTCTACCCTTGCTTCAAACAAAGACAACAAAGTGAGTGTATATGAAAAGACATGGGACACTTACACAGCCTTGTTTATTGTTTTTAAAACCGGTTCAAGCAGTTGCTTACCAGTTGAATTGTTATATTTGTGGTTACTGTCATTGAAAATGGCATATTGTGTTCACATAGTGTTTCATATGAAAATGTTTGACTAACCGGGTTAGTTCAGATTTAAGGGGGGAGGAATGTTGTAGAGTGGGATATGACCACTAGGGACAGTAGTGCCATTGTGGGGCACAGGAACTTACCGCTCTCCCCCCTGAGTTAGAGGTTGATGCATGGTTGCTATCAATAAAGAGTTATGAGCAACGTCTGTGCCAGTCCAGTTACTAATTAGTATTTCTAATATACTACAGGTGACAATACGGGCCACACAGAAAACCTAAAAGTAGGAAGGTGAAATGTGTTTGCTCAACCCATTCACCTAATGGTATCCCCAGAACATCTCCCTCTATGTATATATATATATACACACACACACACACACACACACACTTCCCTGTGTATGTGGTGCAGTCTCAATAGCAGTTTTGTTTATTCCTTCATGTATTTATGCCTAAAGAGGTTTGAATTAAATGTATAACAACACTGCAAGTCCTAAGGAGCAGTTGGTGCCAAAGAAGGCCTATTAACCATGACATGCAGAAATATCGGGTTTGTGCTGAGTAAATAGGCTCGACTGGAAATTGATAATGGCCTTTCAAAAGTGAATCACATTCTGCTAAAATAAAGTACTCTGAACACAAGTATTTTAATGTATTATAAGCCATGGGCTATTTAACACAAACAGAGAACATAATACTTTGAAATAACTACTTGGGATGCTTAATTATTTGTTAAGGAATAATGTAAATGATTTATATTACAATAAAAATAGGCCTATACAATTTGAGGGGTTATACATCCATATCTAAATCGTATGAACAGTAAAAAGTACATAATTTGAGGGGTTATACATCCATATCTAAATCGTATGAACAGTAAAAAGTACATAATTTGAGGGGTTATACATCCATATCTAAATGGTATAAACAGTAAAAAGGCCAAAACCTCTCAACATGCCATAGACGACCCCTAGTGCTTTAACCCATGCAATGGTAACCATCACCCAAGTTTGTGATGTCCAGGACACGTGGAAAGCTCAAATTGTGCTTGAACTTGCGTTTAGCCATTAAATCGTTGAACACGCACCGTATGGCGATGAAACATAAAGGCCTATTCGTTTTGTGGTGATGGGGGGGGAGGGATATGATCCATATACACACTTACATCATCGAGCCGGCCATCAAGTGGCTCGGATGGGGAATGCAGGTGGAGTTGCATTTCGTCTCGGATGCCGCCGCGTGCACCCGGGTACCTCTCTCTTCTCTCCTCTCTCCCCGCGCGCGCCCGAGTCCACATCTCCCTACTCCAAGCGCGCGCCCGGTGCGGCTCGCTCCCTCCAGCCGTCGCCGCTAGCGGAGTGTGGCTCAAGCTGACAGTGCGCTGAAGGTCTGCCTTTCCAAAGAAAGCGTCGCTCCCTAGTTTTCTGTTTGTCTTTCGGACGGCTCTCGTTGTCTTTTGTCGACAGCGATACATAGAGCAGGTATACCTCATATCTGTTCATTTCGTCATTTTAGTCAGAGTTGTCTTTTTTCTTCTTTTTCTTGTTCGCTCTTCACAGATGCGCCAACACTTTTTTTTTTCAGAAGGGGGATACCTCGATTCTGATGGAATTTGTGTGGCTGTTTCGTTTTCTCTCTGTTTCAGTGCAACCCGGGGGCCTGTATTTGGAATAAGAAAGCATTGCTGTTTTCTGACTGGACAGACGAAAGAAAGGACTCCTCTGACAATTCCTGGGGATTTTTTTATTCGGATGCCTCGGTGAGTGGGACCGTCGCAAAGACACTTCTAACTAACGATTGTAACACAGTGCCATCGCAATGTCATCCATGCGCATCCCCTGATTGGTGTGCGGTGGGACGAGTTCCAGATCGCATCTAACAAACAATTCTTCTAATTTAATTGCAGTTACCGAGGCTTTGCAGTCAACTGCCTGGGCATATAGTAAGTAGCCTTTAGGCTTTTTTTGTTTTAAAGCATTTGGGAGAAAGCTGTGAAACCACACACACTGTTATTAAAGTGTACGTCCATTGTGTTTTTTTTTCTTGTTTTTTTTTTGTTTGTCAAGTTATCTGTTTTCGTCGCGCGTGCCATGTGTGGGTGCCCAGGGCGCATATTTGCATCCTAGGGAGCTAGACGTTATCCATGAACGGCGCACAGGCATGGGTGTGCTGGTCTCCTCTCCAAACGGGGGCGCGGCATTTGGTTAGCTATCTATTGGTGTTATTAATTAATTAGCTGTGCTGCTGGGTTGCTTTGGTTATACACGTTCCTATTGCATGGTTAAACGATTAGGATTGCTTGACCGCAGTTCATGTGTGCAATGGGCAAGTTGCGGAATTTGCAGAGCGAATAAAAGTTTGCTTGTATAGCCTACGTCTGGTCCTGAAACTGAGGCTATGTATCCCGTGTGTGTGTCGCGCGTCAATGTGAGTGTGCGTCTGTGCTCAGTATGGTTAGTTAACGAGCGATGGTGCTTTTGGCTTGGGATGTCACCATTTGTTGTTTGATTGACAGAGTGAGCCGTCCATGCCTACGTAGTCGTCATGCCACTTAAGTGATCCACATTCACTCAATCCCCAGTGTGATTATAGGGTACATACTTAAAAAATAAGAACGTGCAAATTACATGTTTTTTTTGTTGTTGTGAGCTTGAGTTTAAAATACGTTTCTGTGGTTGGGATGATGTGTGTGTGTGTGTGTGTGTGTGTGTCGGTGTGTGTGTAGGGGGAGGGAGTGGGTGGGGGGGGTCAGTGAGGGATGTTTCCTCTTGGCGGCAGGTGAGGCAACAGAGCTAAGTGAGCATGACCACGGCGCGGAGCTCACAGCATTAGTGTCTTGTCCCCCCCCCCCCCCCCCCCCCCCCCCCCCCCCCCCCCCCCCCCCAGAGGTCCACGACAAGCGCAGCATCGCTGCCTTTCTTTGATTCAGGACGAACTCAACGCCGCCGTGTGCTCTGAAGCACTTATAGTAAAAGACAAATAATGCCCCCCATGTAGACTTCCCACAAGCTGTTCAATGATACATTTTTAACTGTGTTTTAGAAGAGGTAATTGGAGTGTGTACTGCGCTGAAAGGTCATCACCACAACGTATAGGTAGAGAGAGCGGGGCTGATGTGGGGGATGTGTTGGGCGGTGTTTTGTTTGGCTTTACAACACTTACCTCGGGCGTCGTAATGCTGAGCTCATCATGATGATATTGTTTTTCTCCATGGTGCACATCTGTCTGTCTGCCCATCGATGCCTGTCTGTTTCTTTTGATCTCTCTATATCTCCCTTTCTCTCTCTCTCTCTCTCTCTCTCTCTCTCTCTCTCTCTCTCTCTCTTGCTATCTTTATCTAGTTGATCTTTTTCTCTCTTTCTTTCTCTCCCATTCTTTCTGTCTCTCTTTCTTTCTATCTCTCTTTCACCATCTTTCTATATCTCTATCTCTCTCTTTATGACTATCTGTGAGTTTGTCCCTGTCCGTTCCAGCTATCCATCTAACCCTAATGCATTTCTTGCTTGAAATTGAAATGTCAACTGTATCATTTAAGGGTATAGGGAGATCATGAATACAATTGCATTTTTGATAGAGCACTCTATCAGTTGTTGGCCATGCACAGTATACTTTCCATTTATCAGCACAAATAGCTCTTATGTATCTCAGCTCCCCTAAACCCATTTTTGCAGCATCGCCCCCTCAAACATTTCCCACTAGTAAGAACCCTAATAGTCTGTCCAATTTTGGTTTCAGATTCTGAGTTTTAATTCACGTCATCAACGACGCGAAAACAACGAAATCCCTCGCAGCGACAACCAAATAACTGTATCGCCACATATGCCACAGCTGTCTTGCACGGCAGACACCTCTCCACACAGCTGTCACACAGCCAGTCAGGGACAGTGGTCCTTCTGAGAAGGTCAGGCTTCCTGATGTGCAAACACATTCCCTTCGGAGTCGCAAAGCACGATTCCCTTTTGCAGAACAGTTGGTACATTCTGTAGCAGTTCCAGGATTAGTCCCAGGTAAGTGCGTCCCATGCCGTCCCCCTTTCTCCCCCTATCGACACTCCCGTTTAATAAATTGCCTCTGGTTTCCATTGTCTCTGCGGTGAGTGGAGCTCCCAAGTCTGTGCACTGTCTCCGTATTAATCATTGTTGAATGGGGTTTGTGCCGGAACAGCTCGAAGCAGAATCAGAGAGAGAGAGAGAGAGAGAGAGAGAGAGAGAGAGAGAGAGAGAGAGAGAGAGAGAGAGAGAGAGAGAGAGAGAGAGAGAGAGAGAGAGAGAGAGAGAGAGAGAGAGAGAGAGAGAGAGAGAGAGAGAGAGAGAGAGAGAGAGAGAGAGAGAGAGAGAGGTATTTCTACATGTTTGCTGGGAGTTTCGCATGCTCCACCACCGTGGCCCCACCGAAGCCCCAAGCCCTTAATGGCAGACCCAGCTCTGGTTGCCATATCCCAGCAAATCTTCCTCCGCTATTAATTATCCGCCAACACGGACAGCTCAACCGCGACGTGTCGCAACGCACCCTCATTAACTCAACCTGTTCCCATGTCTCCCCAATGAGAAACTGGCATAAGTCATAATTATGCCTTATAAAATTCATCCAGGTGACATAATAGGGCCATCGTGGTGACGTTGAGATGCTAATTAACATTTAATTTCAATCATTCGTTTGTTTGTTTCTTTTAACGGCATTCCATGCTACATCGCAATATGTCTGATACTCCCAGCAAGGAATAGACAGTGAAAGCAGTAGGCTTGCAGCTATAAGTATCTACTGTAGCAGTGGTGTGGTTTTGGTATGTGGGGCACCTGAATCAGTGTTTGCGTCTTGTTATGATAAGCCTGATACTTGACTCCCAACGGCTATTTTATAATGAGGATGAGTTGTTGGATAATTAGATGCACCAAACGCAGGTGCTCTCAGAAAATTCTGATTCATCCCAAACAGAAATGTTCGGCCTGCCAACATAAAAGCGCACAGAAAAAAAAGATTCCCTCTGTCACATTGCCTCTCGACTCAGGGTGGCCATGTTTTATTTATTCGCCCGTGTCTTTGGGCTCTCTGATGTGGTGCTGTACAGAGTCCTCTGCTGCCAGACGTTCTCGCCCCCTGCAACGCATACTGGTCGTATACACCACGCCGCTTGCTTGCTCGCCGAAAATAGATACGACGTCTGAACGCTAGGGCCAACTCTTCAAACTTGAAGCGGTTAATTACTCTTGCGCTGAACCGCTCTGACTCTTATTTTGAAGTTCCCTTCAGAAAAGCTTTTTCACGGATCGGATCACGCCACCGTATGCGGCTAAAGGGAAGGAGTAGCAGTGGGGTATATATGTGGCCGCATGCATGCCTGTGGGGTTCAGTGGGTGTTTCTGCACTAAGCACTCTGATTGATGCACAGATAGAGCTGTTGCTGTCTGGGAACTGAATAATTGGTCAGATGCACGTTTATCTAATCAACCACATCATGTCACTAATACTGTACACAACATGTGTTATCTGATGAGTATTAGTCACGCTAGTTGAAGTGTTCATACATGCAAACACAAATGCACACTGATATCTCCGACAAGCAGTGCTAATGCAGTTATTCGCTCTGTTGCAGATTGGCAAAGCTGTGTGAATTGGAGCTTCCTCAGCTATGTTGCAATGTAGGGTTCTCGATCCCAAGTCAACCATGGATGAAGCTGTTGTTAAGAATAATCAAGCAGTTTTTAAGACGATAAACCTATAGCAACAATTAGGGCCTATAGGAGTTACAGCTGTTGGCTACTGAATGTGACAGCAGTGCCATTTAACTTAATACATATGAGGCGGTAGGAAACACTTGCTGCACTTTGTGCTTGTGTTGTACACTCATTTTTGTATAAGTACATTTCTTTCTATTACCTTTTATTGAGCTTCTTAGTTGCTCGGTAGAATCATCAAGTTTGTTCACAAAAAAGAACCAAGAGCTGCCTTCGAACAGAAACGTAGACTGTGTTGCTATTTTGTATGGCTATTTTTGCTTATGCAAAGGTTTTTGTGTGTTGAACTAGTGAGTTGTTTCTTACTGCCCACCAGCACGTTTTCTCTACCATTGTCTTGTCTTGTCATCCCCCCACTGCCAATTTATATTATAATACAAAATATAAAATAGTGCATTCATGATGCAAATGAATGCTTACAACAACCAGCATAAATAATCCAATATAATAAACATTTAAAAGCCTATTTCAGAAATTGTAGTCGCAGAATTTCCATTTTTTTTATTTGGGGACAAACAAAGAACGAAATAAAGAGATCTCAAATTCTTCTTGGAATGTCATTATGGTTTCTCTGTATATACAGGATATGTGGTTTCCCATAGCAATCAGAGCTTAGAAGTTTAGTTAGAGCACTGCCAAAATATCTCAAAATCAAGCAAAACTGAAACCAATCCAGGCATCCGACAACATTGGATGAAATCAGGATTGATGGTATTTTGTACTTTGCAGGCCAAAGCGATTGTTCTGGCCAATGTACTGTACCTCATTTCTGTTTATGCTCTTCCTCTATCTGTACCTCCAACCCGGGCTCAGCCAAGCGTGAGTCCACGGGCTCACTTCAATAAAAAGCACAGGGGGGGAATGGTCTTCTTTTCCTATGCTTGACTTAATCATCTGAAAACCTGTGGGTTTAACAACGGCATTGTTCCTGTCCAGAGCGGACAGGCACTCACTGGAGCCAAAAGCCAAAAATAACTTGGGCACTGTGGAGCTCTCCTAACCTCAAAATCAACCAAAGAAAGTTTGCCTGAAATAGGATAACTCTTCTATGTTTGTATAATGTAGTAGGCTTTTTGTGTTTCTTTTTAAGGGCAGAGACCCTGTCTTATATGAGTCTGAATGTGCTGAACTGTGCAGTGGACCTCCGTGGTTTGGCATGCAGATGTGACGCTGCTCTTTGTCTTCTATTCGAAGCTTTGAGTGTGTGTGCTTTCTCAGAGGGATCTGTTTGTGTCGAGTGTCTGCGTTGTATTGTACTCTGGGGATGTTGGCAGGAGGAAGAGAGCAAAGAGACGCAGGAGAAAGGGAGTGATGCAGGCGAGCAAAACGCCAGGGCACTTTTCACAGTGCCGACACTGCTGCCCTTATGAGCAAGATGAACAAGAGAAATCAATTAGGCCGTTCTCTGGCCTTCTACAACCTGAAAGCCTGGAGCAATTCAAAGCTTTTGGTTTAGCAAAAAGGAAGAGTAAATAAGAACAAGAGGAAGAGTAAGATGGATGTAAACTTAAGTGCCCCTTGGGTTAATTTTCCGTTGTAAGCTTTGACAATTAGTGTTTGGATTTCTGTTGTAAGCTTTTTCAATAAGTGTTTGGATTCAGCCCGATGACCAGGTTTATGACTGAATAGACACAGATAAGTCTAATCGCAAGGCTCAGTTGACATCCATCCAGACCACTTGTGATGGGCCTTAAGGTAAACACGCAGGGCAATAAATCGTCCAATATGATATCTTTCAGCGGTTCAGCAGTCATTCAGCGGCTTTTGCTAGGCTTCGGTTGAGTCCCTTTCCCGCTCTTTGTGGCGACAGTTGCCGTGGCACCCTAGTTTCCTCTAGTCAGGGAGAGATGGAGAAAAGCAGTTTTTGATGTCTGAACATGAGAGTACTCTTCCATTTATTTGAAGTGGCACTTATTGTGGGTTATTTTAGAATACACTTTACATCTCCAGTATTTGATTTAGCAGAGCTTTTGAGTGTGCCTCAAGATGGAAAAGTATGTCTCCTGACACTATAATGCTAATTGTTAACATTCTATGTAGAGAAAATATCCACAGCAGAAAACATATTAACAATATTATACCCTCAGAGAGACTACAATATTACTGCTGTATGAAATAGGAAATATATGCATTGCCACCCCAGAGTGTTAAACTCAATCCTGCTCATTTCAGACCTGGCTAAACAGACATTTCTACTTATACCGACAAATCGATACAATATAGAATGACGTCACTGGCAGAGGTGATCGGAAGCGATAGGGCTAATGAAGCTCAATGCATATTTCATTGAATGGCAGCTCGGAGTCATACTGTTAATGCCGCTGCGTGGATTACAGTGAGCTCACAGGCTTCATTTGTTTTTGATCCCACCGGCGAAGGATAGTATTTCATCGAGTACCATCGAGGACAGTTAAAAAACTGATGACGCTGGCCACCTGCATGTCACCAAGTCATGCTTTGTAAAGCCACGTTTCTCCATAGCGATGGGGCTATACTTGAATGTGTTCTGCAGGGAACAGAATGTAGTCTGCAAAGCTAGATTTTGCTGAATTAATAAATCTCTACTGTAAAGGATGTATTTAGACTGAGTTTAGTACAATTGCATAAACTTTGGAAAAAAAACAATAAAAGCACATCAGACTTTGGAATGTATTTATGTACAGGCCTATGGAGAATCAGCATCCAAATTAATATCGAGGAGGTAGGGACAGAACTGAACAGGCAACGCTGCTCAGTATTCAAGGCCATGTTTAAATAACATAATACCGATGTTGTCCTTGACTATTGTCTATAACGCAAACTTCCTCCGGCCGACGCACTATTCATGTAAATGCCTTTCAAAACACAGTGACCACATCATAAAAGAAGGAGACAGAATATAAAACGCGGTATTACGCCTGATCTCCTGGCACAGAACAGTCATTGTTGAAGACAGTACACCGTCAGGTTTGGCGGGCAGGCTCATGGCAGATCCTCCGGCATCGTGAGTGAATAGCAATGAGGGGTTTGTCAGATCAGTTCCCTCATACAGTGCCATGTTTGCTCCACGTTTGTGTAAGACCTTGGCTTCCTGAGCTCTCTGCCAGCTTAAGACGACAAACAAACGACTCCGAGGAGTTCTGATTCGCCTAAAGACATTGCTTGCGCTCCTTTTGGCCTTGGCCTCCAAACACACACACACACACGCACTCACACACACTAACACACACACCCGCCCCCACGTATTTATACTCTCAAGGTGTCCATACACTATACACCCATCGACACTCATAGTGTGTCAGCGTGTGATGCAAGTGTGTTTGTGTGTATGTACGTATGTCTTTTCAAACCAGCAGTTACCTGATTTGACCGGTTTTAAAACAAGCCCTCTCTTTTGTCTGCCTCATCAACTTCTTCTACTTCATTTTTTTTGTTTTGGTTTGCAGTTGTTATTTTTTTACCTGGGTGGGCTGCCATGGTTATTCATTCAGCCCTGAAACCCAAGTGCATCTTGAAATGTCAAAAAAAGGTACACGTGTGAGAGTGCTGTCTCTTTATAGACGTGCCAATTTATGTCCTCAGCCAAGCCAGCCATTGCTGTTTTCACAGCATGGAGCGGTTTTGTTAATTATTAAGGGTTTTTTAATTGGGCCTTTGCAGTGCATCTTGTTTGCTGTGCACCTGCTATGTCTTTTTATTTAGTTGTTAAAGTACGCATCACAAGCCAAATTTGCAAACCCCATTACCTACACCAGACAGGTTCACACTGAGCATTTCAAATTGAACACGAGGCAAACAAAGAAACGTCCGGCTCATTTACTGTATAGACTATTTGGAACGTAATTGCACCCAGCTGTTGACAAGGTCTGGCCCACAATCCCGTTCAGGCAGGTGTATTTTTGGTTGAAGGCATGAAAAAAGACATGTCAAGCTTACTGCATGTATACCATCTGAATTCCAAAAGGGAAAGCATCCAAGACCGGTGTTTTAATCAGCGCCATCTGGACTCTCGGCTGCCTCAATCAAGGGGGGGGGAAGAGTCGGAGGGTGTTAAGGAAGAAAGGATTATAAAAAAAAAGGAATCCCCTCTCTCACTAATAACATGGTTATTTCATAGTTCTATATCATTGCAGTACTTTCATTAATTAACCTAAAAGCCGAATAGAATGATAATAAACACGGGTTGGTCGAAGGTTCATCTTTTAGAAATGTGGTTAAATTGGGTGGCGACGGGCAAGATCTAAACTGGGTGGATATAGATGGGCAGCCCCCTTCCTACCGGATCGACAGCGAGGACGTATCACGTAGTGGCGCTTTCGCGCAACATTCGTGCTAGGTTCCTATTCTCTTTCTCCCTGTGCAGCACAGAAATAAAAGCATGACAGACAGGCATTAGTATCCATCCAGGCTGGGCTAAGCAGAAAATCAATGGAAGGTGAAAATTAAATTTGGCCCAAAGAGCCTTTAGGCAAAGTGCAATTTGAAAACACTTTTCCCTCAGGGGATTCGCTGGCGGTTGGCATGATATGCACGACAGAGCTCGCCGTCACGGAAAAAGAAAAGACCAGCGTGGCGTTGCATGTTGCCCGCATTTTAGGGAAGCACCCTCACCGCGCTTCTCATATGTCTCCCCCTCCACGTTGATTGGCTAATTAGTTTAAGGCCATCCCTCCCTCACCAGATCATATCAAAGGTCAGAGGCATCTTGCAGACAAATCAATCCCGCTGTCTGAAGTGGTGGGGAGGAAGCACAAATGGAGGGAGAGCTGATCTATCTAATGGAGAGAGAGAGAGAGAGAGAGAGAGAGAGAGAGAGAGAGAGAGAGAGAGAGAGAGAGAGAGAGAGAGAGAGACTGTCGGCATTTGGCTAGGCAAAGATCATTACCTGGTTGATGTGAGAGAGAGACAGACAGAGACAAGGCAAGAGAGATAGCGTGAGGGAGAGAGATAGAGTGAGGTAGGGAGAGGTCAGAGAAGTGAGAGTGATGGAGAGGGAAAGGTGAGAGAGAGGGAAAAAAATTATGCTATCTGCTGCCCGGAGACAAATGTGGGAGAAGTGGGAGATTGAGCTGTTGACTTGGGGAATATGATATGATCAGAGAGAATATTAGTTTTTTATTATTGGTTGTGAGATAAGGGCACTTTAAAAAATGTAGGGCATATAATCCTGCAGGTCTGATTTGGGAGTTGACATGCACTTGACATGCAGGTCAGTGAAGCATCCAACCATGAATGGATGGAGTTAATATGAAGTCCAAAGGTTTCCGTGATAGGAATCCACAATAGCAATGATCCTCTCCTTCTTCTAATTGTTAGTGGAGCTCGAACGTCTCTGGTGTTCAACCCTGGCACAGATTCTACAGTAATGGCTGCGAGGAGCGGTAGAAGTGATGGGTAATGGAGTGACTTCATGGCTATCTCCTCACCATCTAGTTTGTTTGGTTTGAGCTGTGGCTGGACCTCTCTCATCCAGTGGTTGGTTTCCTTTAACATCCTGGATCAGGGCCCAATTGGATGCTTGAATGCTTTGTCCTTCACTGGCAGAGCCAAAGTCTTTGATTCTACATTTTAGGTTATTGCATAGGAAAGGGGTTTCAGCTCTATGCTTCTGCGTCTACAGCAAAAACTACCCCTGGTTTATTTGACTCATTTGGTTGAACACTATTAGAAAACACCACTCCAGCCCACAACAAACCCCCGAGCTCTCCCGTTAACAAATAGTCATAATGAAACCAGTGGTGCGTAGACCCTTCAGCAGCTGTCCGGGCCAACGCTTATAGGTGACTATAAATCATCGGCGGTTTAACGGAACGGGACCATATTTAATTTGGACCCTCTGAGCGCGTAATTAGTTCAATTAGCCTCGACCCTGCACGAGGAAGCCCTAGTGGAGACCCTACGGTCTCCCTACATTAAAAGGCAACGGCGTGTCGCCTCCCGCTGTAATCACTCACCGGGGCCCCGCCACTGAGACTCTGGGGCTCCGCGGCTCTGTCCCACACTTGAGATAGTGTTTGTTGAATCAACCCTCAATAAAATGTCTGCCCTCTGGGGGCAGAGACATACACTTTGCTAGTGTACGTCTGGTGGCCTGGTCATGCCTGGTTGAGTATGGAGGTGGGGTGGGGGTGGGGGGGGGTTCTGGTTGCCAGATAGTCCAGGGAGGAGTCATGAGGGGAGATGACTCAGACAGATTACATGTGTCGGGACAAGCGAATAGGTGTGCATGTCAGGTTTGGCGTAGAGTAATACCATCTCGGATTGATTGGATTATTTCCTCTGGACTCCCTCTCTGGGTGTGTGACGCGTCCGGGACAAGGCGGTCTCGTGACAGACGGAGCAGGTGGACAAGGAGACAGCTTACACATTTCTCACTAATTGTAGTCAGGCAGTGGGAAGCGAGTCGACGCGATGGCACCAGCCACTGCAGAGGAAGTCCCAGCAGCCTGGGCCGCAGCCAATGTGCTTTAAATGGATTACACCCGTGTGTCATTGTGATTACACGGTGCTCGCAGCGGCTGCGATGAGATGGATTGTATTTTGTGGCTTTGCAGGTTGCTTTCTTTTCCTTCATGTTCCCATAGTCCCAAGCATGGACCCACCCTTCCACCCCTAGCCCCTACCTCCGATCCACACACGGGACGGTACCTCACAACATGTCTCACTATAGCCATTCCTTCTTGATTTGTAAGGGACAATGTTGCAGTGCTTAACTCACTGTTATGCAGCAGACTGCGTATATCTGATCTATTCAGGGATTTGTTGACTCTGAATGGCACATCCGGTCACTCATCTTTGTGTAGAAAAGAATGTGATCTTTTTTTGTGAAACTAATGTTTGTCATTATGACTTTCTCTTTCAGACCTCAGCAACAATCCTTTTATCTTTTGCCTTTTCTTCCAGACCAATGATGGTTCAATATTTGAAGGCGTGTTTGAATAATAATTTACCTTAAAAAAACATTTTCTGGTTCTCATTCCTGTCAGGGTAACGCCTATTAATCCTCCAAAGCAATTTGTTTACATTGCCCTGCACATATCATTGTGATTCAACAACCCTCCAGCCTACTTACATATAGACTATGTGTCATAAAGCACACTGATATAGGTTGATTTAATAGGAGCATGGGAATGCTGTCCAATTGTCTACCGTTGCCTCTGCAGAAAACGGGCAACAGCTGCAAGGTGTGTGTGCTCCTGTGCTATGGGAAATGGGAGGAATTGAGTTTTGTTTGAAGTCAGAGAGCGGTGTGTAAGTAAGGGAAGCTTTGGTCCCCTGGGAACCCATTAAGTTACAGAGGGCATATAGGTACAATGGAGGCCCTGACACACACACACACACACACACACAGTGTTTTTTTTATCCTGAGCAGAGGGTCAAGATATCCACAAACAATAGTCGACCGGTTGACCGTGTAATTGATTGTTATGCCTCAATTCATGTTAAACCAATGTGTTCGAGAGCACCTTCAGTCCCACAGCTAAAGGTCTCAGTAACTCTAGATTAGCGGGGGGAAGGCTTGCTTGTTCGAATGTCTCCATGCTATAAGTGCCAATGGAATTTGATAATTATTGAACAATGGGGCAATTGTGCTTCCATATTGAACTTCTATTCAAATGAGCCTCCATGATGTCCACTGGTGGTACAATGTGAGATGCTCTTTGGATCACTTTACCATTAATCTTGTCTACCGTGCAATATAAACAAACGCGGCAGGGGATTAGCAAGGGTGCAAATATGGATTACATTGTACAGCATTGTGTTTGGTACCTGAAAATGAGTCTGCTGTATCAAAACCACCGTTATTGCAGGGCTTTCCACTCTGCCGTTGTACATTTTAAAGTGAAACACCGCCACCGCAATCATGTTCATCCCTGAGACAATGAATCATATTTGTTATTAATCTCAGTTGGTGGAGTTTGGATGGGAAGTGATTTTTAATTTAGTTCCACTTCAGTCATCAGTATGTGCTTTACACGCTACTTCACTGTTTCTTTTCTAAATTATCTTTTACCGTCGACATTGTCTGTTCCTTTCCACAAACGAGTTTTTTCTTCTGACAGCTTAGCGTGCATGGTCCCATCTAGGTCCTGAACAGTACTTTACTGTTGTAATTACAACACTGTAATCATGCTAGCTTTTCAGTACCTTTTTGGCTGAGTATATTTGAATATATCTAAACCACCTTCGGAGTTGGCGTGTGCCACATTCAATCTAGATTGACGAGAGACCATAGTAGTCGTCATAGTTGAAGTAGGGACATCTGTCCCCACCAATGTCGAGAAAGCAGTGAACTGTACCAACAAAATCGCAATCAAAGTCAAAATGAATTAACATTTTGACATAACAATTACGAAATCATCTTCGTCCTTTTACAAAGTGATGGACCCAAATGGGCCGACCGAATGAATCCCAGTTGGTTGTCAAAAGGTATTTTACCTTTGTGTAGACAGGTACGATTTCTAATCGAGATACATTCTAGGGCCGATGAAATGTGTGGATAACTGGAGCCCTCTGCGACCCCAATAAGTCATCACACCACATTAAACCAGGATAGCCAATCACAATGGTTCCACGTCTTCAGGATTTCCTGCAATGTAAAACCAGAAAAATGTCCTTCCATTAACCTTACATATGGCAGCATGTGTGATTTCTCTTTCCTCCCCCCTTGATTGAAAATTATGTTTATAAATGAGTTATGGGGAAAGGCACATCGCTCCCCTTTCCCTATCTTTTCCCTCCTTTCTCGACGAAGGGTAACATTATCGTTAGAGTTATTGTGTCATTTACATTCCGTGCGCTCGAGCGCGGCCGAGACAAGCTCAAAACAACAACAGACAGATAGACTGACTCAGAGTCTGAGGTGGATGAGCATAAAAAAAGAGGCGCTTTTTGGGGAAAGCAATCGATACACCCGTGCGACCAATTTGGTCAAACAGTGTTTTGCGTGTTGCCTCGTTCTTTGCACTCCTCACAGAGGTCGCACGCTCGGCGAGTTCGCCGCTCGACGGCCGGTGCGCCTCGCGCCGCGCCACCCGGCTGTATAAAAGCACGATTATGTGGTGAAGATGAGGAAAGTGCATTAGCATTCTGTTTCCAGACTGTACCACAATCAGGCTGGAGTGTCTCTCTCTCTCTCTCTCTCTCTCTCTCCGCTGAGAAACACTAGCATCCAAATTTAAACTCGCACACTGAGAAAGTGTTAAAATGATTCATTCAACACCTTCTCCCCTCTCACTCTCTCTTGCTCTCCCCCTCCGCTCCTCATCTCAAGCCTTCTCTCGTTCTCTATCTCTCTCTCTTGCTGTCTCTCTTACTCTCCCCTCTTCTCTCTTCTTCTCTCCCACCACCTCCGCTCACTCTTTGAACCTCCCTCCTGCTCCACACACATGACAAGCGGGTGGCGTCCTGGCGTGTGTGTGTGTGTGTGCATGTGTGTGTGGACGGGGGTGGTTCCGTGCTGGGTGGGGGGGGGGGGGGGGGGGCATTATCAACCTCGCAGCATTATGGCTGCTATTTGCCTCGGCGAGCCAATGAATTTTTGATAAACACTCCCGGGAGGTTCATAAACACAGGACTAGACAGGCCGTGAGCGCGGAGGGAAAATGAACAAAAGAAGGGATGAAAGAGGGAGGGGATATGGGGTGAGGTAAAGGAAGAGCGAGTCACTGTTTTTTTTTGGTCGCGCTCCTTGTATTAGGTATGCACCGACACATGCTGTGCTGTGAAAACACAGGGAGGTGGCAGCTCACGCTGGCTGGCAGCTGTAAAAACACTTGCCTCACGAGCGCCTTTGTGTGCACGTGGACGTGCGTGCACGTAGCCTTTCCGTCCATCCATTTGGCCCTGGTTTTATGATTACCATAAACGCCTGGATTGCCTGCATAAAAAAAGGTGGAGTGGAGGCGAAGGCCTGTGCTTCCATTAGTGGCCCCTTTTTACTGGAAGGGCCAAGTCTCTCCCCCAGGGCACCACCAGAACCTTCACTATCCGCTCCACTCTGCCAAACAGACACTGTAATCAAGGGCTGGGCTAAGTGGCTGGCAGCAACGATGGCGATGTCCATCATCTCTCTCTCTCACAGTAGGTGTACTACAGTTTGTTTGATAGCTTCTTTTGCTATTCCATGATGCAGTGCCTGCTTTTCCCGATCATTCCTTTGGCAAAGAGAAGAAAGGAAAAACCTAATTAAAAATGAACAAAGTATAAATCAGAAAGAGTTTGACAAGAGATGTGAGACTGTTGGAAGTTCAAAACAGGTTAGAGCAGATGTTCTCAATTGGTTTGTGTATTTTTCAGAAATGAACAACTCTTATAGCCGCAGAAGGGACACAATGTCCATTGTTGTCTGTATGTTGTTCTTCCTATTTGTCAGGTCAATCATTGATTTGGGAATAGTCCAACTCCATTTCTCCATAAGAGACTTAATCATATGGAGGAATAGGTCATTCCCCCTCACATCATTCAGGAACGCAGGGCACTGTACGATGCGTATAGTCGGACAGACTGTTCAAATGTGGTATCGAGCGAAAGAGTGTTTAAGTATTCAGTAGACATTTTCTCCCACATCTGAACCCTTCCACAATCGTTTACAGATTAGTATTTTTTTTACGGATGAAATCCATACAAGAAAGACAAATATGGTAATCAGAAAATCCTACTGTTGCACTGAATACAAATTATCTGACTATTTCCAAATGCATTGGAGCTACTGGCTCAGAGACTGTTTTGCATTTACGCCAGTCCTATTGGTAGAGAAAACTAAATAAGTTATATTATAAAACAATATATTATTTATTACTTTACCCATCATACATGACATCTTGATAATAAACTGTGAGATAAATTCAATCAATATATCAAACCTTCTGAGAGCAAAGCTACATGGAATCTTTTATTTTTTTTGCTATTCTGAAGAGAATTGTGCTGTATTACATGTACCACAGTATATTTGGAACCGCGTTATCCTCTTAGATTTAAATTACTGCAGGTAGGTGCGTGTGTGTGTGCATGTGCGTGCGTGTGTGTGCATGTGTGCGTGTGAGAGAAGTCAAGAATGTGGTGAAGCAAAAGAGACAGAGAAATGGGAATTTAAGAAGTAAGTTCAAAGTGTTCATTATAAAATTATGTTTTGCATATTTTCAACGTGTAAATATAGACTCATTAGTTATATTCAGTTCATTGGCGTGGTTACATTTTCCAACTAGATGTTTCCAACTCTTGGTGCAATTCACTCATGTTCAAGTAGCCTGAAGTCATTTGCATGTAATTTGATGGTAGGTTTCAGTGATTGACAAAGGCTCTTATATAAACCATTACTCACTCAAAGAAAGAAAAGAACAAAGTTTTATTTTGGAACGACATACATCATTAACTCACACCTACTGAAAGCAAGTACATGTCTCCAGTCACAAAGGAATATTTACTGTTCATATTATAACTAGTATTACTGTATAACATAGATCAGATCTTCATTGTGTTAATAAACGCCTCTAAAGCTGTTAAGATCATATCTCTCTTGTAGTTTAAACGGAAGCCGTGCATTTAAACAGTGACCCGTTTTGTTGCACTCCATTTTAGCTTTTATTGCAGTATAAAAGGTAGACTGGAAGATGTTGGTGCTGTAGCAAAGTAGTACTTATTACAGAGCTGGGATCAATCGGGGCCACGTGTTTTCCCTACTGATTCTATCAATGTAGCTGCTATGTTGCTCGGTTATAAAACAGAACACCTGCTGGACGATCGCTCCCTGTTCTGTATGTCTTGTAGGAAGTGGTCTTAAAGAAATCGCCTCTTCGTAGCGCAAAGGTTGTTGTTGCTGTTAATGTGTTCTCCACCCGAGCCTTTTCTCTCATCAGCGGTACTTGTATCTGCTGTACCTCTTCTAGTGCAGCACCACATCCAGATGGTAGACTCAAAGTATGGGTGGTGGTGGTGGTGGTGGGGGGGGGGGGGGGGGGGGTGTTAGGGTTATTCCATATTCTGCTTCATTCAGAATGTCGACTTTCCAACCAATCCAGGACGCCTCGTCTCCAGTGGCCCCGTGTGACATTGAAGAAAACGCGTGTCACTGGATTCCTCCGCTGCTTCGGTTACACAGGGGCCCCGCTTACGAATCAATACAAGATTGCCAGTGACAATGTCGGCTGTAATGCCTCAGATGCAGCTGCATCCCCTCGCTCCACCGCAGTGCTGCTCTGGCCGCGCGCGGGTCTCCTAATTGCTGATGTAGTGTTACTCCTCCGTTCGCTTGCCATCGCCGTTTACGCGAGTTGCACATGAAGGGGACATGGTCTTTAGCTTGGGACGCAAAAGCAGAATGGTTTTCCCAAAAAGGAAATGATGTGCGTTTTCTAATTGTTCGGCTGTGTCGCCAAGTTGGGGTTTATTAGAGGCGGTGGCGGGTGTCTTCCTATCGAAACCTTTGTTGTCCTCGTACCCGCAGCGGGATCGTTTGCGTTTCTCCCAACTAACGCTAATTATGTTCAAGCTGTTCGCCCCGCTACCTTGAATCGTTGTGTTAGTGTGTTTTTGTTTCCGGAGAGCGAGGGCGAATAGAGAGACAGAGACCGAGGGGGCTAGAGGGAGAGAGAAAGGATGAGACAGGGAGAAGAGGAAGCATGCAAGCGTACAGAGAGATGGAGGGGCAAAGGTGGGCGTAACAAAGGGGAAAATGGCGGGGAGAAAATGGATGGGAATATATTTTATCAGACATGAATTATTCAAATGTTTCCAACAACGCTATATCTGTGCCGCCACTTTTTCTCCTTTTTTTTGCCGCTGTATGGACGCTTTTCAATTTGAGCAACAAAATCGTGATGACCTAATTCTCCTTTGCACTGCTGTGGCTCCCCTCACCTTGGGACTCCTTAAACTCCTGTGATATTTCTTGTGTCAACCGGTGGCAAGCTGTTAGTGCCAACACAAGCATAAGACCTTGGGGCGTCCAGTGTTTGTGTCCGCCCTCACCTCGTTCAACTGTTGCTGTCCAAAGAATTGAAGGGAAACCACTACAATCTGCTAGTGGTTGCACCTCTATGACAACTGTGGTGTGTACACATGCGCATCCATTATCCCGAACACACAGTCAAACACGGATGGATCGAAGGATCGATGGAAGAAATGGATGGATAGATGATCTCTGCAGATTTTGGCCACCTCTTGAGCAATGTCAAAAATAAGTGTGATGCACCAAAAAAAGGGGTTAAAAATGAACAAGAGAATTTAGATAAACGGCGGAGGAACAGTGAGATGAGACAAAGAGGTGAGGAAGAGGTGAGGGAGTTACAGTTACAGGGGATGAGCTCTTTACCTCTCCCTGTCTCCTTTAATGAGATCACGGCGTGATCACAGGGGAACTGACGGCTGAGCAGTCTGGGTGTGTAGTTGAGGCCGTTCTTTGTACCACTTCTGACTTGGTATAGCGCCTCTGGCCAATGGAAACCAAGCCAACCAGGAGGTTTGCAGAGGCCAGGCCCCTTCGTCATTAAAACGCATGACGAGGTGAACTCTGTTCAGTTCTCTGCACTCTGCTCGGTATCGTTGGCCTGTTTTACACCAATCCCCACATACCACCCGTAGCCACTTAATCACTTAATTATTTGCACTTTCAGAAGGGACATTGTTCTCAAAGGAAGGGGGTTTGGAGATGGCTGCATGTGCATTTCTGTTGTCGGTTCCAATTCCGGTGGCCACAACTAAATTTTGAAATTAATTGCGAGTTTTTTCTTGTGAATAAGCATAGATACTTAGGCAACCCAATAGTGGTACTCTTACATCCATACAGGCATAAATCAGTCGGCTCCTCCATTAGTTCCTCACTAGATAGCATTGGCTAGTGTCAGTCACTGTGGTGTAGCCAATGGATGGCATTGGCTCATGTCAGTGTCTGTGGTGTAGCCAATGGCCAGGTGTGAATACCGTGGCTAACGGCTAAAGTCTAGTGGTCTTCCTTCTTGTCCCTAACATGTAGCAAATAACAGAAAGGGGGCTGGGGGTGTGTGTGTGGGGGGGTGATGGTGTCGTCTGTGGTGGAGACGGGCGGGCGGAGGCATTGTGGGGGTTGAAAACAAACAAATGGACGGATAATAAAAGAATAGGAGCACCGTTATTAGTGTGATAAGGCTGCGGTGTCTATCTGGAATCAATGTGCTTTGCACACAGTAATTACTACAGCTTCTTTAACAGGGATTTAATTGGATGTCAGTCATTTACACCGATGCTGCGCACACGCTCACTGTTCTGTGTGTGTGTTAGTGACTGTAAAGGAAATGGCAATATCTCTGTGATTGCCTCCTATGTATGTGTTGGTGCACAAGTGTATCCACTTGAGTTTAGGAGTCGCATGTATGTGAATGTGTAAGCATATGTTCAACAGTAATTGTTTGTGTGTGTGTGTGTGTGTGTGTGTGTGTGCGTGTGTGCATTGTGTTTGTGTGTGTCTGTGTCTGTTTGTGTCTCAGTATGTGAATATCTGTGCAAATGTGCTTGTGCTCACCAGTCATTACCATTGATTTCTCCAGTAGTGCTCTCTCTCTCTCTCTCTCTCTCTCTCTCTCTCTCTCTCTCTCTCTCTCTCTCGCGCGCTCTCGCTCTCGCTCTCTCCTTCTCTCTCCTTCTCTCTATGTCCCTCCACCCCCCACTGGTTTGCAGATAGTCATAATTTAGCGCTCACGGTCTTGGTCACTGCGGGCGAGCGAGCCAGGAGCTCCAGCAATGTGAAAGACGGCAGCAATCGATTGGGGCATCCGGACGCCTGCCTCCTCCCTCCCTCCCCCTTCCTCCCCCTCCCTCCCCCTCTACTCCCCTCCCACCCACCCACCCCCCTGCTGAAGGTTGCTTCTGTCAATAGGATAATCTAAGGCACATTACGAGCGCGCCCACCTGGATTCCAATTAACTTGGGGAAAGAAAATGTATGCCAGCCCCCCTTGGTGTCCCTAACATTTGTCAGCGCTTCGACATTGAACTCGCACGCCTGCGCTTTTATTTTATAATTTAACGTATAGGACGCTGTCAGCCATCATGGCCATGTTGACAAGAGAAGCAAAAGGTGAAGGCAGCGTCGTGGTGATGAATGTGTGTTTATGTATGTAATCCGGTGAATTAATTTACAGCCTGGTGCTTTTTCATCGTCAACCCCAAAATGGTGTCATTGTCAGGAGGCGGCCATTTTAAGATCTGGAGGAGTCATCAGTCTCAAAACGCAGGTTAATATTCCAGCAAATTCACTGTGTGGAAGAGAAACAGAAGTAGGTGACATAGGGTACGTCCCTGTGGTGCTCTCCCTCTGGGTGCTGTCGTTCTTCATTCATCTTTTCGCGTCATTTTTGAGTCATTACTTGACATCCGTTTGGACGCGCTTTGAGGGCAACGCGAGTGAGCCACTGTATCAAACCTGACACCCTCACACCTCCGCCCGTGCACCACCTTGCTCACATTCACCCTGCCAACCTTAGCCACCCTCCACCACACCCATCCCCCCGGTTGTGTGCCCCGGACACACACGCACACCTCTCAACACACACACACCTCACTTTTCTCACACGCCCTCCCATGCGCAGCCACGTGTCCCAGTGTATCAGTGCCGGTGTCTGGCTGGTCCCTACTTGCTCAGCAGCTCCATCCGTACACCTCCACCCAGCCAGTGTAATTGTCTTTCACCACACTGTTCCCCCTGCTATCATAGCTGGGGCGACTTAAGTCCCGTCATTATCCCCTCTGGAGTGGATTTGCATATATGTGTCTCATGGTTATTAAAGTTGTGTGTGTGTGTGTGTGTGTGTGTGTGTGTGTGTGTGTGCGCAAGCGTGCGCACTTGTATGTAACTTGGATTTACATGGAAAAATCTATGCGTTTGTTTGTGTGTGTGTGTGTGTGTGTGTGTGTGTGTGTGTGTGGAATCAATGAAACATCAGCAACAAGTCGTTTTACTTGGAAATGGGGAAATTGACGAGAATTGCTTCGAGGCTGCATGAGTCTAAATCTGAACGCACACAAGAAGCGCATTACTGTTCAGACGACCGTGGCTCAACCGTCCACTGTTATTTCACGTGCCGTGTCCAAGTGTTTTGAGAATCGTGCATGATAAGACATGTTTTGTAACCCCCAAACATAGTAAGGCCGAATACCTCCCAATTACAGTCCTTTATTCCCCACTAGTTGATATCAACTCAAATCTGTCCGTTTACCTACCAGGCAGCAGTGCTTTGGCACGGTGAGCTCTCCTACCCCCCTCAACACCCACTCTCCCTCTCTCTGTATCTCTCTCCCTCTCTCTCTCCCCCATCTATTCCCAGGCACTAAGCCTACTGGGCTCAGTGGGGGAGATCTAGCAATGCGCGTAATGTGAGCATAATAGCAGCAACAAAACATCTCATTCCACCTCTAATTCAGAGTGTTGTGGCTGGGCCGCCGTGCGTACCACTGCAGACAATCCTGTCGCCGCGACGTCCACTGTGACTGGCTTTGCTGAATAGGGGTTATTTTAGTTTTTCTTTAACACAAGCCGGGAGAGCACAGGGAGTCTCAGTGCCTGAGTGTGGCTCTAAATTGGCATTCGAAGGCTAAGCGCCCCTCCCATCCCCCCCCCCCCCCCCCCCGCGGTGCTTTTTAATTTCCAGCGGCCTACCCACCACCCCGTCCACCCCCCTTCGACAGCAAATCGAATTCGGCTATGCTAATTCTCCCCCACCACCACCACCACCCATCCAGCAGAAATAAACGACACTGTGCTGCTCCAAGTGTAAAATGTACATCTATGATTTCGGAGGTGTTTTAAGTTATTGCATTATGGGGGGTGGGGGGGGCAAGAAGAGCCAAGGGCATTGTAATCAAAGGTTTCTCCACCAACCCCCCCCACACACAGACAGCCCAACACCTCCACCGGCACCACCCTCTACTTCTTGTATTCCCACCCATAGGGTCGCGATTACATCAGCTCAATTACAGCTCTCATTACTTGGGGAAAAAACACACACACACAGTGGCCCACATTCTAAGTCACTGCTTATGAGCGCTTGTTTTGCCAAGAGCGGTGATATCACTGCACCACTTATTGCATCTCCATTGTCCATCTCACAACCAACACAATGGTATTCAAAACAAGGATTGTATTTTTTCGTGGAGCTTTTCTCTTGATCTTCCTTCAATGAAAATGTTGGCTGGCACAAGACAAGAACTGGCTTTATGAGCTGAGAGGCAACATAACAACCAAAGCAATTACATTCTTTGCCTCAAATTGGAGCAGACCAATTTTAAAATGCTAAGGAGACGGGATGTGAAATGCCATCAAGATAAAGAATAGGAAATGGAGGGGAACACCTTGAACCCTCTTTTGTCTATTTCTCGTTCTCTCCTCTAGCAATGTGTGAGTCAGCCACAATCTCTAGCCACCAGGCTAAGATACAACAGAGACTCAAACCAAAAGGTGAATCAACAGTCGATTACGAGTGGCTGAGCTATGAGGACATGCTGTTTTCTTCCGTCTGTGGGATGCTGCAACGATCATGTTGACACGAGTAGCAAATGTGAAGGTAGCGTTCAGCGATGATGTTGTTATTATGTAAAGCACACGTGTGTATGTAATCTAGTAAGTGGTTCCCACTATGCAACCGTGATTCCACGCATGCATTCAAACACACACACACACACATACAGGCGCACACACACACACACACGCACGCACAGGTACACCCTTCCACACACACACACACACTTGGACACACTTGTCGCCTGGCCTGTACACATTTTCACTGGGTGCCTGGAAAAGATGCACGGCTGGTTTGCCTCATAGTAATAAGCCAGGAAAAAAAGACGACGACAACAACAACACAGGAGCATGGCCACTTAGGTCTGTCAACACGGGCGGCAAACCTGCGACAGCAGGGCCCATCTAGCGAGACGGCCCACAGGTGTCGCTCCGTGTCCTCCCTGAGCCCGGCTCCGCCTCGCTCTCACATGACACTCGGAGGAGAGAGGCCCCTCCTTACAACCCAATCCCATTTGATTTGAGAACATCTGTGTGTGTGTGTGTGTGTGTGTGTGTGTGTGCACGTGTGCATTTCAGCATGTGTGTTTACTTGTTTGTGTGTGTGTGTGTGTGTGTGTGTGTGTGTGTGTGTGTCTGTGTATGTGTATGTGTATGTGTGCGATAGCATTAGCCACCCTGGCCTAGATTGTTTGAGTGACTATTTATTGGTGTTTGGCATCTGAGTGGCTTATCAGCGTTTTGATGCTGGAAACCATTCACTGAGATCCTCACTCATAGCATTACATGTCCAGTTGTATTCCACATGGCAACAGAGAAAGTCCAATGGACCAGCCTCATGTATCATTCATTATACGTGCCTGCCAGTGCTTACCTATGCTGTGTGTGTACTTTGTGTGCACTGTACATTCTGTGTGTGTACTTGGGTATTAGTGGGTATTATTAGCTGGGTGGTTTTCCATTTCTGACATAATTACCAGCTTGCTATGGTGTTCTGACACAGGGCACCTGGAGAGCCATAAGGAAGACACTTGGTCTCAGTGGTCCCTCTGAACAGCTGCATACTAATGGCCTCCTTCCCTGTCTTCCCTTGCTATTACTCAACCTGCCCATTGTCTTGTACAACTCTGGTCCTTTTATCATCTCTCTCCATTAGTCCCACCCCGTACTCTCTTCTACCACTTTACTGCCGTTTCATCTCTGTGTCATTAGATATATTTTTCAAAGCTTCTAAGCTATTCATTCTGTTCATTTTATCACGCTCATTTGCTCCACTCATCTTGACTTGATCACTTTGCTTCTTCAGATTTGTCTTTATTGCTTTTTTTCTTTGCCGGTGTGAAGCAGAGCTGAGCAATGATGTGTTAGATGAAGAAACAATTTTCTTTACTTCCCAGAACAATAACCACAAATAATAACATAACTGGCTGATGTGAAACCCCCTTATGAAGTTACATTGAAGTAAGTAGCATGTTTCCACCTGTCTTGTGACTTGTTTTGGGTTTTTCACAACTTGTTATTGCCGCAGATTGACGGAGGATGGCACCAACTGTTATGGAAATCGACCCATTGATCAAATTTGTCAAACAGGGAGATGCTGTAGCCTGCGGTGCTTCAAAAAATACTGTACTGTCTGTTCATAGTTTTACAGATGTTATATTTATTTCCTATTTGATACATCAATAAATACTTGCGGCTTGCGGCATGTTTTTGCAGTGCAGCAGGGGGCAGTGATACTGGTGTGAATGGAGAGCTATCCAAGGTCCTTAAATCGTCCATTTTCCTGATTCAAACTTCAGTCAAGTCAATCTTATTTACAAAGCACTCTATAAAAGCCGCATCTGGCTTCAGAGGCCCATATTGAAATGAAATATGATGGCATCCATTAACTAAAAGCTCTCAAACAGATGAAACTGGGAAAAACTGCCAACATCCAAACGGAAAGGTAGTATGTAAACCAAGAGAGATTCCCTCCCCTTCAGGTAGAGTGCGTTCAGCGCCACATGGGCAGGCATAAAATGGCAATACAATGCCAACTATGACTTAAAGATACAAATAAATAAACCAAATTATAAGATGTGATCGGGTAGTGAAAAACAAGCACACTCCATATGATCTCACAGCAGTTGAAGTCATGAGGTGAAAGGTGAAAGGTTCAACCGCACGCTTGCATGCGGTTGCATCAATGTCATCACCGGTAAGTGATTCCTTATTAAGTTCCTAACGGCCGATTTGACTCACGCAGGATAACCAACAGACTTGGAATGCATGTGACATGCGCTCAGCAACATGGAACACTCACCTGTCGGAAAAGGTGACTATGGCTTCAGACTTCAATCTGTAAAGGAGGTGATTTGTTTGGTTTTCCACGTAACCATAAGGGTCAAGCTTCAGCACTGTCAGAGCCGTTCATGCCGGGCCTCCTCCCCTCCAAAGTAAGACGCCACCACAGTGCCCCGTTTGTTGCCAACGGGTAGCAAGACATGTCTCATGAACTGCACAGGATCGCCGCTCCGTCTGTGCAACGCCTCGGAGCGTCCGTGGCGCAGCCGAAGGCGCGCCGTTTGGCCCCGTGCAGCGCCTCTGAGCAAACGGCGCAGTCCTTCAGAGCTCCCTGCGTGCGGCCCCTGACGGGCCCCTCTACAGCAGCCTCCGAAATGAAAACCGAGCGCGCCGCCTCGCGTCACGCTGCGGGTGCGGGGTCGGTCGAGGGGTCATTGCTCATTTTCCGAGCGGATTCGTATCTGGAGCGCTGAGTCCCCCGAGAGTTCCCTCGCCCGGCTCACTGGTGAGGAATATCTCTCAGAGTTGGCCCCTCCCCACGCCCATCCGTTTCATTAAGCCTCGACTCCCATGTGGCCCTCTGTTGAGGCAGTGGGCTGCAGAGGGGGCTGGGCTGCAAACCCGTGCCCGTGACCCCTTGACCCTATCACTCTCTCCTCATTAAGGGGGTGGGAATATGGGCAGTATCACACTAGTACTAAAACACGCCTGCCAGCTCTTTCTTCACACAGAATCCAGTTTCCCCAAGTCAAACCTCCTCCAATCCTCTCATGGCGTGATCCGAGGTGTGAGAGAACATCATGGCGGTGATTCTCCTAAACTTGAATTCAAAGAAAATGAGCTGAATGTCTGCTCAGCCTAACCCTGTAATCCTCCCCCCCCCTCCCCCCACCACCACCCCCATTACAGTGTACTGTTTCCACCCCCCCTCCCCCAGCTGTCCAGGTATAAAGCAAACAACACTTAATCGGCGTTTGCCACGCAACGCATGCATTAGCGGTGAAGCCCTCCTCGCCCCCGGTTGGCATGGCCGCATCGCGGCGAGGTTAGTGGGAACGCCAAGCTTTACGGGACGTGGGCTTTCAACCACCCCCTTCGTAGGATTAGGCGCAGGTGTGACAGTGAGTGCTGAAGAAGGCATGGCTGACGGTGTCCAGGGGTGGAGTGGGGGGGGGGGGGGGGTAATGTGTGTGCAAGGTAAGCGTTTTTCCCTCCCTCCTCTCCCTCTCCCCCCAGCATGTTGCTTGCGTGGTGTATTTTACACATTCAACTCTACTTAATGACAGAGCTCAAGTATATTCCAGTCAGCTCTTAAGAAAGCCCTCGGGGAGTTTGGGAGGTACTCCGCATGCCCGGGGCCTCAGGCAGGCGCCGAAATATATAAATATATATCAATTAGGGCGGCACAATATATCGTTTCCGTGTCGTGTTGTGCGCGATAGACACATCGCAGTGCGTTGTCATACAAATGAACTCAAACACGTCACGCTTCAACTTTCTTGCTGCTTGTTAATCACCTCCTATCGCAATGTATATCGCAAAGAAAAAAAGCATTGCAACGTAATTTTTTTCCAATATCAATATACAATTTATAAAGATATTTAACTATGAATAGAAATGCACATGCATACATTCAGTAAATTAATAAATACATACTGACTAATTAACTTACACACCAACTAACTTAACTCCTAAACCAATCCATTAATCAATGGAATCCATGCAGCTGATTTGCACAACTTTGTTAGTATAGTTGCTCTGTTTTCATATGATCTCAGTTAAGCATAATTTATATCAAATTAAGTATTAGCTTGTATGAATTCCATTAAGTAATGACATAATTTATTTGCTTTTTTGTATTCTCAGAAAAACACTGACACTTTTCAGTTTTTTGACACTGAAAAGTCAGAAGAGTCGAAAAAATCTGAATTTCACAATGTATTAACTTAGCACAAGCTGAGAGGAGTGTTCATGTTGTGACCTAAGTGATAATGAAGCGCTTGTATTCCAACCCCTTGTTCAGAGATGCTGCCTATTGAGATGCCTCTTACTCCTTCATTATCACCACATTCTTGCCTTGTCTCTCGTAGCGGCTGGTGAGTGAGAGATTTCATCCAAGCCACTGCTTAATTATATAGGTGTGGAAATGTAATTACTGAAAAGAGGAGCATGACTCCTTGGCTTGACAGTTTTTTTATTTCTTCCCTACGTCGTCAGGAACGGACGAGAAGGATATCTCTTTATAGCACAGCGCGTTGCCTTGAGCAGCTCTTTCTTTTTACAGTACCTGTCTTTGTCATGGTCGCCAGGCTTACATCTCGCCATCGATCATCACTGACAACCTGACTCTATCATGCCGGCCACACGGACACATGCTCCTGTTCCTGCTGACGACAATGAATGGCTCCCTCTCTTACTTTCTTTTTTTTTGCAAGCATGCAATTTAGAGAAGTCTCATCTCCAGATTTTTTCGGGGGAAACCTGATATAAGGGAAATGATGGCTGCCGTTTCCTTTCCTGGTAGTTATTTTTTAAAGTGGTTTGGCTCATTGCATGAGGTGATAAAGTGAAGGAGAGAAGAGTTCATGATAATAATAATAATAATAATAATAATAATAATAATAATAATAATAATAATAATAATAATACTAATACTAATAATAATAAGAATGGGTGCTTTCATTAAGAAAAAGCACCAATGGGTGCTTCCATGGGTGCTGTACAACGACTTTCAACGAAACTAACAAGTTGAACAAAACAATAAGAACAAGAACGAAGAGCTGGAAAATGTATTATGTATTATACACACACAATCGATGATATTTGTATTCAGATTTTATGTTATATTATACTCATTTAAAGTCTACATCTTAGTAAGTTAGTAATATTATTAGCTTACACTTTTACTAATGTAAACTAAACAGTAAGTTCTGCATGTTGTGAATAGGTAGGCTAATACGTCTCCCAAATATTGTCAGATTATTAGGCACTATTGAGTCAATAGAATATGGTGATGCTTGATTGGATGTGCTTCAGTTCAATTGTAGATTGAACTGAGGATGCCATCTGTGGTCGGGCATGTGGAACGGGTCCAGAGAAACCACGGTAAACACAGTCATTGTAAGAAGTGTCAATCTCCCTTCAGATGGCTGTTATCTCCGGCTTTCGTTGAGGATTTCACTGGGTTTTGGCTGTTGTGTGGTTCAGTCAAGTTCTCAAGGACCTACATGTGTGCACACACACACACACACACTCAGAATCACACACATGCTCTAACACATACAACACAAACACACACAACACAGGTATACACACACTCTCAATCACACACCAACTTAATCAGACACAGACACACACATAATCCCAGTTTGGATTGAAGTCATTTTTTAATTAGGTTTGCTGGTTTAGTTTAGTTAAAAAAAAATAGCACAGCTAAAATTCGGAAGATCGATTTCATATACACCAAAAATACTAGGCTTACGTATGAAATCAATTGATAGATGAAGACTAAAGACATTTTCTCTATAATCTTAGTGTATTTTAGTTTGTATTGTAAACACATAACACAGTTTCAGTCGTCATTTTTCTAAAGACTTTTTAGTTAGTGAAAATGTTTTTTCTTCACAGTATTTTTGTCGTTATTTTGTTAGTCTTCTTTAACGATAATAACCTTTACACACACACACACACACACACACACACACACACACACAAACAATCCCACAGGCGCATGAATCTTCCATGAAGGTACCATACTAGTTGAGTGCCCTGATGTCAGGTCCCCTGAGAGACACCACCGTCTCTCAACACTCACAAGCCTCGAAGAAAGGGCAAATTGCATCGAATCACGCTTTCAAATTTGTAATAACCTGCCAGGGACTACAGCTGAAAATGAGCTAATTAGCTACCTCGGGTACATTTACATTGAGATGGAAACTGAAATGTCGATTCATGTGCACTGTCCAAGGTAAATATATAAATAAATAAGTTGAATCTAGTTGTTCAAACTTTGCCCAGTGCGCCACAATGCTTTTCACATTACGTTGATACAAGCAATATGGCAGCGTGCCCTTAAAAACCATTACATTCTGTCAGTCGGACACTTTGTAGAAAGCGACTCGCCAGAAACTCATTTGTCATTACTGGTAGAACCCCACCGAGTGATCTTATATCTTGTCGCTGTAAGCAAGATACGAATTTGCAGTCCTGTCTATGCAAGTTGCATGCACACACACACACACACACCCACACATCAAGTATTTATGCTGTGACAACAAACAGCAATCTAACACAATCACTTATGTCGACATTGAGCATCGCACCAAGCGAGTAAACAATCCCCACAGACTTTATTCCAGACAAACATGACCTCACGCCACGATGAAAAACACAGATGACGATGTCAACAAATTCAGCTTTACATGGTTTGTAAATAATGTGTAATTCCACCTTTTTAAAGGTTGCCTCGTCTGGCCTTCGTGTCTGCAAAAGGTCTTCACGGCATCAGATCAACTCAACTACGTTATGTGCCGACAATATAGAGCCAGTTTAGTCTCACTTGAATCATAGAATACGGGTGGATGGATGTGTTTATTCATTTAAAGCTGTAGAAGCTGCAGCCTTCCAACAACCACGGCAAAGACTATCTGTCATGATTATGTGTGTGCGCTGGTTTTATAAACTCACATGGCGGTGACACTCTTACGAGGCAGCAGAACACATAGATGTGCCAAGTGTGCGCTTCACCAAAGCAGTGCCAAACACACAGCTGCCTTGTTAGCCTGTATGGAACGGCCGCTTCTGTGGGGGATTTCAGTCCGTCGCGACACTCGTCCACCTTTCGCGCCTCTCTAATGCTTATGGCACAGAGTGCTTCAGGGTAACATTTGAGACAACAAGGCATCTCTTCCATAGCTCTCTCTCTCTCTCTCTCTCTCTCTCTCTCTCTCTCTTTTAGCACCAATAGAGATAACACAGGGAGGCATGGCCAGAATGTCTGTGGTACAGAGATCTCAAAGAAAGGAACAAGACTGTGTGTGTGTGCTGTTCTATGTGTGTATCTGTCCGCAGGTTTTTATGTGTATGTACAAGACACACTACATAGCGAGAGTGATGAAAGAGAGATGAGAGAAAACAAGAGTGAGGGAGGGAGAGAGAGAGATGGCAAGAGGGCAAAGAGGGACAAAGGGATTTTCAGAGAGACGACAGAGAGATTAAAGGAGCACAAGAAAAACATTAATACAGGGGGCAAGTAAGGAGGGGGTGTGAGCGCTCCCTCAGCCTCACGGTGGGACACTGGTTCATACGGTATTAGACCAGGGGACGGCCCATGAAATGCATGTGCTCCAGTTCTGCAATAGCCCAGCCAGTCAGCTCTCGGGCTACACAGCCACAGCAAGGCCATGCCACATACTGCCTTTGATGTCGGGCGATTGGGATTCAGGCGCGGAGGAAGGAGGGCTGGGGCGGGGGGTGGGGGTGGGGGGGAAGGGGGGGGGGGGAAAGGGGGGGGGGTGAAGCAGAGAGGAATGTGAGGGGAAAAGGGCGATGGCAGACTGCAGCTGTTTTGTCCCTCACAGTGCTGACAGACAGCCGTAATATGCGTCTGCCATGACAGGACCGGCATGGCTGCCCCTACCCACAAGGGTAAGTGGCGCCAAAGCAGACACGTACTACTATAACTCTTAAACCTCTCTCGTAATTGATGCACAGACGTGGATTTAAAGGATTTAAATCTTTGCGAAGCGATGTTAAGCATGTCAGGTCGGATTTGTGGTCTATACATTTATACAGTTCATGGTTAGCTTGTTCTACTTCCTATATTTATTTCATAACACCCATCGGGTTTGTCATTTTGTGTTTTGTGCCCCAACTTACGGGCCAAACACTTGCTTCAGCATTTCTGCGACTATAACCGTTCTGTATGTACAACGTGTATATTGAGCTCAACTGTTTATTCATCAAGAATCAGATACTGTTGGCGAACCAACTGATTTGACAGATTAGACACAGCATGACTGGACCATTTTTCCCCCTCTCGTTTCCAAGACTCGATCCACCGAAAAATCAAACATGATTACACCGTATCGGCTTGGGTATCACAGCTTGCCGTATTATGCATGAGCAAGGCTTATATTTTGTGGTTGCTCGTACCGATACGATCACATGTCAGTGCAACAAGGGCAGATGCTAATTTGAGTGGAGTCAGAACCCATTTGGGGAAAGGAACAAAACAAAATGTTGCTGGCCATCGCGGCTGACTGTGAGCTTTAGGCGCACACATATCATAGTCTAATTTGTATTTATTCAACCTTTATTTAACCAGGAAAGCCATTATGATTCAATTGTTTTTTGGATTGCCGGCCTGGCAAGTGGCAGAAGCAATTTAAGGGAAAGGGGGTGATGTATCAAATGGTTAAGAATACCAAAAACTCGGAAGAAGCAGACATCAGTAAACCTGAGTTTCCGGTGGACTCACCTGCATGTACTTGGAGCTCACAGCCAGCTCTGCAGTTGCTGGAGGAAACCAGACAATACTCACACACACACACACACACACACACACACACACACACACACACACACACACACACACACACACACTAGACTGCATAACTTGCATATCACCAGACGCTCACACCAGAATCAAACTGAGGTCGTGAGAGCTGCAAGGCAATAGCACCCTGCTCTCATTCAGTGTGTCCACCCTAAGGTCAACCATGCAGAGATGTCATTTATTTATTTATTGATATTTTAAAAGCCTTCCTGTCACAGAGTAGCAGCTGAATCGGTGGCTATATATATATATATATACATACACCTCTCTCTCTCTCGCTCTCTCTCGCTCTCTCGCTCTCTCTCTGACAATTACAGATGCATAATCCATAATTCACTTTTAATTCACTTTTATTTGCTGTGATTTCAGCTCCCTCTGTCTATCGCTATGCAAAGAGCCAACACAACTCTGTGATAGGCCCCAATTTCCTTCTCTCTGGCTGGATACGGTTCTCACCCCTATCGTGGGGATGCGTGTGTGTGTGTGTGTGTGTGTGTGTGTGTGTGTGTGTTTCAATTACCCCTTTTTCTTTTTCTAAGTCTATTTTCCAATGCCCTGCTGATTAGGATCAGTGCTTGGTGCCCTGTGGAATATGTATATATACATACTGATATATACACATAAACACATACATATATACACGCTACATATATCTTTTTATATTTTCTTTTTCATTTTTTTTGCCCCAACTTTTTAATGATGCCCCTTGGCACCTCTAGTACAAGATACCACAGCAGCCATTAACAGAGTTAGAGTCTAGAACAGCCATCCATGTAGCTGTGAATGCCCATTTCCCCCATCTGTATTCAATGTTTCATAAAAACCAACCCAGTGAATGCATTTCAGGACCCATATAGTCCTCTCCCGGCAAACTTTGAGTTTCTTATACTCACTACTGAAACACGGTGTACAGAAGTTCATTCAAGCTGAGAAATGTGCAGGGATATGCGCAAGGGGGATGAGGGGGGTGCTAAGACTAATAGCGTGCCTCGCGTTAAGCAGCTGGTTTCAGTCTTCTTGCAGTCTCGGTTCTTCTGCTGTGAAACACTGGGGTCTGAACATGCGCAGCTCCGTCTGAGGGCTGTATCCTGGGTAGTAGCCCGGTAGCATTATGGTGCTGGCCATCCCAAAATTGGATACTTACTTGCATCTGTGTCTGTTTGCATGGGGCCCAGAGGACGCATACAGAAAGTGGAAATTGCTCCAGAAACCTGAAATCGCCTTGTCGACAGTATCGTACGTAGTCCACGACTATAAATTCTAATAGCTCTTCTCTCAACTTTGCAAACAAAGTGAGGCTGTGTTTTGTTTCTCTGTGTCCGTCTGTCTGTTCCACCGTTAAATGAATAACTCAATCAAAATAAGACTAATGTAATGTATTACCTGATTAACCAAATACTTGCGCCCTTCCATTGATTACAAACGGTTATCACTGTGTCATTTCATGTCATACTAATACTCACTTTGCAAGAAACCCTGTGCATGTCGTTGAACACACAATTTAAATGTTATATTTCAAGCCATTCCCCAGGACGCCTGTCAATGTGACAGTTACATCATTGCATTTGCATCAACAGACCGCATTATCCTGAAGCCCTTGAGTCGTTACATTACACTGCATTGCAGCATCTATCAGTGTTACACGACCTTTGGATTGATTTAGTTGTCTACTTGATGTGATCATATTCTATCAGAACGCTCGCCTTCAAAGTATTGAGGCGCGCCAACAAGGGGTTGGTATTCAAGCCAAGTTGCTCTTTGCTGCCCCAGGAGGGTGTTCATACATAATGGATTAATTGTTTCTCAGGTCCCACATGTGAAAGGGCGAACAGGTTAGTATTCCTGCCCAGCTCTGCCCAACCAATAGGTCAACCCAAATGACCATGTCAAGCAACATACCGCAAAATGAAACATAATTTGAGTGCATTTTACTATTGATTTATACCATGTCTAAGGGTGCTTTTGAAGCGCCGTTTTAAATCCACTTAGATACATTATTCAACTTGCTAATCAATATGTACTGATTTAACTACCACACCATGAAGTATACACCGATATACACATCGACTGGCAAATCACAGCACTGAACACATCACACATATCAGACTATAATTTGCAAAATAATTTCTCAACACTCTGGACACTGAGCCACCTACACAATCACCATTGTACTGTCCTATTTACATTAAACAAATGTGACCGTCTCTTAATCGTATGAAAGTTGGCCCCACTCACAATTACCTTGGCCCACCCACCTCGGTCCACATCCAGCCACTGCAGCCTCCGGTCTCCACGGATGCAAACTTTGCTGATGGCGATTTCGGCCCAGGATCTATGTAACGACTCGAGAGAGTAGTATGAAAGCCGTATGTGCAATGGCTTTGCCCTGACATTGTGAGCATGGTTAAGCTTCGTGGGGGCTGGAGCCAGGGTGGAGGACAGACGAAGGCACAAGGCCTTGCTCGGATCCTCTCTCTCTATAGGGGTGTCGCACAAACATCTCTCACCTCTGCTGTGTTTTTATCGTTGCCCACTCGGGCAGCTCGGTCATTTCAGGTTTCTGGATGAAAGTGTGCAAAATGTCCAGCTCTGTATGTCTGTGTTTTTATTTTTATGTAAGTGCCTGACTTTTGACGAGATGAGACTTCCCTCGGATAGGAATGTCTCAGGAGTCTCCGAGGAATACTGATTGTGTAAAAGGCACTTTCAAACTTCCCAGTATCCTTTGCATAAAAGAAAAAAAAAATTGTATTCATTACAGCTATTTAACAGCATCGGATTTCTGCTAAAACGCTTGTTATTTGATCAAATCTTTGTTATGATTTTCCTTACTGATAACGAGGAAACTGAAAATGTACTGAATAGCACTGGCAACAACAGGCCCTAATTGGACAAAGAGATAAGTAATATGTATGCAATTTCTTTGCAAGAGTCCCTATAATTATGTCTTCCACCAGAAAGAAAAACTAATAATAATGAGACGGTTAAAGTATTACCAGAACAACTGCTTCAAAACCTGCTGGTCAAAGAGATGCAGTCTGGAGATTGTGTACAAAGGCAATCATAATACATAAATACAGTTATACTGTGTTTTGATCAACCAAAGAAACTGACATATTAGAAGGACTCCCTTTCACCCTGTTTTGTGCTGTACTCCACTGTACTGCAGTCTTGTTCAGTCAGCAAGGGTACCACTGGCAAGGATGCCAGGGGGAAACGGCGTCCATTTTGTGCCCTAACGAACCAGCAGTAATCATCCCAGGAATAGCCTTGTAGTTGGTCGGGGTGCAAATGGCTGGGTAAAAAGATTAATTGGATTGGGTGAATGTTGGAAAAACACAGGGTGTGGAATTAACAAGCTGCCTCCAGTCAGTTCATGAAGGGAGGAATCCGGGAAGATAAAGGATTTGTCATTGTTGCGTCCAAGGACGTCTTATCGGAGCTATCTATTTTTTTTAATCTTTTAATTGCACAAGTTTCCACAGGAGTGCTGAAATAACAAAAGTCAATGGGATAAATAATAATATAACAGCCCGAGTAATGATATCCAAGCAGTTCCTATTCACAATTTGTTCAATTAAAAATATTTTGCTGATTGTATTTTATTTTGTGACATAGGGGTTGTTTTTATTGTATTGTATTATATGCATTATATGTATGCTATGTTATAGATCCCTCTGCAACATCTTTCTGACCTGTCAAAGTCAATCCCAGCCTTGTTTAGCATATCAGGATTATGAGTTTGTGTCTCATCCGGTTCTGTCACAGTGTTATGTTGATGAGCGCGTAGTTGATCAGTCTTTATTTATTTAACACATTTAAGTGTGTGTCAGCATCTTGTCTATGAAAACTATGCCATGGCTTTACCCCATATTGTCCTATTTAAACTGAACGAAGGCAACAATAAATTTGCCCCAATCTTGAACACTATTTAAGTATAGCATACATACCGGTAATATGTCCTAAAATTATGTCAAACTTCTTTGATTTGACTCAACAAAAATAATTACGGAATTACCAAGTACCATCTTGATTACCAAATCCCATTCCACGACTAATAGTATCCATCTATGGATGTGAGATCTTTCTATCTGCCTGCATTCGACACACTTGACGAGGCATGACTCGGTTTTAAAACCAGCGATACCGTCGTTACAGCGCCGGGTTGATTAACAAAAGGTTAACCGCTGAAATACTGGCACCATTAGGGAGGGCTCCTTAACAGTAATTACCACCGGGCTCATTCACCAAATGATTCTGTATTCATGCTTATCTTCATGCTTGTTGATTCAACAAGCGGCACAGTGAAGGCAACCCACTGTCGCTAATTCGCTAACCCCATTGAGATCCCTTGATGGAAACGTCTTTTAAGCACTCAACCACAGTCAATTACTGTTGACTTACAGTAGACAATGGATCAATCCCCCCTTCTCTTTATCTGTGTGTGGGGGCCCCTGCTGAGGCAAACACAATGACACTTCTTTTTTTTCGTTCTTTTTTTGGGCAACACAAAACAGTTTAAGTGCTTTACTTTTCGCCACCAAGGACAATTTGCCTTGCCTTTGCCTCGTCGCTTGCTTTCGCAAGCGACGGGATATCAACACTGTGGGCAAAACACAGACAGCATACCTCATGAGCTCTAAAGATGACCACTAAAAAGCAACGGCTGCCTCGCAATGCACTGCGCCTTGAGTGACGTCTCAGACATTTTCCACCTTTTAGGCTGTCAAACACAGCGGCGCCACCCAGGAACATGGTGCAATGAAAAGGGTCATATTTTCTTGTCAGCCGGGATATTAGAAAAAGTGTGAGTGGGGTGTGCTGTGTGGCCCTTACTGTTCTAAAAACATCTTGCAAACTATCACATTTTCATTATGTTGAAGGAACCCAGGGTTGCTTTGCCCGTGTGACATAGCCATTTTGGATGGTCTTTAGAAGCAATTAGGTATGATGTGTGTTATGATATAAACACAGTTGTTGTCTTTTATGAACCATGCACAACAACCACGCAGTCCAAATGTCTTTGTGGGATACACTCCGGGCCGCTGAATTGGTGAAGTGTGTCCATCATGGCTACGTGCGCCTAGAAAATCAGTGTCAATAAATTCTGTTCATAACTCTTCTGACACGCAGCTTGATGATCCAGGATCCATGAATCATCAGATTGAATGTCCTTCTCAGTTATCTGTTTGGAATGGTAATTGAGGACAATTAATGGCCCAGAAGATTGGAAAAACGGCATTGACATGTCTCTCTGACTTTCTCTCACACACGCACACGCACACACACGCACACGCACACACACAAACGCACACGCACACATTCATAGCTCAAGGGAGGAATCCAGCAGCGTGCTGGTTTTGTTTCGTTGCCTGCCTCTCCCCAGGACCTTCACTGGTGTCTAATGTTTGGAAGGAATATGTCTTTAGCAGTCACTCTGGACTCTCTGCTGCTGGAGACAGCAGCCATGACGACCCACTGCGCCACAAAGAGGCTGCATAATGTCGATTGTCTCCTCTGTTCAGAAATGCACTTTGGTACACAGATTGGTTTATCTTTATAGATTTTATCCTTCTTCTTTTCTTGTTGTTGCTTCACCCGCCGTTTAATTAGATGCGGTCAGGTACAGGAAATGAGCGATCGATTGATAGCACATTTGGGCAATCTGGAGATAGAGCCATTGTTTATTGGTGTTGCTTTGATAACCCTTGGAGACACTGCAGTTATCAACATGAGCGCAGCAAGGAGAGAGCAGCCATCAACAAATAGATTCTCGTGTTCGACGTCCGTGACGTGATAGAACATGAGAACATAATCATGTTTTTCCCCCAATATTTTGTAAGTGACACAGATGCTCGTACAAATTGTATCATATCATGTGATGCTGCTGTTTTTTTGTGAAGGGTGTTGGGGGGGGGGGGGGGGTGGCGGCTGTTAACACAAACACACATGCACACACACACACACACACACACACACCGACATGTCCTCCCTCAGCTGCTAAGTGGGGAGAATATGCTGTGATACACACAGAGGAGAAGCAGGGTCTCTCTGCCTATCAGGTGTCTCTCAAGGCTGAAACTCATAGGGTCTTCTCCAGCGATCCCATTACATCAAACATCAGACCACCGCATGCGTGTGTGTGTGTGTGTGTGTGTGTGTGTGTGTGTGTGTTTGTGTTGTCAAGCACTGTGAGGCGGCGCAGCAGAGGATGGGGGTCGGTAACGTGAGCCTGCCAGTGTGCGCTGGTGTGTGTTTGCACCCTGTGTCCTATGGGTCACAAATGAGTTGCTCATGTGATGCCGAGGTTAGCAGTACTCTGCTCACTCCTTCCGTCACCCGTTAGCACACTTTATGATATCCGCTATGCACACCTCACTTAAGTGAATACGCAGCCAACTCCTCATCAAATGTTAATGTACTCAAGTCCCACTGGAGGCCTCCGACAGGCATGTGCGGTCTGTGTCTCTGGGTCATGATGCTGGTAGAGGACACGACGAGAAGACGTTGCGTGAGTCCAGGTGGTTGTCGTTGGACTATATAAAACGCACAAATCTGGTGGAAATAGTGGGTCTCGGGGTTCAAGATAAACACAGCTGACTTTGAGGTCTTCAAATGTGTTAAATGAAAGCTATGACTTATGGATGAGTTATGAGTTAGTGGTCTTGTAAGAAACGGCATGCCGCTACAGCGTCGGTGAATACAGTTGAAGGGTGCATGGGGGGGGGGGGGGGGGGGGGGGTTGAGAATGTCGACCTCGGCTGATCTCTTGTGTAAAAGAATAGTTGAAAATACACTGTGAAATAGCCTCACACTCCAGCTCCTAGCTCTCTTTTTTCTGACCCCTCCCAATTGATACTAATTGGCAGTAGGATGGCATTCTCTCTCTCTCTCTCTCTCTCTCTCTCTCTCTCTCTCTCTCTCTCTCTCTCTCTCTCTCTCTCTCTCTCTCTCTCTCTCTCTCTCTCTCTCTCTCTCTCTCTCTCTCTCTCTCTCTCTCTCCCTCCCTCCCTCCCTCTCATGCGGGTGTGATGAACTGCCAGCTCCGGAAATAATCCCGGAGTTTATCTGGAAAGGATCATCAAGGCCTTTAAAGATCCTCTGTGAAAGCTCAGAGTCGTCTATTTTCCCCTCTTTTTCCCTTCCTCCTCTTTGTATTTCTCAGCGTGCCTCGCGTCTCAAGACGTGCGCTCCATCGCAATGTCAAACACCGGATGGAAGGCATTTTTACAGACTCCACAGATTACCACCAAAGGGGGTAAAAAAAAGGGAAAACAATGTTTTGAGACAAGAAGCACTAAACTGATTTGGATGATTAAATGAAATGATTAATTGAAACTAACTGTTGTCCTGTTAAATTCAATTAGCCTCCATTACGATTATCATGACATGGATGCAAAAACGAAAGAGGAAAACAGGAGGAAAATAGCACCATGCATTTGCTGCATCTTGGTCTCTAAAAGCAGCCATCTTGTGTGGCACTGCACAAACAACACCACACACACACTGCTGGGATATAGATCTTAAGATATATCATACATTAATTTAGCCCAACCGCCAACTGGCAGTCCTCATTTTTCAAACGGCTAGAAATTGACTTCAGAAGATTCGCTTGTTTCTTTGTTTTCGTTTCTGTGGATTTTCCTGCGGTGTGCTGGGTGTTTTTTTTTCGTCAAGGTTTACAGTCCTTTTTTCCTCGCTGCTATATAACCTGACAGTTGACAAAGTGCAGTCAGTTTTCATGGGTGAACGGGTGTATCTATCAGGTCCGGGGATTTCAGGGCTTTCATTAAACCGTACACACCAGTCTCCTATACATCTCCTTCACCTCAGCCTTAGTAAGCTTGTTGTTAAATAAGTCAACACATCCCCCCATCCCGCACCCTTGTTTGGCCACGGAGCATTTGAGAGTAACGGAATAGAACACGCCATTCCATCTCCACAGTCGAACTAATTACACAAGGCCTTTATTCCCGTATACATTAAAAAAACATTCCCGTATACATTCGTATACATTAGAACCTAGAGGATGGATTCTTGTTGCAGGCAACATTTGATTGGAATGGCTAGGGCTCGTCCTCCTCACCATAGGATGTACCCGCAAAATGGTCATCAATCGGGACGTCCTGTGATTCCACTGTGACGGCCACCCCTATTATAGCGGGGCTAAGGGTGAGCCACAGAAGATCTGATGGATTAAATATCCCGATACTTGCTTTTTTTCTCACCGCTAACCTGCCGCCGAACACAGGGGCTGTGGCGAGGGTGACTTTGCTATCTCCATTCAAACTTGAAACAAATCACCTTTGACAGGTTCAGCTCCCCTTTGAATCACTGCCTGACAAAGAGGTCAGTCGCTGGATACATTATTTAAGTCCTAAGGAGAAGAAAGTGGTCAACTTCCACTGAAATGCATACATCTATATTGTACCGTGCTATGTGGTTGTCGCTTTTATAGCATGCAATCACCTTGTTTGAACGCTCACAGCCACCATGCAATCACCTCGTAGGAGCTGAATTCCAGTTTTGTATGCATGTATGTCCATAATCATTGACACACATGTCTACATTGAGGTGGCAAGACGTTGACACCGACAGCTGCTCAATCCATAGGTGGTTTGTGCAGATTTAGCTTATATGAAGCAGCCAGGCAATCGTCACCCATCCATCCATAAGAAATAAAATGGTATTATAATGTATACCAATGTTATTAAATGCAGCCATTGGCTGCTGTGAACATATACTAAATCGTTCTAAATCACGCTCCTTGCGATTTCCATCCATTATGCCAGAGCACTGGTTCAGACGTTACTCCTTTGACGTTAATCCATAAGAAATGAAATGGTCTTATAATGTATACCAATGTTATTAAATGTATACATTCATTTACTTTTTCACCCTAACCCTTACCTTATGGGTGTGTTGGTGCATGAATTTACCATGCTTCACTTTTGGCCAGTTTTTAGGGTTCAAATTGCTAATTCCTTGGCATATTCTTCCTGCCAGAATATAACATCATCGTGTCACTGCTGATGTTTTAAAAAATATAACAAAAATATAAAACATAGCTATCCACCATGGAGCTACAGATTTCAATGTCACCTTTCATTCCCTCTTGACTGACTTTGACCATAAATCTCCACCACCACCAATGAGGGAGCAGAGGTCACATTTGCCACACATTCAAACACATGTTGTCTGGACGATGAATCACTCCCAGAGGCTATACAGTAGACTGCACAGCCAGGCCCCCTTAACTGTGTCAGATTTGGTGCTGCCTTGGAGTGCACCGTTGTGAACCAGTGGAGCCCTGCCCAACTAATGGTGTCTGTTCCCTTTCGGGGACGTTTTTGCTTTTTTTTTTATACAATCTGTAACAGCTCCGATTTTCTCATATCTTGGCAGCTCGGCTACTTTCCTGACATGTATCGGGCGGTTTCTGTTGAGAATGAGATAGAATAGCATATGTGTACGTCTCCAATGGCTTTTTAGCTATTTCTCTGTGGGCTGCAGCCCCTTGGCCAACACCGAGCAGAACCGCCTCTGCTTGCCGCTAGTACAGACGTTATGTCCCGTTAGCATCTGCCTTCAAATGCGTCTAGGGGCCTCCCTGAATCCACCCAATTAACCTTAGTCAAGATATTCAGCATTTGCCTTAGTTGGATGTAATGGAAAATTGGACATAGGCACCAGGAGCATAGTGAGCATGGCAACCAGGCCCAGATCTGGGACAGATCCGTCACTTTGACGTACCTCTGCCATGCTAAGCTGTATGGCTCGGCATATATTGACGGTGGACAAATCTCTTAATCCTTCACTGCCCAGATACCGATAGTGAGGTTTAAGTACTGGTGTACACCGTGAAACACCCCCCCCCCCCCAAAAAAATACATTGATTTCAGTAAGCTTTAACGTGTCCCTGAACACTGCCTCGGTGTACGCGTGGATCTAGACCCCCTCCATGACATACACTACCCACTCGACCCTCCGGGGCAAGCGGCTGTGACCGAGACGCAGCGGCCATTGGCTGTCTGTGAACATATGAATCATTCTAAATCACGCTCCTTGCGATTTCCATCCATTACGCCAGGGCACTGGTTCAGACGTTACTCCTTTGACAAACAGTGCAATCTATTTGACTTGTTTAATATAGGGCGAAGGGTCCAGTCCTTGCCAGAGTGCAGGAAGGTAGGGTGCTCGACTTTGATATTAGGTTTTTCAGGCAGCAAGCGTAGCCTGTGGTCCTATCGAGTCGGGTGGAATGAAGGACGGCTGTACTTAAACTATAAGATGAGCATACCTCTTCCGAAATGATGGCGTCCTATGCTATACTGGGTTCCAGGGTTAGCATTAATATAAATACTCAAATGTGCAGTGATTTAATGTATTTCTTTCTCCATTTATATTGACTTAATTCGTGTTTGAGCGTTAAATCAAAGAAGACTCAAAGCGATCTTAAAAGCAGGTATGGTTTCTCCCTGTTATATGATTCTGGAAATTCATATCTGGGGTAATAATCTGCCTCTCTGGGGTTGGATATCAAATGTGATGGAATATGTGTGGTCAATGTCAAAGTCAGCTACTTCTGAGAAGCTATATCTTGTTCGGACTCAGCCAAGCGCAAGTCTGAATGTCACAGTCTCTGAGACATCAAAGGCTCCCTTTTGGATTCATTAATTTTATGTGAAGGTCTTCCCTATCAATTATTGATGTGATTAAAATGTTTTGGCGTTGTTTCTGTCTCTGAATTTCTACCAACAGCTGTTCCGCCTAAACTCTGTACAATTCTCTCCAGTCCATAGCGAGTGCATTGCTCTTGAGATAGTGTGACGTCAGCTGCGGTTTCTGCTATAGGCGATGGAGGTGTTTGCCTTGGGTGGCAACTTGGATTGGAATGGCAGAGCCAAGGCCATCTCTTGGCAGGGATGGCCTTTCTTTCCTAATAATGACACCTCAAAGACCCAAACCGTTAGAATCATCCCTGGTTCATTTACCACGACTGGGTCTCAAACTAAGCGAGTTAATGGTAAGGTTGAAACATCTCTACACAACGATAGAGATGGATGGGTTAGCGATTATTAGGGATGATTAATTGATTGTTATGTCCATTCGTTTCAGGTATTTCTGCCCCTTCAATTCAAGTATGAGTTGAATTATTAAGTATGATGAAAGCTCACAATGTCTCTGCCCCTTCCTTTCCAAATTTGTGGCTTCAATTGAACAAATAAACTTGTATTTTTCTCTTGTGGTATATAATTTAGACTTTCCAAGTTTGAAAGCTAACATAAATAAACAAACCTAATTTATGGACACACTTTCAACACTGTGTGGAGCATTATCAATTTTGGATATGCAGATTTAGCGTGTGAAAAAGACAGCGTCTTTTTCGAATCCTCTTTTGGAACTACATGCATACAGATTTTTTGTGCCAATTTTATGTCAGTGTATTTCAAAACATAAATCTCTCGTTACATAAATTGACAATGTTTAAGAAAATAAATTTAAGTAATGATGAATGGAACTTGTACTTGGAGAGAAAGATAGTCTTAGCTAGAGAAATTTCAGGAAAAACAAACAAAAACAAATTGAAAACATAATAACATAATACTTTAAAGCACAAAAAATGATACGTAAAAAATATTCATACATAAATAGGGTTTGAGCCACACAATCAGTTATTCCTCTTTGGATTCACAATTGAAGACCAATTTCCCATCTTTATCTGTTTGACTTTAAAGCCCCTTTGAAGAGTTTGTTTTGAGCCTGTTGTTGTTGTTGTTTTTTGTTTTGAGCCTGTTGTTTGTGACTGATGTTTATTTTTGCGCTGCAATGGCAATGACGTCCTTCAGCTATGAACAAAAATGAAATGATTGACGACAACTTTTGTCCTATTCTGATGAATGGTGGCATCGGTGCATTGTATTCGTTTACCACCAACATAATTATAACCAACATCACTGCTATTTTAGCTCGGTTTGCTTCTCGTCAACACAAAACTAATGTGTTGACGTGCTTCCTATGACCATGTTCTACGTACTCACTTTTTGCATCTTGTTGTGTGTTTGTTGTTGTTGAAATCTTCAGAAGCTCCGTCGCTGTAGAACTTCGTCCAATACTTGCACACAGAATTAGCACACAGAATAAGTACAAACAGCGTGCACACCAAATAAGTCTGCTACTGAAAAACAATATTTTCTATCTGAAAGCGTCAATATACTCTAGTCGCGAGTATTGCACCATGTGATGGAGGAAGGAAGGATGGATGGAGGAATAAAGGGAGGAAGGTGGGATGGATGGAGGAATGAAGGGAGGAAGGAGGGATGGATGGAGGAATAAAGGGAGGAAGGAGGGATGAAGTGAATGACGAAAGGAAAGAAAGAAGGAAATGATGAAAGGAAGGAAGAAGGACTAGGCTATGACTAGATATTTAAACGTAGACAGTGGAACACAGTGTTGTGTGTCTCATACAGGCTTGTCTTTGGGAATCACCCATCAGACGTCCAGCATGCTTTGCGACGCTACATGCTACCAAACCGCTTAGTGCTCCATCGCATAGTTCAGACCGTGACACTTCAGGCACCCCAGGGCTCTGATCTGTACCAAAAGGAGAAAAAAGGGAGACAAAGACACTTCACAGCGGGAGACAAAACAACATTCGTTCTGCAGTGCGTAGCTTCATGTTACAAGCCACTTCAACTGTGAAAGACCACGAGCAAAGAAGGGAAGGAAATTGTCAGCTCACGTCAGATGACTCAGAGGAAGGTTTTCCTTCGTTTTCTTCGGAGCTGCGTGCCCAACCCAACGTGACCTAATTGTTTCAATGCGACGGGTTTGAATCTACATCCTCACTGAGGGAGTTGTTAAAAACATACGTACGTAAACTATAATAATAAAAAAGAATCTAAGTCAAGGTTAACCCATGTAAAACAAAGAATAATTTCACAGTTTGGCAAACAGTATTTCCTATGAGGCGTTTTGGAATAAAGACTACAACTCCTCTGAGCCCTGTTCCCCCTAACCACGAATACTAAGTGGACTAAGACAGTAAGAGTAAAACAATTATTATGAGTTGCCATTAGCTGTAGTCAGACATTTCAATTTTCCAAATTAATGTTTCAATATTCTGTGATGCTAAATGTACGCACATATTGAATGCAACGTATTTTTTTATTTTTATAAAATAAGCTATCCTGTTTGCTCAAAACCATAGCGCAATAGTGTGCATGACAAGTGTATGCTTTTCTTACATTAAAACTTGCACTCACAGTCCTGATTTGCTTTGTTCAGTTATATACTGGAACTGTTGTAGCAATGATCATTTTCTAAATTTCAAATTCCCACAGCACCAATAACAAAAGAATGACCGTTTTCTATGTTGTCTTCTCACCCACACGTTCACACACCGTAAGTGTTCTCAAAGGCAGACAATCAATATAGCTCTCATATTGTGGTCGCTGTGAAGCTGAAATGGTATATGTGACAAGCCAGTGTTCATGTAAGAAGTCTGGGATATTGATTGATCTGGTGATAAGCACACATTCTAGGACAGCTTCCCATGAAATGTTTTGTTCATTTCTAAAGCATATGGAAAATGTACACATTTCTTCAAAGGGTGTATATATAGTTAAATATATAAAGTATATATATATATATATAGTCTGTAACAATGGCATGAGTGTCATGCAAGAATAGTGGAGTTTGCAAATTGAACGAAAGCAAACTTATTTCAGGAATGAATATTGTTGTATATTTGGACATCTTTTTAATATACAGTATTTTTCAAAGTTAATTAGTAGTTTTCTAGAGTGCATTTTGTATTGGCACATTCACATTAAGAGTTTGTTTTCAGCTAAATATGCTTCATGAGAAGGCTGTGCACTAATGAAATGTAAAGGCTTTTGTTCAAACTGACATTTACTGTTCCGCTAGTCCTTTGATTTCACATGTGTTGCATTCACCCACCAGGGAGAGGCAGACCTTTCACAATAAATATTATACCGCCTTAACCCATGCAATTTCCACTTTAATGCCTCTCAGTTGTACTCTAATTCCTAAAGAACGTTGATAGTGCTGCAGTTTAGGCAATAGCCAGAGGCCTTTATGACACAATTCTAATCACGGCAAACTTTTACGTTGAGATCTGTTATGGTCCACAGATGACACTTTTGCCTCATTTCTTGAATTGAATTGTGGCCATTTAAGTCTGCGTCAACCCTTTTCACTTTCAAAATCTCAACCATGTTCCATGGATATCTTCTCAATCCCAAAGAGACAAGAAATCCTTCATCCCACTGAAACAATGGAATCCATCCGCCCTCCTCTCTCTCCCTTCTTCTCTCTCTCTCTCTGTTCCCTCTGTCTCCCACACTTTTCCATCTCTCCTTGCTAATAAGCAGTGCTCTTCTTCATGCATGGTGGAGCAGCGATCACTTCCCCCCCTTCCGCTTTCAGAGACAGATAGCAGGGAGATGGATGTGTCAGTCAGCCAGTCAGTCAGTCGCGCTGGCTGTCTCATTTCGGTCAGGTTTCTCTTGTGTTACTTCATGTCTTTTAAGGTGGACCTGTTGTCCCGTAAATCCCACACGGTCTGCACTTTGGAAGAAACGAGAAATCTCCCAATTTGTGTGGTGGGGAAGGCGGTCGCCGCTCGAGAGGCCCAGCTTTGTTTGTTTTGCTTGGGTCCTTCTGTCTGTCTTGCAGACGTTGTTTATCCGTCCGCCTGTCTGTTTGAGAAGTACTTTAGCGTCGCAAGTTCACCTGTGTTTTGCCAGTTTTGCAATTCAAATCATGGAAACGTGTGAAAACTGAATGCAGAGTGCGCGGGCTGCACAATTGGATGGATTCTGACTATGTTCGTCTCCATATGCCTGTCCTCCATTACACAAATAATATGGTTAGGATACGGCAATAGGATGGGTTAATCTAAATGCAGATGCTATCTAGTGCTCCATTACATTACAGACATTGAAGTGATGCTGTTTCATGTATTGACTGAATGTGCAGTTATGATCTGCCAGCATTTATTTTGTTTTCTAAAAATGTAACACCAATGCATCCCTGAAGTCTTCCCAATCTTTTATGCGGTACCTTACTTTTTAAATAAATAATAAACAAATAATCGTATTAATTACATTTGTTCTAAAAAAAATATCTAAAAGCAAGCCAATAAAAGTCAACATTAATTATAAGCAAGGCGCATGTATTACATGTATTAGATGGGGTACAATACGTCACATCAAATACTACAACAAGAGTAACAATAGAGCAGCCACTGCGTGCATCCTTTCTTTATTACTGATATCTCGGTGCTGGTCATGAGCTATTTGCCCAGCCCGGTATGGTGGTGCGTTTGATCTGTACTCTGCAGTGTGCTGTACTGGACGTGTACTAATTCCCAAGCCTCTCTAACGCTCGTTACAGAGTAGTGCTTGTGACCCTCATCTGACCCACTATCTCCATCTGATAACAGCTGCAGTGCCAAACCACTGTTAAAGTTCTTTAGTATCGTTTTCTTTCCTTTTTATCTACGCTTTGATATACATCTGGGGTGCCATACCTAAATATCAATGTTTTTTCCAACCACCCCCCCCCCACACACACACACACACACACACACTGCAATCCGGGACCGAGTGATCAACTGATCCCACTTAATGCTGCCTTTGTCTTCCCCCATTGATGTGCAACTAAGAGGGAAACCATAGCAGGAGGAGAAGGGTAAAGTGGTGGTGGTGATGGGTGGGGGTGGGAGGGGGATGTTGGCAGTTGAATGCATTCCGCTTCCCCACGAGAAGATCCATGGATGTGACGGAAGAGACACACATGACGTGTTATACCCCTTACCCCACCCCAGCCTTATTTTGGAGTTGAGTTGTTTCTTCATTTTCTGCTCTCGTTTTATTTTTGTTTTTAATGGTCGCATCTGGGCCTGCCGTCGCCGCAGTTGTTCCACTCCCTTTGTAGCTGGTCTAATTGGCCTGGGTTGCATCCTGACACAGATTATATGTGGAGTTTTTCATTCATCTACTGTAGCGTTGGCTTGTGTTCAAGTGCGGGAAAAAAGATAAACACGCGCCTCGGATCGAAGTGCTGTTTTTCAGAGCCTTGAGTTTAGGGCTTCATTCACTTGAGATTTAGCCTTTTGAAAATGCAAGGACAAAAAAACACAATTAGTTTGGTTAAAACAAAAAAAAATTCCTAACTGTTTAATTCACTGCGAATGATTCTGTTTCACAATTAATTGTTTTTGTTCTGCAGTTTGAAGTTAATATTATTCTCTTTTGTTTAATATTGTTTTTGCATCTCAGATTAAAGCGTTCTACCTGAGAAGAATATCCTTGAAGGGAACCTGCTGGATGGAAACAGAGGGATTGTACGGGCTCATGACTCTTATCAATTTATATCCATTGCTACCCATGGAAAAAACATAAGAATGGAGGGGGAAAAGTACACTTGGTGGACTAAGCCTCCTCACAAATGCCGTCTTTGTTTCCCAAAGCTTCAAAGAGAGATGGGAGAATACAAGAGTCTTAGAGACTGGATTTATATCAAGCATGATCCTTCTCGTGGGATGTATCAAAGACACAATAGACGAAATATATAGCAAGAGATTTCTTTCCAAAATGTTGAAAAATTGCCTTTGTATGCATTATATCAAGGGAAGTATTGCGCATAATCATGGCTATTAAGGGCATATTTGTGGTTTTGTTTCATGATTCTCTGCTTTTTGTTACTGCGGATGGGAAGAGCTCATTACTTAATTCTAGTCTTGAACCCCTTTGTGAATACATCCCTTCTACCACTTAACCATGAGAGACAGAGGCAGCTCATTTCAGCACCAGCTTGAAGGGAGCAATTTGAGGTCTTGGGATTTGTGTTTTGTGAGCTTGATCAATGCATGCTTGGGGCAGAGTTTGGCCGTAAATGGATTAACTGTGGAGAAGCATGGGGAAATGTTTTGGTTGTTCTGCAGGCTAGGTGTATCATTGACAATGTTGTATGTTGTAGTTGGAGGCACGGATTGGAGGTTACTGTGTTTTAAAGTTGAATCATACTGGCACCATCTGTCTTACTCACAAAAAAAGAAAATCCACATATAATATGTTCCCTGTTCCTGTCATGCATTCACTCACATTCCCAGACAGATGAAAAGGAAATTAAATGCCCGGACAGAAATGTGTTAGAGTAACAAGGAAGAACCTGAGCAATAATAGAGTAAATGCTTATTATAATCGTTATAATGACAGCACACGTGCTGTCATTTAAGCACTTTTGGACGGTGATGAATGAAGCGAGTGCTTGCACGTCCCTGACGCGAGAGGATGTCTTTAACGGTGGAGCATTTCAAATGCAGAGCCTGCCGAGCAAGCTGGCGAGCTGGCCCACTTTACATAACACACACACACACTCTGCAGGTGTGATTCAAGAAGAGGCAGAGCGAGAGAGGCAGAGCGAGAGTGAGAGAGATAGGGTGTGAATGGCCAAAGGCGGATTGCCAAGAGTGACCACTAACGAGTGGACGGGACGAATGACAATGATTTCCAGGGGGAACTTGCCTTAGGATGGGATGATAGCGATGCGGGAGTGCTCGGTGTCCTTTTTACAGCACCCTCGGTGAAGGAAGCGACCAAATATAGCGGGGAGCACAGCTAATTCTTTGTGCTCTCTCTGGCCTTCGATGTCTATTAACACAGCACATGGATGGTGTTTCAAACGATTCACACAAAGTGAAGACCTTGTGTGAATCGTTTGAACTCCCTCCGCCTTCACTGTCTCCAACACATCCTCAGTATATACCATAACATGGATCTGTTTTTTTGGACACGTTTTTTATTTTGCCGGAAGCATGCAAGGCTGTATCATGAGTCCTGATGAAGCAGATCAGGGTTGCTTCAGATGCGGCGTTATTTCAAGGCTGGATATGCAGTTATTTCCATCGCAACCACCGCACCATCCACCCTCTCCCAGCTACAGAAGGGCTGTAGGCCGGACGAGGTTGGGAGGTGTTTCAACTCTCACCCTCTGAGTCGTAGGCAGCTGTTCAGAGCAGAGACTTGGCAGGTAGACACATCACGGGGCGACTTGGGGGAGAAACTTGCTCCTCCTCCCCCTCTCCTCTGCTCCCTCCTCCCTCTCCTCCCTCCTCCCCCTCCTCCTCCTTCCTCCATCGCTCCCTCCACTGGCATTGGCCTCATTTATCTGTCTCCCGCACACACACACACACACTCACACAAATATTCCCCTGCACAAATTTTTCTCTCCGACATCATGTTTGTCCTGCACGCCTTTTACCCGGTTCTGTCGAATCTCAAACAATTCCCATCACTTTCTAGTTTATTCCATAAATTACCTTGCTGCCATTGCTGCAATTGTCCGTGCTAAACGCTGTCTGCACCCCCCCCCCCCCCCCAACAGCTTCACATATTACCTGTCACACACCAATGCACAGATGTCTTATTGTCACCACGACAGGCCCTGGCATCCAGACCGTATTAGCCACCCTGAATCCCCCCCTGATCCCCCCCTTTCCCCAGACACCGTAGCACTAAACACCTAAGGCTCTCCCCCCACCCCCCTCTCCCCCACCACCAGCACCATATCCCTGCCCTCCTAACAGACACTGTGCCTGAAATATGCCTTCAATTACAATGTCACATCATTGGGATTCAGCGCTAGGTTTCTAGGTTTCTGGGGTGGGGCGGTTAGTGTTCATCTAGACGGATGTAGTCCGTCACAAAGCCTCATTACATAAATGTATCTCTGTTTCATCGGGACAGACTCACATTGTCAACTGTGCATCTTTTATGGAATGACCCTCTCCCCCACTCTATTCGGGCCTGCTTGAGTATAGCGGATGGCTGTCGCGTATCATATTTGTACGACCCATGATGTCAATTTTGGAACAATACATGGCAATTCACTTTCCCATTGTGGCTATAAAATAGATAGCTAGTGTAATATGTATATAAATCGATAGAGAGCTACATGCATGCATGCGTACATAGATACATAGATACATTTAGTAAAAATGTAATTAATATCGTGCCCTCTAATGAAACAACGTACATGTATTTGTGAACAAGATTGACAGTGCATTCAATTTCCCTCCAATGAAATACAATCATGGACAGCCAATAAAAAAAATAAAAAACACACCCATTATCTCAAACGTTCAACCCATTGGATTCACTCTTTGTGTGAACCACAGCACCACGCTTCCCCGATGGAAACCCGCCATTTTGGATCGGCCAGTGCCGCTAACAAGCCTCACGGTCTGACAGCCCCGGGGGCCCGGCAGGTGTTCGGCGGGGCCGTGGTGGGAGTAGCGCGGGGCTCTGTTGCGTCGGCACATTGCGCTGCAGCGACGGAGCAACGCTTCCAGAAGCACCTGCTCACGTGCCCTGAGGCGTCCCTCCCCACACAAGCTGGCCTGTTCTGCTTCCCCAGCCGTCGCACGGAGCCGCTCGTGGTGGCAGCTGTGATCGATGCCCAGGCGCCGCGCCGGCGACAAACGTAGAGATCATTCATGCCCGCCCACGCAGGCGCTTCATCATTATGGATCGCCATCGCCGGTTAGACCTCATAAATGTTGGTTAGCTTTGTTTCGTTTCAGGGCGACTTCATGTATGTTTGCCTTTCCGCTTATGTAATGTAGTTATTTAACAATTTATATATAATGTATATTGTTAAATGAAGTGTAAACAAAGATGTATATATAGGGTTAGGGTCAGTTATGTGTATATTGTCATAGTTAATTATCTTAATGTCAACTGTCAGGACAGTTAGTCTTGAAAAGTCTACATGAATGATCTTCGTGGCTGCTCGTCTGTCACATATTGCTGCAACATAGACATGCATGTGGCGTTGAATCAATTAATGTCCTATATTGAGAATGGTTTCACATTGGTTTGACGGTGGTGGTATTTAATGTGATGGGACCAAGTTTAGCCTGAAAGCTGACACGCCAAACTGGCTTCAAACGTTATTCCAATGCAACTTCCGGACTCCACGTCTCCGTTGATCCTCGCGGATTAATGTGGCGGTCATCCCCTCTCATACAGGTTCCGGGCGGTAAATCACATGTCTGAGGTGTAAATGTATTCATGGGCAGTTTGTAAGGGAAGGTATTGACAGTGTTCTCCTGGCCGCTGGGAACCAGCACATTCCGCTGGGGTCTGAGTCGCGAAATAAGATGGATACATCCCAGCCCTTGCTGGAAGAGGAAAAGGAGAAAATGGTGTGAAAGAGGAGAGCGAGATGAGGCTTGGACCCCTAGGGGATGCAGTGAGATGCAGGGAAGCTGGGGTGGGGGGGGGGGAACCCAACCCAACCCAACCCAAGGTTTCTCTCAATAGAATCAGTCACTTAAGGAATGGGAAGTCACCTGGTGACCATAAAGGAGAAGAGAGGTTGGGGGGGGGGGGGGGGGTCGTCTCAGAAATTGCAGCACTCACACTACTAATGGTTGCGTTAAGTAAGTGAGCTTCTCAGCCCATCCTTGGCGGAATGCATTTGTCTGCCAATTCATAAACTCTTGGAGCCAATGACTGCTGCTGCAGCCGCTGCCATTTGCATTTGATTAAGTATTGTGCTGTAGAAGGACGAGACGCACAAAACAACATGTTTACAATGGAGAGCCATGAACAACATGGATGAGGGCAATTACTGGTTGATGTCCTTGCTTTATTCTTACAGCAGTTTCTGTTGCTTTTGTTGCCTACCCTGTATCATGAAAAGACCTAACCAGCCACCCACTTCGTTTATTTGCATCCTTCTTCCTACAGCACTTAGACAGTATAATGAAGAGCACAGATGTTCATTGCAGATGTTCTTAGGACCTGATCCTCTCACCAGTGTTGGTTCCACCGCTTGCATCATCGCATGGCGTCAATTCGGCGTCCACTGAGTTACTAAACATACAGATGCTGTACTGAACTCTGTGGATGTGCTTGTAATATGAGCCTGCTCCGTAGCCAGCCAGGAATACATGAGGGCTTTGCCAGGGAAATGAGCTGATGCCTCCACATTTTAAGTTAATAAGAGGCTTAATTGCCGGTTTGTGGTGTTTGCGAATGGAAAGCGCTATTTACTGCTAAGCAGCACAACATTATGTGATAGTCTACCGCCTGACCCCTCTTGGGATGTGTCCTAGCAACATTCAAATGGATGGATGGTCGTGTCCTGCTTATTTTCTTGAAGTCTTTTGACTACATCTATATTTTATGTAATGATGCAAAGAATGCCTACTGGGAGACCACAGACATTAAGGTTCAAACACAGTATCGGCTGGGAGTCAAACCCCGTAACCACTAGACGGTCTTATCCCTTAAAGGAGAGTGGGCAGTTACCAGAGATTTCAACAGTGAGTTAAGAACTATAACATATCAATGTGACAGGGGTGAGTGCACATGTGAGGGCATTGCCTCTTGTTAAGGGCTTTAATAAGCCGTCCTCTGGTTAATGAATCATATTTACCTAGCATTGCTAAGGGTTGTTCTATATCAGAGAACATCTCAGCATTTATACATGAGGCAGTCCGCCTTGAGTGACTCATTAAATGTGGCTTTTGTCTCCTCGTAGAACTAAGAAGCCTAAATAACTGCTGCCAGTTTTCCTTCAGGGTCCCTCGACAGGGGCCTATTCCAAACAAAGATGCACCTTGTGTGTTAAGATGAATCGGCTGTGCACAAATCCACACTGGGATAAGATTTCTGTGGGGAATGTGGCCATGAGGTGCTGGATGAAGATATGAAACAGCCAAGCTGTTCCCTGCTAGAACATCTGACATTTACCATACAGACTGCTCAGAGGGTGGAAGAGAGCAGCAGCAGAAAGGCTGCCTTCCGCCTGGGCCCCATTATGAGCAATAGATTTCACAATTCACTCGTCGTCTGGTATGAAAGCTAGGTGTTATGCAACGCCTTATCGTACTGCTGGCTTTCCATTAGAAATCAAAATGCATTTAAAACCAACATTGTAATTCTTTAAGTGAAGCCATGTTCGAAGGAATTTGCAATTATGTAAAAGCAACAAATCCCCTGCATGACTCTGAGTGGCCAGGAGCCTCCGGAGGGCCCCTCTGCTGCAGAACTTCAGCATCGAGAATTCCCTCTGCTTTTTCTCCACGGACTAAATTGATTTAGTAAGAATAAAATCCTCTAGGTTGATTGAGCTGTACGTGGATGGGTTTTCATATACTTCAGACACTCGTAATTGCATGTCATTCTGAACAAAAGTGATAGCCGCCGTGCGAAAGATACAATTCAGTTTGAAAAGGAGAGAAGCTTGGTTTATGCAGGTTTAAGTAGGAACAAGGCACGAGATTGAGGTTCAGCGTGATAATAATAGTAATGGCAGTAATCAACAGTGCAGCCAGTGATCAAAGGGGGACGTTTTCTGAACTTTGCTTTTATAGAGAAGCCAGCCAGTGTGATGACTCACTGCCATTACGTAGCTCACGGGCTACACTGACAAAACATCTCAGATTTGATCATCATTCTCATCGACACAATGTGACGTGAGCTACAGCTCAATTAGTCATTAGCAAGATAATCACTCGCCGGTCTAACCATGCATTTAATTACAGCTGTATTAACAAAAAGAAGACTTGTATGACAGTCAGCTCGAAGGAGATTTGGCGAGAGGACCCTGGGATAATTGCTGCCCATAAATCTAGCCATAAAAAAGGCAGAGCCATTATGCCTTGTGGTTAAATGCCTTGCTCAACAAAACTCTTAATGCTTGGGATTTCTGCGAGTTTATGTTCTTCATAATCGACGTTCATTAGGACATTTGAGGTGCATTTCATAAAGAAGGCAATGAGTATTGCGTAAAATTGCTTTAGAAGGAAATTAATCAGATGTAATGTTACTTACTTGGCAAAGAAATAGCCAAATGCAGGTACTGACTGTGTGTTAGCGTCATAGCTAATTAGCATTATTCTGTATTGTCTATTCTCACAATGGTACCTCCATGGTGATGTGATGTTGTGTCACTTAAACACAACTTCAGCATCCCTATGCCGTCTATCCAAACACAACTCTACTCTGCTTTCGTAACGCTTTGTAGTCTGGCCCCTACTTATTGTAGCTGCAACAAAGTGTGAAACGGGGATCTTGTTGTCTCCCAAGCACCCCCCTCCACCAACCCCCCTGGCGAACTCTGGCCTCAAACACAGACGTACAGACCTACCACATGGCACGTCAGTCGTGGTGACCCACACAGTTGGTGGGCCGGGCTGAGTCGAAGCCACGGGTAGCCAAATTAGCAGGAGGACAGCGGCGCCTCTGGACACTCAGTGACGCTGACACAGTTAGGCTTACAGGTAGCTAACGATGAGCAGGATGATCACTGTTGGGGAATTCATTTTGTTATCAACTAAAATGCTTCCCTGGCCAAATTGAACAACTTAGAATTGCCACTGTTCTGTTTAAAGTGTGCCTGTGTTGATAGTTACTAGATTACAGTTCAATTAGTCACTCCTATTTTCTTCACACCATTGTCTGAGAGGAAATCTGTAGTGGATATATATATATATATATATCCACTACAGATTTCCTATATATATATAATTATAATATATATAATTATATATATTCCTATTTCCTATTATATATATAATTTTTTGGGGGGCTTAGCTGAGAGCTGTTTACTGAGGTATCACCCAATGTATATTTAAAGGGGAGGGACAAAAATTGCCCCAGGCAGTAAGCGATGAGATTGTACCTACATTGTTGTAATTTAAACGTCACTAGGCTTCCAGTATAGCCTTACCTATTTGGACTTAATGACACTTGAAATTAAAATATAATTGCATCCTCTCTCCTGTTAGACAGTGCTTTTTGGTGTACAGGTGTATAAATAACATTCGGTTGAAAGGAGGGGGGAGGAAAAAAAAAGAAAATGGAGGACAACTACAGCCTCTGCCAGCTACATGAATCGCCTCTGATAAGTTCTCCGTGAGTCATTTGTCTTGTGTCAAAATAGGTGTCGACGCCTCCCTCTCTTTCTTATCTCTCTTGGCAGTTTGTGGCGTGTTTATATGCCGCTATACGCTCGCCGCCCTTCTCACTGACAGCCAGAGGGTTCCCGGCCAAGGCGCGCATTTTTCAAGAGAGGGTGCCCCTTCTTTCCTGGTCCATGACTTAATGTCAAGGGGACGCATAATATAGTATTTCCCTCGGGATCACTTCTGGTTCTAATCAGACGCAAATATGGTGTCTTCATTGCTGGATGTTGAGGTCTATCAGAGTTGACAACGGAGATGGTTGTAGTCGTCATTTTTAATACACAAGCAAATGTGTCGCCTATTAATACCTGATAGAGAGCACCTCCTGGTTCTTCTGGTTCCCAGGACTAAATCCATTTAATTGAAATTAGAACTTAAGTAGAATTGCTTTGTTTGGTCTAAGTAATATATAGTATAAGATGTATATAAATATATATAGCTCTAACCTTATAGTATAACCAAGGAAATAAGTAAAAGCAAGTTCTGTTAAATGACATGCCATTCAAGGCAATTTCTCATGTAGAAGCTGGAATTGTGGCTGGATGTCACGACCCTCCAGGATTTTAACGAGTCCCTTCTGAGTGGCCCACATTACCTTATTGCACATTCAAGTCGCAAATGTGCGGCATTACAGTACTACAGCATCATCATCCAAAGAGCTGTGTTTCAGATCCACTGCCCTAAATGTTCAAACCCATTTACCTGTGTTACAGTGAGGAAAATGTAGAACAAAACATATGATGCTGACACGTAGGGAGCCATCTGCGGCAAAAACCTAGCTACTCGCAGTATTTTCAAAGATTACATTCGAGTTGAATCAATTTCTTAAGTGAGGAAGAATTGGGAGCTCTTTCACATGTGTCAAGGACTGCTTAGCGATATCAGCTTTGGGTTGGTGTATGATCAGTTTGTATATCATCTGTAGCTTGTTTAAAGGAAGGTCAAGAAAGGTTCACGAGAGGTTGTACAAAACAACGCGAGAAAGGGGACATAAGAGGAAAGGACTTAATTTCCATGAAACATGGGTTGAATATGAAAGTGAATGAATCGTGCATTTTTCAAAACCTGTTTGCAATGAATACTATTAGTACAATTCTAAACCCTACCAAAGTCATCGGTATCCAGCATTCCACCAACCCAAGTGCTCTTGGTATAAGTCATTATTTCAGATAATTATACAGATGGAATGGAAAAAAGCCTGGTGCATATTATAACCTGTTTGGGTCAGAATAATTTATTTTATCAAAGGAGAGCACGGCTTTCTACCATTATATATTATATGGTGATTGTGTTGGTTACTTCAAATGAGTCTAATTATCATAAATATATTTGTTGGCTTGGTTTTTTTCTGCCTTTGTTTCATCCTCTAATCTGGGCATAATAGTGCTGCGTTATTTTTAGACCTTCACATTTAGTTTTCTCTCTTCTCCTAGAGTAGCCAATCTGCAGTTATATAAGTCAGCCACCAACTCATAAGTACCCTCTTAGGGACTTGTATCTTTGCTTACTTTCCCTTCCTCATTTATTACCCTCTGAGTGATCCAGTATTTTGGCCTATTAAACCATGCAGTGCTGTGCAATTTCTTTTTAAAGAACAAGGCCTGCATGATTCTTGATTTTCCTTGTTGCTGATGCCCCCTTACCAAGCGTCCGGACGTGGCAATGATTTTTTTCTGCTCGCAAGTGTTACAGATAGGTGCTGTGCTTTCGCTGCTGATGACATTCACAACATTCCCCACAAACACCTTGAAACACTTCACAGCGCGGCCATGTGCATCGTGAAGCAAAAACAACTAAAACAACTTTGTGAAATAGCTTCCAGAAGATTATTTTAGTTGTTTTTTTTACTTCCCATCTTTCTCATTACAAGCTATTATCTTGAATGAGATACAACTGTGTCATCATCTTATTTAATGGAAAACTATTAGTATGAAGTACTACATCATCTGATATGATTGCCACAAGAGGCCGACTTTGCGTTTGGCACAGACATTAGTCATTCTGCACAGTATGACAACATTTGTACAATCAAAATTAAAAAATGTAATGTATCACCTTTGACATGACGACATGAGGGATAGTTTTTCGCTGGGCGTTTGAAGGGATTTGCTCTCATGCTACTCGGTGTGTAAGGTTCCCCTGTTCTATGAATGTATGAATACGTCTTCCATCACACAATGTGTTTGAATGATGAGTACTTTAACATAGGATGGTGGTCATTTAAAGCACCTACGCACCGCCAGCAGCACAGGTGGCACAGTGTAGGAATAGAAGATAATACCTGGGTGTGATCACGCCATGTCCACGTCAAATGAATGAGACAGGACCAGGCAGTATAATCCCTTCTCTTTTCCCCCATAGTTTTGTGACTGTAATCTCAGATTAATGTCTGGGCTAGGGGGGTGGGTGGGATGTCCTCACTAGGCGATTGCACACCCAGGACATTGTCCCGGCATGTTAAGTCACGCTCGGGGCTGCAGCCTAAGATGGATTTTGTAATGAATATTCTGTCCGTCTAGCTGTGATTCCCCGGCTGAGCTGTCAAAGGGCGGCCATGAGAACGGAGGACAGAATTGTGGTGGGAATTCAATCAAGAAGGCAGTCAAGAAGCATCATTTGTTAAACCGACAATACTGTGGATTGTGTTTGGTTTGCATGAATTATGACGTTATTGTCACATTACATTTGAATGTTAACTAAATATAATACTGCCAGTTGCCAGATAAAAAATAGGAAATGGTGAAATAGAGAGTGCTTTTAGGAATACTAAGCTCCCGTTTCGCTGCTGTGTTTCAGATCAAATATTTTGATGATATGTGAGATAAAGATTTGCCCAAGCATCCTCACCGGCATCCTATTCATCAGTTGTTTTTATCAGCAACATCTGTGTCGAGCTTCTGTGCGTGTACATGAGGTTTGAGGTCTGAGGTTTATATTCACCACATAAACAGGGGGGTTTGTTTACTTCCTCACTGTGCAATTTGTTACACAGACAACACAACGTGAGCACAGAAAAAAGCATTTTTCCTCTTTTGGTCATTTGGTTTCAGGATGTCGGAAAATATCCTGAATTATGCCTGAATTGACCTTTATTTAAAAAAAGAAATTGAACTAATGATCCAACTCTGTGCTTTTTAAGCGCCTAAGGGTGCGGTGAGTGCCTCTACAGGAAGAATAGGACTTACGCTCTGACTCAATGCATTCAGAGAGCAGGGCCTCATAGCCTTCTAATGTATCAATTTTCACCTGGCCTCTCACAACTCTAAAGATCAACCGAGAGGGTTCAGCCCCATCGATTTTTGTTCTTCTTTCTCGCTCGGCAACAATTTGGATCAATAAGGATCCCTGCGTTATAAACCGCCGTGGACATTTCCAGCGCTCCTGCCTCTTGCAACCACGCCATGATGTCATCGCGTGTCATTGGACATTACCTAATGAATTATGTTGACGGGATGGATTGGCCAGCGCCAATAGCGCCGTGCTCGCCGAAAGGAGGTCTCCATCTGAAATATATTTAGCAACCAATGCACGCATGCAGACCCCGGCATATTCATTCCCATCCATGCTCTGGATCATGCGATGCCCGAGAAAGTGAGATCGCTGGATAATTGGTGGGCGTGCTTGTATAAGTGTGTGTCTGTGTGTGTGTATGTATGTGTGTGTGCACCGGTGTGTGTGTTTGTGTATGTATGTATGTATGTATGTATGTATGTATGTATGTATGTATGTATGTATGTATGTATGGGCGTTTGTGTGTATGTGCGTGCAAAATAACTGTTTTATTCCTGCGGCATTTGCAGCTCATTATTATGCAAGGCTGTGCCAGCTATCGACATGGGGGTCTTCCGACTGTAAGGATTATTGGCAATAAGCTCGTGAGGAGCAGCGGCGGAAGGCAAATAATTTTCTTAAGGTGAATAGTGATATGATACTGTTAAAGTTAGACCTTAGGGGAACGAGGAACAGGTGGGTCAAGACAAAAACGAATAAAAAAGGTTGTTTCGTTTACACATGAAGTGAATATTCATGGTTTGAGCCATTGGAATAGGATTGTAGAAAACACAGCCATTTTTTGGCATGTATAATGATGTATTAAAATCACATCGGCCAACCTTGTAGGCTTGCGTGATTCTAACACATAGTGATGTATGCGATTTCCCCGGAGTGAGTTTGGGTATTTGTGAATGAAATCCCTGCGTGTCTGTGCTACTCGGGGGTGCTGATCACTAAATGCTGCCCCGGGCCACCCGGCCTCTCTCCAGCTTACCGAGATTTAAACGCATTTGCAAATGAGCCCTCCTTTCCGTTCCAAATAAGCAGGGATGTTTACTTTCGGAATTTGGGTCTCTCTCTCTGTGTCTCTCTCTGTGTGTCTCTCTTTGTGTCTCTCTCTGTGTTTCTCTTTGTCTCTCTCTCTGTGTCTCTCTCTGTGTCTCTCTGTGTCTCTATGTGTGTCTCTCTCTTTGTCTCTCTCTATGTCTCTCTATTTGTCTCTCTCTGTGTCTCTCTCTGTGTCTCTCTCTGTGTCTCTCTCTCTGTGTCTCTCTCTGTGTCTCTCTCTGTGTCTCTCTCTCTGTGTCTCTCTCTGTGTCTCTCTCTGTGTCTCTCTCTCCGGGTGGGGGGGGCGTGTTTGGCGTGACACTGAAACGGAGGGGCTGGCGTCTCTCACCCTGCTGGGCGGTGTGTTACTCACACCGGTGATTGACACTGGTGAGTAGCCAGCGGCCGCCCCAGCAAAGCAGCTGTCTCCCCCTATTCGCCGTCAGAGTGCAACGTCACATGCGGGTGCTGAAGCGCATTTGCCTCGCGAGTAAAGGCGATGGAGGGAGTGACATGTCCAGTTTGGTTCTCAACGTTCTTACCAATGCCTGGGATCCTCTTGTCGAAGCAGTTTGGTCACCCATTTTGGAACTGAAACAACGGCAGGGAAAGAGCACGGGTATCTTTATTGAATTCAAACCGGTTTTGACTGAACCATAGCTGCAATATTTGTATTTGAGTCATATAGGCTTTGCAAATATGATCTACGGAAAACTGCATTGATAAGTCACGCTGACGTTGAAAGGGTGACAGACTCGTATAGACCGTGTTGGATATCTACTGTAGCAGATAAGCATAGGTGACATGCGAGGTAACAAGTCAAAGGTTTTGTATAGAAGAATGTAGAAGTGGTAGTTGTTGGCTCAAATGAGACATTGCAGAGAGATCTGTACAGTTGTAAAGATCTGTTCAGTCTTGCCTGCATTTGTTGCATTTGACTTGATAAAGTCGGTTTCTTATTTACATTTACATTTTCCTTTTTACTTGCCATTTGTTATGGCCGCATAGTATGGAGCTTTTCCATTATGCTGATTTACAGTTGCTCATCCTGTCCCGTGGCGTTCGCTCGTTCTCCCATGGACTCATTTCATCATCATAATCCAGTGTGTTGTTTTGATCGGCGACCAAAAAATAAACCATCCGGAAAATAAGTCACATCACCGAAAATCACAGACGACAGAGCCTCCACGACAGCAGTGTGCTCATTGTCATGTGGTTGGGGAAGGACGGCTTGTTATTCAATGCCATCCATCCATCTACCGCCCCCTTTCTTAGCTAAATGTACCGACAACACAGTGTGGAGAATTACCTTGTGTTTTCTGCAGCGTTGACCAGGGTACTGAACTGCCTAACCTCATCGACACGTCACGATGATGACTGTGGCTGTAGTTCCTCCAATGCAGTTTTGCTCTGGTTAATCTGGTCGGGATCCACAGCTGTCGGAGTAACACTCCTACCACGAGTGACCCCCCCGCAACACCCTTTTAAACCTTTTCTTTTTGATGTAAAAAAAGAGAATAATCTCTCGAAAATTGTAATTTACATATTTATTCATTCTTGCACCCTGCCATCAGTATCCGAAGATCACGCTATTCCGCTGTGGATTTTTGGCAATTATCTCTCGTCGTCACCTCTCCGTGTCCAAAGTAATTTCTCGTGATGTTGAGAGGCGCTCGCAACCCCAACGTTACTGCGGAGACCAGGAGAGGATCCAAACTGATTAGATCACCCAGAAGCCAACGCTATTTCAGCAATAGAATAACCAAACAGCTAGCATGTGCCACTACATTTGCATTATTATGCCACGGCTGTTCTATAAATGAATATAAAGAAATGTCTGTCTCGCTGTAGCCTTGTGCATAGCCTGGGCCACATGAGAGTCCAATAAATCTTTACACAAGGTGTATCTCTTTTAGGAAACACTTTTGACATTCAAGTGGCTCTTTTGGTCCAAAATGGCTGCCCTCTGGTTCGTTTCTCTCTCAAGCTGTAATGATCGGGTAAGGGTTAGCTCACACCACCGTAAGGTCAATTTGCATTGGCCAGGACTCTGCCAGCCAGTGGCGTATTGTTTCCACAATCACCACGACGACCGCCCATCGCCATACGGACCAATGAGCATCCGGTCTGTAGCATGTGCCAAATGCCCATGAAGTCATCTAATTGGATTATTCCTTTGAGATGAGATCATTGCCAGTCGCTGTGCGAGCAACACATTTGTATTCATTTCAGCGCATTTTCCATTTTAATTGAATGGCCACCCAGCTTTATTTAACAATTACGGCCAAATCGAGTCAAATTCAGTTTTGCGGCGTATAACACAGTTAAAAATGTATCGGCTCCCCGCGCAGACGGGCCTTTTCAAGGGTACGAGTCCATTTATTGAAATATACGCTGGCGTAACACGGAGCAGTGAGTGACAGCCAGCGGCGACGCGACACCGACACAGACGTCGGCGTGGCGAGGTGGGCAGCGTATCCAGGGCGCTCCCTTGGGGAAAGGGCCTCGGAATAAATGAAGCCATGTATCACGCAGCCAATCAGTGCATCCCAGCTCACATTGGGACACAGGTGCTGGATGTGCTCCCCCAGTAATCCCAATTCTGAATGAGACTGCTCCGCTGAGGGCTTCCAGTACGCCCGGCCTCAGTATATTACCAGTAGGCCATAAATCACAGCTGCACTTATACAAGCCGTGTGAATACCAATAACCGTACACTCCAGTAACAGAGAACCATCCCACCCCCCCCCCCCCCCCCCCCCACCCCCACCCCCTACACACAGCAGCAACATCCTCGACCCCGTCTCACATATTCAAAATGTCCTGTTTACACGAGGTGGGGAGTGAAATAATAAGGGCAGCGCCAGTGTCACAAATATGTTGCCCTTATCAACTGGGTACCCTCCATTCTTTCTCCTTCTTCTTTCCTTTCTCTCGAGTTTGATTGTTTTGTCCTTCCTTCCTATACTCCGTTCTTTATATGTATGTGGTGCTTGTTTACCTGCCGCAGACATCTTTTTACCGGCCTGTATTCAAAAATTGAATGGTTTTTCATTTCGTTCTCTCTCTGTTTCGCTCTCTATCTCTCTTTCTCTTTGCCTCCTTCCTCTTCTCCCCATGTACAACATGGGATCAGGGAACTGGGCAGTGTCTTTGTCAACGGGAGAGGGAACCCATTCCAGCATTCCTGATCCCTTGCTATTGGCTTCTGCATGTTGTTTTTGCTAATCCTCTCTCTCTCTCTCTCTCTCTCTCTCTCTCTCTCTCTCTCTCTCTCTCTCTCTCTCTCTCTCTCTCTCTCTCTCTCTCTCTCTCTCTCTCATCTTAAGAGGTTGCTCAGTTCAGTTTCATGTCCACATACGATGCACACGGTCAGACCCTAGGTGCCAACTCGTAGATGCAATGTAAATAAGTAAGTAGGGTCCACAGAAGCTGCGGTGTGTCTGGATTTATATCCCTCCTAGCTCACCTAAAGTGGCTCATGTTGATCTAAATATGATCCAAACACTAGTAAGACGTGTGTGTGTGTGTTGTACAGCGGTGTTAATCTTAGCTTCAAGGGTTTAATAATATAGGCAGGCGATTTGTCAAACTTATTTAGTGTCCAAGATTAGCTCCAGTTGTTTTCTTTGTGCCAAACTCAATTTATGCAATTAGGTGTAATCCAGTGTTGGGAATATATGTCACTGCCAGAGGTTTGATTAAAAAAGTAGTACAATGCCATGGCGGGAGAATGAAGTTTAGAACACAACTGCCTTATTTAATCAAGTGCTACTTTCTGGAACTCTCATCATCAGTGAGACTTACTAATAGAAGGTGTGTGTGTGTGTGTGTGTCTGTGTGTCTGTGTGCGTGTTTCATGCATTTTCAGAGACGGGTGCGTGGGTGTGTGGGGTTGGCAGTAGTTGGGGGGGGGGGGGCTGCTTTAGTCGAACACTACAGTGGACAATGCACATCCTAGACAGGCCAATACCGCAGTCTTCCAGAAGACTGCAGAAGGTAATTAGGAAGTAGCCCAGCCTTTGGATCATGAAGCAGGCAGCAGCCTCCGGTGAATCCTAGATGGACCCCGGCCAAGACCAGGCTGAGGGCAAGTGAACACCGACTAAGACCCTGAACACACGAGTCAGGGGTACTGAACTAAACCTTTGGAGGACCCCATCCCGGGTGGATGGCTCTATTTACTTCTCAGTCACTTAGCGGACTCTTTAGTCCAAAGCAACCACGCCATTCATGATGGTAGGGGTTGGAGGATCTTGCAGAAGGATGCCGCTGCAGACGTTGGGGTTTGAACCCAGAAGCTTTCTGCCGAGGGTCAAATAACCCAACAACTACACTATCCGGCGGAGGCCACACTTTGAAAAACAAGGAGACTGCAAAGATTCACTTTTGGCCAACTGCACAGCTATGGAAAAAACACAGCACTACCCTGACATGTAGCCCCAACAAGAACACTATCAATTTACCATGTTAGACACTGTGCAAATTCTGTTTACATAAGCACAGTGCTGCCGTGGTACCTTATATTTCTTGGAAGTCTCTCTGTTGTGGGAATAAGGGATTTTCTTTGCTCGTCAGGAGACTCTCAACTTGGCCAACACACTAGCAGCCTACATTCCCCAACGCGCGGGTACGCTACGCTGGCTGTCCCTGTGATGAGCGTCAAGCTTTGCTCTGGTCCCTGGACTCTCTCTGTTTGAACATGTGTGTGTGTGTGTGTGTGTCTATTAGAGTGTGTGTGAAAAAGAAAGAGAGACATGCATTAGTGTGAGCAAGGGGATATTTTATTGCGATATAGTGACCATGTAATCATTCTTCAGTGCATTTGGTGCGCAGGGAGCAAGAGAGAGAGACACAAAGACAGATGATGCAAATTAGCAAGTGGGTGAGGAATTTAGTCCATCAGCCCCCCCCCCCCCCTCACAAGTTCTGGACATTCAGCGGGGCAAAGTGGGTGGACAGTGATGGTGTTGGGAGGGAGGGAGGGAGGGAGGGAGGGCGGGGGAGTAGAACAGAACATCAGTGAGTGGCCTAGGAGGGTGGTGGTGGTGGTGGTGGTGGTGGTGGTGGTGGTGGCGGTGGCGGTGGGATGCATGGCTGGTGGGCATCAGAGTGAGAAGCCCCGAGCCATAACCAGTCCTCCCCCCACCCACCGCCACATCTGGCGATGGCAGATTATGGAGATGAAGGAGACCCTGGGAGCGAAGAGAGGGCGAAGAGAGACTTTAATAGACTACTTGAGACGAACGCGGGGTCGGAAGGAGTGAAGGAGTGCGTGTTGATCCCACAGCTAGCCCTTTTCCCATCCGGTCTGTATTTCTTTGATGAGGCAGCCGAGCCTGGAGCTTAGCGCTCGGAGATGTCCCGTGGTGAGACATTCCTGAGGGCTAGTTAGAGTGTGAATTAATGACGACGCGCCGCGAGATCTTTCTGAATCTTTCCAGTGCTGAAAGCCGGGTCCGTGCATGAACTAATTACGCCCGGTTGTCTTTGATGCAAATAAATAAGATGAATATACACTGTCCTCGTACTTTGTTCTGTTGGCAACATTTTCTGTCACTTTCGGTGTGTTTACAATGAGATCTTTGTATGTTGGATTCCTTTTTCCTTCCCTATTGCCCCCCCTCCTTCTTCCTGTGTTGCCATAGCAACAGCAGTTGAGGATTTGGGTGAAAAGGCTTCTTTTTTTAACACTTTATAGTTCTCCTTCACGGAGACGCCGCCACTAACTCAATAACACAATCATATCGATTACTTTGATGCATTTTCACAATTTCACATTGTCCAGTTGAGTTTGAAGGATGGCACTAGGTCGTCAATTCCTACCGCGGTGCATTCTTTGTGCTTTACCACCGTGTTTCCGTGTCGTTTCGTCGTTCACTTCAATGACCGGACACTAATAGAAGCAAATGGGTAGCAAAAACTAAAGCTACTGCAGCTTTTTGGAGTCCATATTCCCATCACCAGCCTCTGTGCTGGGGAGAATCTGTAAAAGAAGGCAAATGTTGTGTGAATAACCCAGCGTGTCAAAAACCCCAACCCGGAGCTTCTGTTACAGCGGAAGCTGCCCCAGTGAGCAGATCGGAGGTGACTGCCAAATGACTCGCTGTACCGAACATGTTGTCACTGTGTGCGACGCGGGACGCCACGCTTATGTCAAGCTCCACAAATCGTGCAGGACGTCGTACTATAAGCAGCACTGAAAAGTACCCGCCATCCTCTCGCCATTGCCACTCAATCAGCACTAATGTTTGAATTGTAATTGTTATTGTATTTTCTTTACATAGCAAAGCATTCATCAGCAAGGTGCTACGACGTCCAATATCAAGCTTTTGTTTACTTTGACTCATAAGTGGCACCTTGCATTTTTGCGAAAGAGAAAATACCACTTAATGCGCGTAATTTGCTGAATGATCCTGCAGCCTGTGTGTTTGTGTGTGTGTGTATGTGTGTTTGTCTGTGTCTGAGTGTGTGTGTGTGGTAGGGCGGGGGGCGTAACAGTACAGTCCCCCTATTAGGTTTCATCATGTAATCCGTCTTCTGGCTAATTAGCCACGCAGGGTGAGGAGGCGAAGAGGAGGAAGAGTGGGGGCTTATGCGTGCAGCATTAGCCGCAGATAACATTTCACGGTTAGCGTGTTTAGCAAGCGTGCAGTCATTAAGGCACAGACTAGACTGAGCGACATGATGGCACTGGTAAGACACACACACATTGATAGACACACGATGGCACATACAGTGTGTGTTGTGTCGTGTCCACACATCATACAATTACATTCTGTGTTGTTCTATCTTGTATCCCTCTACAGGATACTGTAATAGTCCCTGTTCTACTCTCTCTCTATCTGTCTTTCTATCTATCACTCTCTGTCTCTTGGTCTTTTTCTCTCAATCTCTCTCACTCTTTTTCTCTCTCTCTCTCACCTCCCAATTCACTGTACTACAGTTTAGTGTTCAGATTTCCCGGAAGGAATCTTAAGTGGAGCGAATGACAATGTGTCGGCTGCAGCACGATGACTTCCTTAACATTCATTCGAAACTCCCATGATTTCTTTTGTTCTTTTTTTCTTTGCCATTCATTGCTTTGGCCCGTCCCCAGCCCACAGGGGGGTGAGAGCATCAGTGCGGAGGAAATAGCTTAATTACACCGTGCTTGAGCTTGAATAATGCTCACATGGAAACTCCACTGACCGACCGAGCAACAACAGTTGATGTCTGCGTGGGGAATTATCGAAGGTTGTGTGCACTTGCGTTAACACAGGTCTCACAGTACCTGTGTTTATTTTCTATTTGTCCTTTTGGTGTGTGTGTATGTGTGTGTGTGTGTGTGTGTGTGTGTGTGTGTGTGTGTGTGAGCGTGCGTGCGTGAGCGTGTGTGTGTGTCAGGGGTTTGGGGGGGTTGGCTTTGCTTTAACCGACTGCCGGTAAAGGTGTCCTCCATTTTGGCTCAATTAGTGCTGCACATCACTGTTCTCCTTTAGTCAGAAGCCCTTTATGAGCCGTGTGTGTATGTGTGTGTACCTGCGCGCGGAGGTTTGTCTGTGAGTGCATTTTTATGAGTGTGCGCTCCTTCATCCTGAAGCGGGAGGGGAGGCTGTCAGGGCTCGGGGGAGGCTTGAGAGAGAGAGGGGTCGTTAATCAAGACGGGCAGGAGCGACAGCCCCGCGTTCCCAGGATGCCGCTGGAACAGAACCCCCCCCCCCCCATCCCACCACTACCACCACCACCAGCATACACCCACCTACCACCTCGCCCTAGATCTCTCTCTCTCTGTCTCTCTGTCTCTCTCTCTCTCTCTGCCGTCCTCTCTCGCTCTCTCTCCCGTCCTCTCTCTCCCGTCCTCTCTCTGCCATCCTCTCTCTCTCCCGTCCTCTCTCTCCAGTCCTCTCTCTCCAGTCCTCTCTCTCTCTCCCGTCCTCTCTCTCCTGTCCTCTCTCTGCCGTCCTCTCTCTCCAGTCCTCTCTCTGCCGTCCTCTCTCTCTCCAGTCCTCTCTCCTGTCCTCTCTCTCTCTCTCTCTCTCTCTCTGCCGTCCTCTCTCTCTCTCTCTCTCTCTCTCTCTCTCTCTCTCTCTGCCGTCCTCTCTCTCTCTCTCTTTCTCTCTCTCTCTGCTGTCCTCTCTCTCTCTCTCTCTCTGCCGTCCTCTCTCTCTCTCTCTTTCTCTCTCTCTCTGCCGTCCTCTCTCTCTCTGCCGTCCTCTCTCTCTCTCTCTCTCTGCCGTCCTCTCTCTCTCTGCTGTCCTCTCTCTCTCTCTCTCTCTCTATCTCTCTCTCTCTCTCTCTCTCTCTCTCTCTCTCTCTCTCTCTCTCTGCTGTCCTCTCTCTCTCTCTCTGCCGTCCTCTCTCTCTCTCTCTCTGCCGTCCTCTCTCTCCCTCTATGATTGGAGCACTAATTAACGGGGCTGCCTCTGCTCAGACTCTCTCAGCAGAGGCAGGGGACGGCCAACCTTTTGTTCCCTGGCCTCGCATCACACTCTGTAAAAGACAAAAACAACTACAGCAGCGGTGCACCCATATAAAAGAAAAGTTCCCAGTATATATGTCTCCCCAGTAGTATGTAACTTTCTGGAATATGTGTTTAGCTAAACCTGCACTACGTACCGCCCAACTTCTTTCCACTGCAGTCATCACTTTAGTTGGGGAAATTATTAGAAATGATGAGGTGAAATAGCGATAATAAATTCCCATTCACCGCTTGGTTATGTAAACGGTAGATAGGCTGCATGTCACTTCTTCTCCATCCCATAACGGGAGGTTATTTTGCGGCAAAGCTGGCGTTTCCTCTACATTGTCTCCATCCACACACCAAATTGATTTAGAGGAATACATTCTCAAGGGTTGGTGGAGTGGGAGGCTGGTTTATTGTCTTTCCACACTCATTGTTTCAAATGATGTTGAAACAAAAGCAATGACTGCAGTGGAACACGTGGCATAGTGCAAAAATGAATTCAGAACATTAACTTTATAAATGCTAGCTGGGGCATTTGGATAGGTAAAACTATATGTTAGAATATGATCAAGCAGAAAAAAAAGGAAAAGAAGATCTGGAGAGAAAATACCAAACATGAATGTCAAACAATAAAGGACGTCTGAGATGACTAAATACTCTGCTTGACTACCAACGGAAACAAAAGAGAGCAATGGATGCTGAAGACGAAAGACGAATGATCGCTCATTTCTGGCCAAACAATGATGCTATCGCTAGCAATGACATGCCACTTTTTATTTTAGTTATTTATTTTCTAGGCTCTGAGTGACGTTCATCAAACTATGAGCCCCCCCCCCCCCCCCCCCCTCTATTAGCTACACCCCACCCCCCATCGGGCGTGTCTAACAAAACAATTCCAGCCCCATTTGGAAATGTATTCATGGCTGCGTTACACCTGATTCCCTTTCGCAGCCGATGCATTTCTTCAAGCATTATGTTTGGTGCCCATGCCACCCACGCACAAGTTAAGAGGGCGACTTTCTCTCTCTCTCTAACTCTCTCTCTCGCTCTCTCTCTAACTCTTTCTCTCTCTAACTCTAACTCTTTCTCTCTAACTCTCTCTAACTCTCTCTCTCTAACTCTCTCTCTCTCTCTAACTCTCTCTCTCTAACTCTTTCTCTCTCTAACTCTAACCCTTTGTCTCTCTAACTCTCTCTCTCTCTAACTCTCTCTCTCTAACTCTTTCTCTCTCTAACTCTAACCCTTTCTCTCTCTCTCTCTCTCTCTCTCTCTCTCCTCTCTCTCTAACACTTTCTCTCTTTCACGCCCACCTTCCTCAGCATTCCCTTTGTTAAGCTTCTTATTCAGACATTCGCACATATATATATACATATATATATATCGTACATACATATATGTGTGTATGTATATATATATATATATATATATATATATATATATATATATATATGTGTGTGTGTGTGTATATAAATGTGTGTGCATGTATGTATGTATGCACACAATGTATTATCATGAGGGCATGCTTCTCACTAGACGATCTGCTGTCATCTTAAAGGGGCTGTAAGTGATCGTCAATCGTCGTCTAACTTCCTGTCCTCTGTTGCAGAAGGCAATCCCCTCCCTCCTCCCCAAGATCGACAGCGCATGTTTCTTCACCAATCAAAGGCCTTGTGGTGTGCCTTTTTATATGGCGTCCTGCATGGCTCCTGACTCTTTTTCCTGGCAGCTTTCTTTTCTTCCTTCTTTTCTTCACAGTTTTTTTCTCTTGGCGTGTTGGGCTGTGTAAGCCGTTCCTTGGAGCGCTGGGATCGGTAGCTTTGCCTGTCAGTCAACACTGAAGTATTGCGGCCTGCCCGTGAACGCGCAGAAAGGACCGCCTCTTTGTGGAGATCTCGCTCCTGATTGGATAAGGGGCGAAAGGGATACCAGAATTTCGGAATGGTGTCGTGCATCATTCTGTACATTCATAGACATATATCAAGTGTGTTGTGTGTACATGCATGCGCAGTATACTGCACCACACAACGCGATGTTGATCCAAAATGGACGATGTCGTCAACGGTGTCATAGAGGAGTGAGGCCTGTAGTGGGGCGTCCGCAGACCAGCAACGTTTCTACTGGTGGGAAGGACTAAATCTGGGCCCGGGGGCAGATCTCACGCTCCCTGTTTTAGTGTGTGACTGTTCATCTCATTTGCTCCCCTTTACGTCCCCCCCCCCCCCCCCCACACACACATGTGCACGAGAACAAACAACCAGCATCTCTTCACAGACTTTCTTCTCTTTCTTGCTCCCCGCCTCCCAGATGACAGCGTGTCTGTGTCTCTTATTTGCGTGTATGTGTGTGCATGCATGTTTGTGTGTGTGTGTGTGTGTGTGTGTGCACGTCTCTGTCAGCATGTCTTTTCAAAAATATCATCTCTCTTTAATCTGTCAATCTTCTTCACTCAGGCAGGTTGCGCTTCATTGTCAGGGCTCTCTTGTTCTATCCTTGCCAAAATGGAGTAGGATGATGCAATGCTAGTACTAGAACACTTATTGGTAGAACCCCCGTCCCATTGTTTGTGTGTGTGTCTCAATAGCTCTCTCTCTCTCTCTCTCTCTCTCTCTCTCTCTCTCGCTCTCTTTCTCACTCTCTCTCCCTCTTGACTAGATGTCAGAGATGTCAGTTGACCTCGAAACGCAGCTGTCTCTCCGGAGATGTCTGTTAAACCGTCTGTGTGTCTGCCTGCTTACCTACAAAGCACTAGTTCTCAGCATTTACCCCCTTTGAACCCCTAGATTAGCGCCATCACAACCCCTTACTCACGAGTCCCAGCAAGTCCCTGGCAGCACCATTGGTTAAATGGGAATCATCTGGATAACATGCAAACTCACTGGTCCCCACTCTCCCCGTCTATCTGGGTTCTGGTATCGTGGTCGCTGAGGAGGAAAAGTTTGGAGCTGGCCCACTGGGGAAATATATGTTGGCCGTCTATTGCATTAGTTTTCTAAGCCTCACATTAGGAGGTGATCAGATTCCCCCAAGTAGAAGGAACAGGGGAAGGAGGTGGAGGAGTAAGAATGATGGACCATGGGCATCGGATGGAATCTCCTCCCGTGTGTGTGTGTGTGTGTGTGTGTGTGTGTAGGCTTTAATGCCTGCGTGGGCCTATCTGTCTTGCATACTTGCCTGCATGTGCGAAGGCATTTTCGAGAACTTGTTCATATCTACTGTATGTACGTATGTATATATTCATGTATGTGTGTGTGGGTGTGAGAGTGTGAGACACAAGTAGTGTGTGTGTGTGTGTGTGTGTGTGTGTGTGTGTGTGTGTGTGTGTGTGTGTGTGTGTGTGTGTAGGCTTTAATGCCTGCGTGGGCCTATCTGTCTTGCATACTTGCCTGCATGTGCGAAGGCATTTTCGAGAACTTGTTCATATCTACTGTATGTACGTATGTATATATTCATGTATGTGTGTGTGGGTGTGAGAGTGTGAGACACAAGTAGTGTGTGTGTGTGTGTGTGTGTGTGTGTGGGTGTATGTGTGGGCACATGTATGCTTGTGTAATCCTATGAGCATGTATCTCTGTGTGTGTGTGTGTGTGTGTGCATATATAATTGTTCGTTGTGTGCACATCTGTGAGAGAGTGGGTGTGTGTGTGTATTTGTGTGTGTGTGTGTGTGTGTGTGTGTGTGTGTGCCGGGTTGTGTTTAAACCTACCCATGTGTATGCATGTATGCGCGGGGCCGAATGACTCATAACTTTGCCGTATTCGCACCGCAACTTCCACATGGCACACACACACACACACACACACACACACACGCACACACACATAGCATAGCATAGACATGTTATCTGAAGCATCTCTCGCAGCGGCGGGGGCTCGGCGGTGTTTACCCTCCGCGTGCAGCGAGATGCGGGGCCTGTAGGCACGCTGGGTGGGTAGGAGCGGGCCTCACTGCAGGCGCCCGGAGATGAATAGCCAGGCTAGCAAAAGGTGGGGGGACGGGGGGGGGGGACGTCACTGCAGCTAAGCAGGCCCATAAAGGGGCAGGGAAGTCAATCGGGCCCCATTGAGTGACTCAGTAATGGCTGGCCTGACCATCACACTCCCTGGAGGGCCCGTTTTGTTTTCCATTAAGACTGTCATTAGTGTGCCCATGTGAGTGCGGCGCAGGCGTGACGTGACCGCCAAGTGACTGTGTGTGTGTGTGTGTGTGTGTGTGTGTGTATGTGTGTGTGTGTGTGTGTTTGTGTGTGTGTGTGGGTACGCGTGTGTGTGTGTGTGTTTGTGTGTGATGGATAGAGTAAGAGAGAGAATGAGAGATATAGAGGGATAAAATGAAATTATGGAACGTGGCAGATGCGATAGAAGTAATAGCCTATATTCCATGAGGCCACAATAGTGCCGGCTTTTCCTTTTTTTGTTGCTTCCCCTATTGTTAGTGTTAGCACTTTATTAGCATTTATGTAACATTTATGGCCCTGCCAGAAAAAATAAACAAGGGGATTTTGTTCTTTTTTTGTTCTTTTTTTTGCAGTGATGCACTTTATGCCCAGAAGAGAGTGGCGGCCACTTTTGTCTAAATCTTTGTTCTCCCATAGTCCCGGGGTGTCTAGTAAAAGGACAGGCTCACAGTATCATCACCCCACTGTCTGCCCTGTGAGCAGGCTGGAAGGAAAGCCATTCGTTTTAATCAACCTCCCCCCTCCCCCCCACCAACCCCCTCACTTAAATAGAGAGGGCTACCATCTCCATAAAGATAATTACTAGGAATGTCAGGTGCTTTGACCAGCCCAGGCCTGTCCTCTCCCACCACCCGGCCCCATGAATAGTGATGGTCCGCAAGGATGGACATGTTTCTTTATATTGGGCCAAGAGCAACACAATTAACTTGACGGCAGCGATCAGTCAGTGTTAAGCCACGCTCTACCAGCCCACCACCGCTCCACCATAACAGAATAAAGGCACTGCGACGTCACTTTGAATCATCCCCGTGCGGGCCTTTACGGGCGAAGCGTTTGGCAAACTGAGATGCAATAAAAGATGCACCGGAGAAGGACAGCCAACGGTAAGCGGCTACTTAGCGTGATTCAGCGCATCTATTGTCTAGCGCGTCGCTCGCGGTAATACCCTTGATTGAGTGTTTCAGAGTGAATCCGCGCTAAATTCAAGACACGCACACACACGCACAAAAACATATAACGTCGTATACGAAAATCCTCGCGGTACGGGCAGCGACTGAATGGACGAGTGATTTGAAAGGACACAAACGGACACGCCGCTGCGCTTTTGTCCTTGGGCTGTGTTGTGGTAAATGCGCCGCGGCGGTTGAGTCTGTCGTACAGCACCAATACGTGCATTCACCACCTGCATTTTCTCGTCCGCTACCAATGCACACGGATGGGCCGGGGAGCCTGTGGTCTTCAGCCCAGACTTTGACGTGACCCTGACCGCGTCAACGTTGATTGATGGATCTCACAGCGCCGGGGACATCAGCGTGGAAAGAGAATGGATGCATCGGCGGCCAGGAAGTGACTGACAAGCAGCAGGCTGTGACGCCCCCATATGGCTGGGCCTTCTTTAATAGAGCGGTAATTGAATATTGAGGTCAACGTGGATGCAACGGGGGTAGAGATGGGAGGTGGAGGAGTCAGATGAATAGTGACACGATTCCAAGATGCACTGCTTTTTTAATTTGCTGTTTGATTTTCTTTGGTTTAGCACCAGCAACTCACTGCTGCAACAACCAAAAACGATTATACCATGGATAAACAATTTAGTAATGTGTGGATATAATGATCAAGCAGTGAGTGCCATTATGGTCTTCATTTCATTTATAAATGCCACCTTGATGGCAGTTTGAGGTTAAGTGTTTCCAGTGGATTCCTTTGCATTAATTAAAGTTAATTTCAGACCTTTTTAACGCTTATTATTTGTGACCAATGATTAGACTCAAAAAGACTGGAACACCACCACGTAGTCGTGGTCGGCGACTACGTAGCAGAGTAAACGCAAATGAACTGTTAACAGATCAATCATAACCGGTTGCAATGCGTCCATTTGGGGACGCCCAAGCAATCAACACTGCTTGGGCCCATCCACCGTGCTGCGCTAGGTGTGCTAGGTGGCTCCTAATTGAAATGTATGAGGCGAGTGGCTAAATGATCTGCGCAGACTGTTGGGTTGGGGGGCGGGGGACGGAGTGATTGCAAACATATGGAACGATTCCTCAGACAAGGGAAACGTTTTCACACTGCAGCGGTTAGACGGACCAGAAACGAAGAAAGGAAGGAAGAACAAATGAGAGAACGTGTTCGAGATGCAGGGACAGAGATATTAAGAGGCAGAGAGAGGAGTAGAGAGAGTTGGGGGGGGGGGGGGGAGAGAGAGAAAGCGGACGTAGCGGAGAGAATAATTTCGCACACAGCCTTGTGATGTTTAATAATAATGTTTTGGAGCAGCCTCTACCGTGCAGCTGGATGTGCTGGAGTTTGTATATTTATTTCCCTACACAAGCAGGTTTTGTGGGTACATTTTAGCTACCTCAGAGCCACAGCGTGACAAGGGGGATCCGGGTGGGTATGTTGGCATATGATCAACCAATTAAAACCATATGGCTGCACAGTCTAATGGAGTGGAGTGTTGTCATTTGTTTGTCATTTGCAAGGATTGTGGAGACAAGAGTTGGTGTACTGGGTGTGTGTCTGTGTGTGTGTGTCTGTGTGTGTGTGTGTGTGTCTGTGTGTGTGTGTCTGTGTGTGTGTGTGTGTGTGTGTGTGTGTGTGTGTGTGTCTGTGTGTGTGTGTGTGTGTGTGTGTGTGTGTGTCTGTGTGTGTGTGTCTGTGTGTGTGTGTGTGTGTGTGTGTGTTGTCAAGCTGTGCAGAAGCCTGCCAGATTAATCTGCACTTTGACCCACATACTGCTAACAAACAGCAACTTTGCCCCCCTCTTTGTGCCGTAACATGAGCCCTCTCCATATCCCGTTATCTTCTTGCCTCTCGTTTTCCCCGTCGTTCCCTCTCCCCGGCACACACACTGCCACTACTTTTTCCTGCAATAAGCTATTGGCATTTCACTTAGTGATGAATGGATTTAATTTTTTGTCCCCTCCCAGAATGAGGAGCCAATAAAACCACGGTGTTGTAACTGCATCAACTGGTCAACACAAAATGCGTATGGCTTGATTCAATTTTGGCCCTTTTAATTGACCTGGCCCTCTTTAACACACTAATTTGTTACCAAAGCACTTACCTATCCCTAACGCTGAGGTGCAGTAATTAGTCAGGGCCACTGTGCTTTCACCAGGCGAGGCAACACGCACTCTGAATAATATTAGACGTATGAGTGAGACAAATCACAAAGTGTTGGATATGAACACTGAATCTACAGTATACCTTCCTGAAGATGATGGCATTGATCGGGGGATATGTGGATATGTCAGATCCCATTACTGGATCCACTAGGGCGTATAATCGATATGCCATTATTACATTCCTTCTATTTAGATGTTTATCTGTACAATTATTTTGACGGCATTTAGTGCATGTTGTGTAAAAAATGCCTTGCTATCGCTTACATATTCGGTTGAAAACATCGCCTTCTATTCGCCCGGATGCGCTGCTCTCTCTTCTCCTTGACCCCTGTTTATAACAATACTTTGATACCCCGATCATCACTTGAGATATTCTTGTGTTTTTATCAGCCGAAACACTCCTGATTTCCAGAGGACGAAAAGAAGTCAAACTGCCGTTTGCTCACAAAAGAACATATCATTTTAGGCACTTCTTTTCTCGCATTCAGTCCAGGGTAGTTTCCCTACACCCCTGATAAAAGGCTACAACCGATGGCAAAGAAAGTCTATTATCTACAGAAGGAAAATGGTGAAGAGAGGTTCTCAATGTGGTTTTTGTGTTTGTAACCCAGACATTTGACTGCAGATCAGATTTATTTGACATTGGAATGACCGCAAATGATAACCATCGACCTACAATAGTCGTTGTGTGTGTGTGCAAACACAAAGAGCAACTTACATCTTCTTCCAATTCTTCCTTTCCTCAAATGAGCATCTCCCCAAAACATTTCACTGCCGTGCGCAGGCTGGGGTTTGAGGTAGGGGATGGGACAAGGAGAGAGAGGAGACGGACTACAGTACAAGGATACCACCAGGCAACATGTATTATTCATCCATTCGATGTATTGACACAGACAGCTCCAGAGAGGAGCGCCGGGCAGACATGTTGAGGTCAGAACAAAATGCTCCACGGAACAGAGTGAGGGTGAACGGAAATACTTGTGTAAAAAAAGAAAATAATTCAAACCGTCTTGTTAAAGCTTCAAGTTTGTGCGACCGTCAGTACGACACTGTGACTGGAGTGTTGGTGTTGATCGACGGGTGGATAGGTGATAGAAATGCGTGTACGCTGCCTAAGAACGTGATGTGCAGTGTCCGATGGAGGGTGTAACGCAGCAACAGATCTGTCTGGCACAAGCCACTAATCCGTGTTTTATATATATATATATATATATATATATATATATATATATATATATATATATAACACGGAAAAACATCCAGACAAATTTTCTTTTTGGTGAAAACTGCCATCTCTCTCTCTCTGCTGCCAGAACACCCGTTGTGTTTTGTTGTTTTTTCACAAGCCCTCCATCCCGTCGATTGTGCATGGATGCACTAATCCGTTTGTTTGAGCACATCTGACATGTTCATTACGCCACTAAGCCACACACCGTCACTATTTTCCTCTTTTCTCCCTCAAATCCCGCGATACAGAAAGCTGCATTTTCTTACTGCATTGAGACAGTAATTACCATGCAGTCAAAGGAAGGAGGTTGGTAGGGGGGGGGGGGGGGGGGGGGGGGGGGGGATGGTAAGCTGAAACAGGGCGTAGCTGATTCTGGCAGCCTTGTGGCGCATTCCAGCACGGCAGACCACAGTCAGACGGCACGCAACATCGGCTCCCCCACCCCCTGCCCTCATAGAGGTCTTCCGTAATCGGAGAGAGGAGTGCATAGGGAGAAGGGGAGGGTGGATTTATCGAGGTAACATGATGGAGCATGTGGGGTCACCTGACATTGTCAGGCCGGTGGCTGGTCTGTGCAGTGAGTGATCACGGTGAGAGGCGTGTGCGGGGATGACTCGGGATAAACACTTCGGCCCTACGGTTTCTCGTCGGGGTATTTTGGTGAGAACCTCCATGCCGGAGAGTGAGGCTTGGTGGCGTCATCGGGCCTCCTCTTTGCTTGAGGAGAAGCGAAGTAATAAATGAAATATCCGTCCACCACTCTGGGGGGGCTTGGACGCTGCATGCCTGTTTGAGAACCAGCCTGCCGTCCAGGCTGGTGAATGCTAGGCTGGCGTGGTGCCCGTTTGGCGCGGCGCTGAGAAAGCGGCAGTGAGCCATCACCGCCGGCTCCATGATTTCCATGATCTGGGTCGGCGAGAGTATTACATGGCCACCTGGAGGCTGGTGAACACCTGGACACAGCTTAGCGCCCGGGCTCAGCCACAACGCCCGTCCTCTGCCAACACATACAAGCTCTCCTCACGCTCTGCCGCTCGCTCTGTCTCCTTCTCCATCTCTCGTGTGCGGACAGTGCACGCCACGACGAGGCGTTGTGCGGTAACGCTATTGTCAAAATCAAACCCGGTTTTCACCTGTGCGCTTTCGATAACTTTCTTTTTTGTGTGTGTGTGTGTGTGTGTGTTGTGCACACACAAGATTGGCGTTTGTGTTGTGCAACGATGTACAGCAGGTACGCGTTGGCTGCCCCCACGATGCCGCTCCCTCCCGAGCAGCATCGGTTTTCTTAATGACTTTAATTTAGCTGTAAAACAATCAGCGGCATATTGTAGCTCATGTGGGCCCCATGAAGGGTAGGTTTGGGGGCTCAGGTGGGGAGGAGGGCCTGGCATCACTCACCTGTGTAGGATGTAGGCCCGCAACTAACCATGATTTATAGAATTTATACAATGTCATAAATAATAGCAACTGCCATGACAAGTTACCAGACTCCAAAGTTATGTCTTAATTGTGCTTGTTTTATTTGACCAGCACCCAAGAAAAACGAAACAATCCCAGTTATAATTATCCATGAGCCAAAAATTTGAATTGAACTGCAAAATTAAGCAGCAAATGTTTGTTATTTGTACTTGATAAACAATTAATTTAATTTTGCAATAAGATTTGATAAATCTTCTGTCAATCTACTAATTGATTAATCAACTAATCGTTGCAGCTGTGGATGGATGCAGAGCAGAAATGGTTTCGATTGGTGCTTTTACATTGCCGTTGTTGGAGAAAAAGCTCAGTATTGGTTTGTAAGTGTACGTGTGTACACATGTACACATCAGCAGTACAAAAACAGGGGTTGCCGTGTGTACAATGGTGTATTCAATGGTAAGAAGTGCTGCTCTGGATATTAGCATATTTTGGAATACTCTTTTGTTTTAGTTTTGTACTGAAATTTACACAGGCATATATCTTACTGTTAGTTCACTACAAACGGTCAACCTTGATATGGTATATATATACTGTATATATATATATATATATATATATTAGTGATAGTTCAATGGAGTTGAAGAACATTTGGGAACATGAGGCCATGTCCTGAGGGGAAAGGAACATTAAGACGAACTGTTGGAAGCCTTCTTCAGCTCACCAGGCGGCCGGCTGTGTAGGAGTAAAAATATCCAAATTAATAATAAAAATCGATGTAAAACATATCCATCCCAAGGCCTTTAGTCTAACGATTGCGTTTTGTTCCTCCCATTCAAAAATGTAATAGGAACATTTCATTTCGCCCGGACCAGTTCATGTTTTTTATTCACTGAAGTGTGATTCTGTGTCACTTAGGATGCAAGGTAAAAATGGCAGTAAAAAGAGGGGGCTGGTAAAATAGTGTCAGAAGTATAAAAGAACCGGTAAAAAATAAATACTCTGGAGGTAACATAACCTCAGTTCCTCAGTTTGAAGAGCAACATGGTGCTAGCAATTGTTTGGAAAACTCAAGAGGAGAAAATGTGAGTGGGAGTCAAATCAAAAATAGTATTTCTGTTGTTTAGTGGTTTTTTTTGTGGTTGAATTGAGTTCAAGTGGTGGTGGTGTGTGTGTGTGTGTGTGTGTGTGTGTGTGTGTGTGTGTGTGTGTGTCTGGGGTTGTTGTTTGGAGGGTGCTTGAGTGTTGATGATTTGGGTTTTATCCACCACAGTCTCCAATCGATGGCTTTCATTTAAATATTAAGCGAGCCTAGTTCCCAGTAGACGGCCGTGTGAAGCCATGCTGTTTACCGTGATCATTCTCTGGAAACTCAGCCCTTGGTAATGAAGGGAGAGAGTATTTTAAGCCGCGCGGCTGTTGTATGTTTGCATTGTTTTCAAGGCAAATGTGGGCCCCGTGTCTGTCTACTATTGGCTGTCGTCCCTCTGTAATCCATAAAGAGAACTCATATTATTTTACAGTCACTGTTCATCCCTCGTCTTTGCCTTATTGACAATATCGTCCACAAAGTCGATTAAGTTCAATATATATATATATATATATATATATAAAATCAACTCTCATGTGTTTATGTTTCCAACAGCCATCTCTAATTTCGTATGAGTCTTCATTTTGAAGGAGGGTACATTTGCGGTCTCTATTACTATGTCTATCTATTTTCTCTCCGAGCTTCAGTGTACGTAAGCCATCAGTTGTAGCATTTCTTTTTTGCCTGAACCATGATACTGTCCCTGCAGAACCAATAGCACCAGGATAATGAAGCTGCGCGTGTGCACTCTATGCCCCCCCCCCCCCCCCCCCCCCATCCTCATATCTTCACAGTAGTGATTCTCTGAACCTGGAATTCCCCTATATTAAAATAAACTTATAAAAAGCTGCAAGAAAAGACACACACACACTAGTCTGAAGGACATGTAAAGAGGAGGGAGATGGAAGGCAAGGGGGGGGTCAGGTCTCATTAGGGAGGAAGAAAAATGAGCAGGGAGTTTGAGGTACATTAATGAACGCGTGTGTGTGTATGTGTGTGACGGACTATGGGAAGGCTCTGTGCGTTCGTTGTTTCTACACACTCTGGAAGCACTGTGGAAGTGAATGGGGGAGAAGAAAGAGGGGGAGTATAGGGGCAGCCAGAGAGGAGAGAGTGCTGGCGGGGCTTTCAGATAATACAAAGGAAATCTCCGTAATAACATAATGCAAGCTTCACCAGAGAGGAGAACTCACGAGTTACAGCACCGATATGACACTTGACACCCAGGGCTCGGACCAGGAAATGACAGCAGGTGCTGCTGCACACACAAGCACAGGCAAACACACACACACACACGTATGGATGTATGGACACATGCCTGCACACACAAGCACAGGCAAACACACACACACACACGTATGGATGTATGGACACATGCCTGCACACACAAGCACAGGCAAACACACACACACACACACACGTATGGATGTATGGACACGTGCCTGCACACACATGCACAGGGATGCAATGGGACTCAATGGGAGTCGGAAATTATCTTTAACCTGACTGGACTGACCCCAAACACACACACACACACACACACACAGAAAAAGACATCATACTTATTGCTCATAACATTCTGTATCTCTTGTTGTGCTCACACATGTCCATGCATGCACTGGCACACGTCCACACGTCCACACACATGCGTGCGCATTAAACATGGACTGCATCAACACGCACTCGCACTCGCACACACACACACACACACACACACACACACACACACACACACACACACACAGATGGGTGTGTCTCATCTCACCAGTGAGAGAGAAATCTAAAATAAATCCTCTTTCAGTGTGAAAAACAGAGCGGAACAGATGGCTTCACCGTGATTGAAACCACCTACAAAGATTCCCACAAACCTCTCTCTTGTCCTCTCTTATCCTCTCTTCCTGCCTTTTTTATCTGTCTATTCCTCCTTCAGTCCGACCATCGTCCAACCCCTAGCCCCGCCTCCCCTCCCCCCCCCCCCCCCCCCCCCCCCCCCCCCCCCCCCCCCCCCCCCCCCCCCCCCCCCCCCCCCCCCCCCCCCCCCCCCCCCCCCCCCCCCCCCTCTCTCCGGATTCCACTCCCACTCAGGAACTCCATCTCCCTGGCTGCCACGCCTGCGCCTCTCTGTGCGGTGCTTTTCGATACCATCCAGTTGAAGGCCTCCTGCCAAACAAGCTTGGGCTTGGTAGGAGCCCCGCGGCGAAGCACAAAGTCAGCCAAGAGGAGAGGGGGGAGGCGGATGTGGGAGAGGATGATGGGGGAATGTGTTGCGATAAGGGCGGTGGAGGGAGAGGGAGAGGAGGAAGTGAAGAGGTGAGGGGGATGAGGAGGGAGTGAGTGGGAGAGGAGGAGGAGGGAGGGAGTGGGAGTGGAGGAGGTGAAGGGGTAAGGGGGAGGAGGATGGAGGGACTGGGAGAGGAGGAGGTGAAGGGGTAAGGGGGAGGAGGACGGAGGGACTGGGAGAGGAGGACGTGAAGGGGAAAGGGGGAGGAGGAGGGAAGGAGTGGGAGAGGAGGAGGTGAAGGGGTGAGGGGGATGAGGGGAGGAGAGGAGGAGGAGGTGAAGGTGTGAGGGAGAGGAGGAGGAGAAAGTGATAAGAGAGGAGGTGGAGGGAGAGGAGAATGAGGCAACGCGTTGAGGGAGAGGAGGTGGGTGGAGAGGAGGAAGGAGAGGAATAGGGGGGAAGAGTTGAGGGAGAGGAGGTGGAGGGAGAGGGAGAAGAGGAGGTGAAGTTGTGAATGAGAGGAGGAGGGAGGGAGTGATGAGAGAGGAGGTGGAAGAGAGAGGAGTAACTGGGGAAATGGGAGGCAGAGGAGGTGGATGGAGAGGAGTATGCAGTGTTCAGGGAGAGGTAGATGCAGCAGTTGGAGGAGAGAGAAGAGGCTTTGTTATCCCCGGACCATCTACGGATGTTTTGGTCTCAGTCTGTATCGTTACATTTCATCACGCGGTATCTGGGCTTCATGTGGCTTCTGTGCAACATGTAGAGATGCCTTCAAATGTTCAAAATAAATCATCCATAATAAATACAAATAAAGAAACACAATAAACAACACCAAGAAATATAGTCATATGGTTAGAAGGGCGTGGCAATATTTCAATGTCTTTGTTCACAGACTTGGCATCCTGTTACCACTAATAACCAATCGCATACCCTGACACTACATTTTATATTGACGATATTCATATGGCATGAAGATGTTATTTATAACGTCAAACATGATGAGGTTTGGAACAGAAAATAAAAGCCAGTGTCACGAACCGTTCTCTCATCACTCGTAAGCATTTGATTTGGATCTGTGAACTCACGAATGTTTTTTAAAACACCACATTGTTGAGATCATTTCTGCAGAATCTGTGCGTATCTCCTACAGGGGATCTGCGTCCAAGCTAGCGGGCAATATTCACGCAAGAAAATAAGCTAGATAAAAAAACGCTTTCTTTCTTTTAAAACAACGAACCCTTCAACCTGTCACTGTTCTTACACCCTTTTCCTCCCCCCTCCCGTCCCTCCCCTACTCCTCCTCACCCCCTGCCGACCAGCACCAGGAACAGCTGTTAAGCAGCAGTCATGTAAATGAGATAGTTAGCAGATTAAAGAGAGAGAGAGGGAGAGAGCGTCCGGGGGGGAGGGGGGGGCGGATGGGAGTTTTTTTTTATAGCAGGCGAGGTGTTGGAAGTGTCAGGCAGAGACTAAAAAGTGATGAGGTGAAGACAGCACTTCCTGCAACCTGCTTTGAAGTGTGTGTGTGTGTGTGTGTGTGTGTGTGTGTGTGTGTGTGTGTGTGTGTGTGTGTGTGTGTTTGTGTCTCTGTGTCCGTGTGTGTGTCTGTGTGAGCATGTGCTATTTTTTATAATAATTGGTATTTATAGGACCAGTACTGTGGATAAGTGTGTGCAAGTGTGTGTGTGTGTGTATTTGTGAGTGTGTGCGCTTGTGTGTTCATGTGTGCTTTTATGAGTTAGCATGTGATTATGTTTTACACATAAGTAAAGTGGGTGGGTAAGTATTCTATATGTGTGTTCTCATCCATGCATTAACACATCCATGCTTTAGAATATCTCATGTGCATGCGTTGGCGCGTGTGCGAGCGTGTGCATGTGTGTGCGAGCTCTCCACCGCGGGAGATCATTGTTAATGCATAATGCATAGGTAGGCCCCCGTATTTCTGACTATAGCGGCAATAACGCTGGTGCTTTGAGCTTATGAAGAGCAGATCAGGTGTAGGAGAAAGTGATTACAGAGCATAAACACTGCCGGTGATATTGCCCCAGTCGTGAGAAGCAACTGGCACAAGAACAATCATCCGGAGAGAAAGCTGCCAGGGACCGTCCAAACCAAAGTTGCGTTCACGGTTCCTGAGTTATGAAAGCGCGGCGAAACAGTTTGAGCTCTTGTTTAGGTTTGAACAAAGCGGCCGACAAATGAGCTTTCAATGGGCTTTTCACTGTCACTGCTGTGTAAACCCTGTTTCGACCCAAATTGAATTGTATTTCTGTAGCTGTAACGCTTTATTGTAAGGGTTATTTTATTGTTACATGAATCTGACTTGTATATTAGCAAGGCTGGCAGTGGCCCAGGAGGTAGAGCAGGTCGTTTGTCAACCGGTTTGCTGCTGCTTTGATTGTCGGCTGTATTGCAGAACCAAAACTTTTTCCAGGTTGATGCTTTTATTGTTTGAATCCAGTTCCAAAATGAGGATCAATGTGACCAGTTTGATTGGCCCCAGACTATAGAACAGCACTATATAAATGCAGTCCATTTCGCTTGGAGAAGAGAAAAGCATAAGGTGCCGGACAGACTAGTGACGGTGTTTGGCTCCCGAGGTTGGTAGCCCAAGGTCTGCAGTCCACCTGTAGGCATCCTCGAGCAAGACTCTCTTACTCCTAATTTTACCAAGGAAATTCTCAGAGTTACTTTAGATATAGTAATCTACCAAATAGTTTGAAGTACTACATAGAGGAGCCATTGAATCAGACCACAATATCCGCCCTTCAGACTCCTTCAGAAAGTCTCTCCACAATAAGATCCACCCTGCCAGTCACCTGCACAGTGGTTCTGGCCCCCATCTGAATCTACATTTGAATTCAACCTTTTGAATAAGGTTGGAGAATAAATAAATAGCAGTTCAGGTGTGGCTGGGGGAGAGGGGGGTTGGAGGGGGTTTGCCTCTGGGGGGGGCTCCACCCGCATGCCTCTGTCAGAAGTTTCATATTCCATTCTCCCCAGCTGCCCTCCACACCCGCGCCCCACTCACTCACACAGATGGCAGAGGGGTCGAAGCACTTTAATGAATTTTCAAAGGAGCCGCATTGGCGATATTAAAAGGAACTGCCACACCTAAATGCGTCTCACATCGAAGTAACACATACACACACGCGCACGCACAACATGCACGCGCATGTGCATGTATGCATACAGAAACAAACATGCATGTGCGAAGACATGTTCCCCTATTCACAACAGATGTGCGCATCAGTGGCACACATACACAGATGCACACACATCTGAACAAAACAAGTGTAGCAAGACGGACACAAACACACACAGGGCAAACATAGAATCTCGACACAGAAAAGAGACTCATATTACTTTCCACAATCCAATATCAACACCACAAGAGGACAAAACAAGAACAAATGCCCTTCCTCTTCCTTCCAAAACACCGTAGGTCGGTCTCGTTCACATCCATTGGAATGGCGGGAAGCGAGTGCTCATTCCGCAGGTCAAAGGTCAATCTTAATGATTGCGCTGCATATGGTGAACACGCTGCTTCCTTGCAAGGTAAAAGGAAAAAATAAAAACAATCGCTTCACTTCTGCTGATCCATCTGTCCCCCGCTGTAATGAGTGCACCTGCTCACACCCGGGCCAACACACACGCAGAAAACCACGCACACACACACACACGCACACATGCAAAATCATACTCACAAACACACTCACACACACAGGTTCTGAGCACAAAGTCTAAGGTCCCTTGCTTGGTCTCTCGCAGGGAAAACACAATTAAAAAGCAATAAGTGCACTGACATCTTCCACTGACACCGTTTACTCATTACATCAAAGGATCTGTTTGAATCAGGAAGTTAGAAAGGGGACTGCTGTGTTCAAAGCGGTTGAGGTGCAAAAGAGCGGGAGAATGGGCAGGCTCCAATTTTTATGCCGTGCGCAACAGAGTTTTCAATCACAAATGTGGGGTGCTGACCGGTCTACTGCTTCATAGTCCGATGTTATCCTGCCCCTGATTTCTCCAGGCTTCCTGTCATCCACCTGTCAAAGCAATCCCATCCCGCCCGTTCATGCCACACCTTGAAAGGGGGTGGTGCTGGTGGCGCTGATGCTGCTGGTAGTGGTGATGCTGGACCGTAGCACACCGGCCCCTCAGATGCCAACGGCCATCGCCCCCTATACTCATCAATGGGGCCCTTCTGTGATAGTCTAACGCCGGCATCACTCTGCCACAGGCACGCAGACTGCAGTCCACTACTGTTATAGTCGGCCCCCCCCCCCATCCATCCCCCGCCTCCCCCCAGGCTATAGTGGTTATCCGTCCTGCTCGGTGCTGGTGGATGAACCCGGGGTCAGATTTCAGCATCGAGCCACCACCCACACCAGTCTGATTTCCTCCACCTTCTCATGTCTCAAGGACTACTAGGCAGATGTAAAAGAAAAACGGAAAAAGGAAAATTCAACACAAACACACACACACACACACACACAACCACACACGCCACGGCGGTAAAGGTTTTATCTTGTAATACCTTGCAGCTCTATTTCCCGTACACTGTGTTGGCTTAGCCCTGAGGAAAGCACAGAAAAACATGAAAACATTAGATTAATTGTCTTGTTTGTGTTTTTTTATGTTTAGTTTCACTTCCATGGTATAACAACCAAAACATATAGAGCAGTGTCTTCAAGTTGACGTTTATGTTTTTAATTACAGGTATGGTTAATGCAATGCATTATACAATTATTCGAGCAACATAAAATTGCTTGAATAATATAGTTATTTTTACTGTAGGATTATTGGGCCTGATTTCACTTTGATTAAAAAGTCATGTGCTTTGAGGTAGATTAATTAGAGCAATTGATGCATAAACGTGACAACCACTTCATATTGGTCCTTATTTGCTCCTTAATTAACTAATTTAAAACAGGTTCAGTGGGTCAGAGAGCTACTGTACTAAAGAAATTATCAGCGTGACACATACACACACCACACACACACACACACACACACACACACACAGCATGCAAACTGTCTATCTATGTGCATACGCGATGATTGACAGACACAAGAGAAAGTTTGGAGCAAACAGCCCTCACCTGTCTGACACCTCCCCCCTTAGCTCCTATTTAAGGTACTATTTCTGTACAGAACAGCCAGTATTACATATCTGGATTTAGCTATTTGAATGTATTTATAATGTTATTCCATTACATGTCATATCATACATGTTATTAGCAGTACTTAGCAGTACTACGAGAGGCTCGTGTAAACTAAAACAAATCCACTGGGTTCCAGCTCATGCCATCAGCATCCATCAGTCAGTGCTTTTTAATCCGTCAGTGCTAGCGAAGGGGCGTGATAGCATCAGTTTAGCTGAGCAGGTGAGGGCTATTTGAGCATCACCGATAACATGGTGATGAGTGCATTCCCATCCTCAATATCTCTCTGTCTCTGTCTCTGTCTCTGTCGCTCTCTCTCTCTCTCTCTCTCTCTCTCTCTCTCTCTCTCTCTCTCTCTCTCTCTCTCTCTCTCTCCCTCTCTCTCTGCTCCAAGGCCTCTTTATGCAGTTTGCTGTGGCTAGCCACAGCCATATTGGTCCTTTGAGTGTTCATTTTAATTTGATGTATTAATATTTTCTGAACAAGCTGCACACATTCAAGTCAGAATCAGTTAAATAGTGACACAGGAATCAGTGCCCTGTTTTGGCAGTGTCTAAATGTGCTTCCCCAGCTAATTATCACGTTAACACTTGATGCTACGTGATAATGATTCGTTATTCTTTTGTAGTTATATCATCATTATATCATCAAAAATCCTTAACTTTAAGCACTTCTCAACTCATTAGTGGTTACCAAAAAGATAACTTCAGCACAGGAGTGTCTAAAGTGTACAGACAAATCAATCTTAGCTTCAACATACTACTGACCATGAAAACAAACCTCAAATCCTCGTACTATCTAACTACAGAGAAAGGAGAGCAAATAGACCCCTCGGCTGTGTCCTCGCCTAATCGCGGTCTAGCCTGTATCGCATTGTTGTGTCATCGCAGCATAACTAAAGCGCCCAAAAAGCAGCTTATGTGCTTAAAATGTGCGCGAGGACGAAAAAACCTGTCACTTTCTCTCCTTTCTCTCCGGGTTCACACCCGGAGAGGTTATTCATGCTAGGAGAGCTTCCTCCTAAATTATCTCCATGCATGCTCCCCATCCCTGCCAGGCTAATCCACTTACTGGCCCCTGATAGCAGCATTTCTTCTGATTGGCCAAAGCCTCCCAAAAGTCAGCCGTGGGATTTGAGGGGAAGGATGTAAAAAAGAAAATCAATGATCTTACTGCTTTCGAAAGTGTTGAGATTACATGTGTAAAAATCGTAAGAAATTTGGCGAGCTGCAGGGAAACGGAGCCTTATGGGTCGTAGCGCCAGGCTAGTTAGCACGCACAGGGTCGGTGCTTTTTAACAGAGACTCTTGACAATCTTGCCCAGCCTTTTTTTCATTTTCCTTGGGACATCTTTTAATTTTCACATCCTTGCAGGCCCTCCGTTATCTCAGCTTCGGCAGCAGAATGTCGTCACATTCGATTCCCTTTTTCTTTTTTTCCTCTTTGTATCCCATCCCGGCAGTCTCCCTCGCGCCCCCTCTCCTATTATAGTCGTCTTTTCTTCCAGATCCCATTGAAGGGCCTCCCCTATGTCCCTCTAGCAGCACCTCCGCTCCGCTAATGCCACAGAAACCCCAGGTACTTTCAATTGGTCCTTGATGCTCCACGCCAAACACTGCCCCCTTTTCTCCCTCGAGGCCAATTTAGTCTGCGCGTAGCCACCGGGGTCAAAGGTTAAGCAACAACAGTAGTAGACAATGCGATTGTGTGTGCACTGAGTGTGTGTGCTTGCGTCCCGTTTGTGTGTCTGTCTCCATCTCTTCATGTGTGCGTTTATGTGTGTGAGTGTGTGTGTGTGTGTGGGGGGGGGGCTTCTGTGTGTGTGTGTGTGTGTGTGTGTGTGTGTGTGTGTGTGTGTGTGTGTGTGTGCTTGTCAGACACACACAGAATGGCAATGAAGGACCCTCTTGCAAAAGTGATTGAACACCCCCCCACTGCCTCCCACCCCCCCCCCCCTCCTATTCTTTCTTCCCGCTAAAAATAGGTTTGTTCCCACGAGCTTAGTGGATATTGTAATCACGTCCTACCGCCGTTGATCCCTGGAGATCCTCGGCATGCACGCACCAAAAAATGCTAATGAATGCAGGGGAGGGACATCATCTGCGATAAATCATATCGCTCGCAAATTCTGCTTACCAATAGAACCTCTACTGCGCTGTAAGCATCGGGCCGGCGGAAATAACTCCTGAGTCCACTGTTTTACTTACACGATGCCGACTTACTGTGTCCACGTGTGGTTCCCCCGATCCCTGTAGAAATGTTTGGAAGGAAGCAGAAGGAAACAGAAGCAATATATATAAATACAGTATATGATTTGCTTGCGTATGCCTGTGTTTGTGTTTCTCAGACCGACACCCACTGCAGGATTTGTAATATCCTAACTCTATAAATCTTCGGAGATATGAATGTCAAGGAGTGTGAGGAAAGTGACGATGTAGCTCAATGCTGCTGTTGTTTTTTTTGTTGTAATGCGCTATGTTTCCCTCACCATTGGACCTAGTACTAATGTCCGGGTTGGGACTTTGCTATGCCTCTTTGAACCCGGGCCGCTGGCCGCTGACAAGCTCACAAGCTTAGGGAGCTGTAGCAAAGGTTAGCTCTGCTCCAAGGGGGATGGGGACGTCTGATGGCGGCACAATGACATAACGCACATCGAGGTGGACCTGTGTACGTCCATAAGAAAGTGTGCGTCTGTGTAACCTGTGTGTGTGTGTGTGGGCACGCACGCATGTGTGTGTGTTTTTATATTTGTGTGGTGGGTAGGCTCTGTGACACCCGCGTGTGTTTTTTTTTTTTTTAATGGCCCTTGTCACTACCCGGCGACAGCGATGTCGCCGAGTTCGCCTCTGCCTCCCCCCACCCCAGCCCTTCACCCTGTCCCGCCTCCAGGGTCCAAATCTCCAAACACTGACAAACATTAACGCTAGTTGTGCAAACTTTGGATTCCCACGGGAGGCCATCTCAGATGTTTGGTGTCTGGGATTAATAAATGATGCCCCCTCCTCCTCTTGACAGGGACTGTTCTTAAAACCCCTGGCTACACGACGCCGGGACACCTCCATTTCTCAGGGTAGCCTGTGACAGCCGCTGCCCGTGTTGAAGTTTAAACTCCGCTGTACGTTGTATAACCTGCTGACGTTTCTCTTTTTCTTTTCCCCTCTCTTTTTTTCCCTCCCCCCCCCCTTTGTCCTTCCTTCCCTTCATCTCTCCCTCTCCCCCACTTTTCTCATTTTTTCCCTCGGCCCGCTTTCAGATGTAACCAGCAGTTCTCCTGCAGGTAAGGCTCATTTTATTTGGCAGCCTGCTATGTTTTTTAGCTGGGTGTTTCTCTGGGAAAGTCATAAATAAACGAAGGAGTTGGGGAGAGGATTTGAAAACTGACGAATGGCGACTGCCAAGATGGCGGTGTTTGCTCCAGCAAGTGTATGCAACTCCCTGCAAAACTCGCCCCTATTGTAATCCATTGTGGGCATAGTACACCCCCCTGCCAACACACACTCTCACACACGCACACACACACACACACACACACACACTAACACACAGCGTAAGCTTGTTTTCATTTTTTTCTGCCAAGGCGGATTGTGTGCTCTGGGCCTTCAATTTGAATTTTATTTAAATTAGAATCAAACAGCCCAGATTGTTCAAAGAATGTGCCATCAGTGTTGACTTAAACAGGCGCAGCATGCCCTGCTATCACTACTTCAACACGGAAACCTCCATACTGGCACCAGGATGAATGAGTTTGTCACCGTATGCCTGGCTGTGATCTCCTTACATTACAAGGCCTTTGATTTATGGGGGGGGGGGGGGGGGGGGGGGGGGGGGGGGGGGGTTGACCTGCAAAACTGACTGACTTTCATACATAGTGGATACTCATGCAAACTCCGAAAGCATTGCTCTACAGCCAAGGGACACATTCCAGCAGCGTCGTGCTCCTTCGGTTTCCTCTGAGCAACTTTGTTCTGGTTGTTCTCGTCTGAGGTTCGCTTGTGTCCCGTCGCGATACAGCACGCCTCCATCTTCCTCCACCTCCTCCGCTTTATATTTTATTCTTTGAATGACAGGCACAGGGGGACTATCCCCCTCCTCCTCCCCCTCCATGTCCTCTTCTTCCTCCTCCTCCTCCTCCTCCTCCTCCTCCTCCTCCTCCTCCTCAGTCTGTAAAAGCAGTGAAAGCCCTCTGCGCGTCCGGTAGAGGTCATTCACATGACATGGATCCACAGGGCCGCGGGCAGGCCCCGGACAGCGGGAGCTTTCAGCGCTCCCATTGGTCGCCAGCATCTGCTCGTAGCGGGGTGAACCAATGACGCGGCGCCCCAAGCCGGCGGATAGAACTAATGAACAAACGTACAAAATATATATATAAAAAAAAAGAAAAATTCAGTGCCTCCACCTCCTCCCTTTACACGTGTCAAAACGATCACAGGGAACAAATCCCACGGAATTAGCACCGCCATTTGCTTGGCCCCGCCGCGCTCCACTCCCCCTGTCGGAGCCGGGCCGGCACCTCATTGCGTAATTGAAATCCCAGCGCCGTGCCACTGAGCCGGCACCACAGGTTCCAGCCAGCGAGAGCATCTGCGGTGCTGGGGTTCTGGTCCAGCGCCCGGCTCTACGAGAGGATGAGGGGTGGGTAGGGGTGTGGGGAGGCAGAGGGGCGGGATGGGCATAGCGATGCAGGAAACCCCTGGCTGGCCGAGAATAACAAGTGCCCACGGGAGCCCGGCAGATGGACGTTCCGCCCTGAGCCAGGCTGGAGCGGGGGGAGGTCTGTCAAGCAGCACACCAGGCGTTTGGGTGGGTGGGTGGGGGAGTGTGTGAGTGGGGGGTGGAGGGTAAAAGCCTGGTGCATCTGCTGCCTCTTTTAAGCATTAAGCGTTTAGCAAGGCTAAACCCAAGGGGGGGCATCGTGGAATGGTTCTTGTTTCAAGGTTATCGATGCCGTTCTATTGGGAGCCCTGCAGTATAAGTACAGCGATGGTGGAGTGTGTGTGGCTGACGCGTGTCATGCTGTAGTAATTACTGAATCCACCAAGGGTTCTCAACATAGACTGAAAGACATGTTCGCTGATCTTGTCGAACAGTATTCTACAGTCCAGTTATCAAGTGTTCGTCGTTTGTGTATGAGTTGAGTTGTGAGTTGGATCCTCGCCCGCCTCCTCACATGCAGGAGACACGCAGAGGGGTGGAGTAGAAATGTCCGCCGTTCAACAGTCCACCCCCACCCACGTCCCGCCCCACTTGGTCTTCTTCTTCTTCTATGATTATTTCCGACGCTCTCTTCTATAAAGCAACCGCCATAGACGGGAATGACAATTAGATCATTATTCACTCTGGCCTCGTAGCCAACCGAAGAGATGGTGTGGGGGAGAGAGAGAATGGAAATGATGGAGAAAGGAGCACAGAGAGTTCACCAGTGTTTTCCGTCAGCGATGGAAATGGACCCACGGACAAGCTTTATTACTGTATCGTGTCTGGCAGGCTGCTTCAGAGAGAGAGAGAGAGAGAGACGGAGGGAGAGAGGGGAAGAGAGAGAAATGTCGGGCGTTCGGCTAGGCAAACATCATTACCTTGTTCAAGTCTTTGAGATGCTCCTTTACGTATGGCGAGCTAGCGTAAAGACTTGAGTGCTCCAGCCCAAATGAGCCGCTACTGCTTCGTTTGCGGAATGTGTGTGTACGTGTATGTGGTGTGGTGTGATTTTCTCTTTCCTCCAAAACGCCTCGTGTGTATTCCCCTCCCAGAAGGCAAGGGCAGTGTTGATCACTCCCAGCTTGCCGTTTTCTAAGTGACCATCTGGGTCCTTCCATGTATAATGTTGTTGTTGCATGAGGCAACCATCCCTGCTATTCGCCTTTCTCCGAACCTGTCTGAGTGAGCGCACATGCTTTGTCATGAACATCGTCTTCTTTTCAATAATGGGGCTTTCGGCCCTTCGGGGTCGTTTCTGCATTTGTCAATTATCTTCGTTAAGGTAGAAGCAAACAACAACAGAAAGTAAAACCACAAGCTTGGCGGTTAACAAACGTGTAATTAGGGAAGCTGTTGAGTGTCGTGGAGGTTAACGCTAGCGTTACACTTTCTGTCTTTCGCTGCACAGACTGGTTTAAATGGGTCTATTTTGCTAATGGCCTAGAGGTGGGTGGTGGGTGTGGGTTCGGCGGATTGGTGGTGGGGGTCTGGTCTCATGCATTTGGCGAAAGCAAAAGCTTGCATTATCAGAATTCAGGCTAAGTGAGCTTTAAGTCAACTGCGCGTGTTGGAGTTGGGTTCATGAGGCGCTGTAAGTTGTTCAACAACGTGTGACTGATGGCTTTTTAATGGAACATGTAAATATTCTGGGATAATTCGTCGGCCAAATCAAGTAATCATATTTTCAGCCGCCGCTGTAAAACAAATTGCTTACACTGCGTTGGTACCGCCACGTGTAATTCGTTAACACACTTAAGTTCATTATACAAGCTTAACACGTAGACGCGGCACGATGCAAACGTGCCAGTTGGTGGAACCAGGGGCCCCAGGTCCTGCTTTACTGTGTTCTGTAGTGTTTCTCTGGGTAATGTAGTAGTAATTCTGGGTAATGTAGGAAAAGAACACAGGAAAAAGTCTGACAGGATTGCCTTTGGAATTGGAAATTATGTTACGTGTCCAAATGTTACACATATCTGAAAATCCCTCCAGAAATGAACTGTACCTCTGAACCGTACACTTCAGTATACAACCTTGTGTGTTTTAGTCTGTTTTAGCCTGTAGTATCTCTTGAAAGATATATATATATATATATGAATGTATGTTTATATTTATATTGCCAACAAAACAACAAAATCACATTGATATAATAGCACCTCGATATCAAGTCATTTCTTTTTCATTTTTCAATCTTTTTTCTTTCATAATATTTTAACGTCCACTGAATCGCGCACACAATCGCAAACACACACACACACACACACACGCAATGAGGCACCTATCCTGGGCCAGTGTGTTGTAGTACTCTCGATGAACAGATGGCCCCGATTCTTTCACCTCCGTCCATGGCGGTGGCGGTGGCGGTGGCGATGATGTCACCAGCAAAAGCCCCGCTAAGTCCCCCTCCTAGAGCCTGGGGAGTGCACCGTCCATCAGACGCTAACGGCATATGGCGACGACACATTCAGAGTCTCCTCCTCCCTTTTTCCTCCCCCCTTTTCTCTCCCCCGGCCCTCCGCCTCCATGGGGGGTGCTGCAGCCGAGCGACAGATACTCACTTCACAGGAGTGTGTGTGTGTGTGTGTGTGTGTGTGTGTGTGTGTGTGTGTGTGTGTGTGTGCGCGTGTGTGCATTGCTGTCTCTGGGTTTTGTTGTGCTTGATGAGAAGGCGGGCGCTTCATTGCTCGAAAGGAGAAAGGCGGTTGGTCCTCTTGTGGATACAAGGCCGTGGTACGGAGCACCGTTCTGTTCTGGAAAGCGGGCCCTGCTCACAGTATGCTAGGGCCGCAAAAGAAAAACACACTGCCCAACCGACGTGCAAACGGGTGGTAGGTATTTCGAAAAAGAATCGTCATTATAGAAAACTATAGCGATCCATTCACGGCAGCTACGTTAAAATGCTAGGCATGTTTGGCCCACATGCAGGAGCCGCAATGTTTGAATCCGCTTGACGCCAAATTCCCCGCGGCAG
>JACYXH010000236.1:305000-330000 GCA_026745465.1 Lota lota
GATCTTTATCTGACTTCAATGCAACCAGATCACTCAGGTTCACAAACGAGTGATCGGATGCCAATTGTTTAGCTCAATGTAGTTCCTTTTTCCTCATCTTCATCCGTTGTTGTTGTTGTTGTGGCTGTTGACCAGTTGTAAAGACTCCCAGGGCTGAGGACCGTTGTGTTCAGTACGATACAGGGCAGACAATCATGATGCTTTCATTGTGTCACATGGTGAAGTTGCATATTGCACACATAGTAATCCAAATATGTTATGTGTTTGTGTGTGTGTGTGTTTGTGTGTGTGCGTGTGTGTCTGGAACGCCACTGTTAGGCACTTAAGGTCAATTTAGTGATTTTAAATCATTTCCATTTTCCTTTTCATCCTCTTCAGTCTATCGGTTCACAGCCAACATGTCACTTTTCCCTGGCAACCGTCGTAATGTCCCGTCTACACCATGCAGGCGGTCGTAATGTAAGACGGTGGCTCATGCCTCTAAACGGTGGGAGACAACGCCCCCTTATTGACAGCGCAGGCTGCTTCTTACGGTCCGTATCAGTGCGGTGGGATCCTACAGAACAGCCTGGAGGCAAGGCATCACCGCAGCCACGTCTTGATGGCACGAAGGTGGGACCAACGGCCGACCCTTCACAAGTGTCACATCGATGACATCACAGCGTGACACCTCAGACATGAGCCAGATGCTGCTGCTTCCCTTTCTCTTCCTCTTCTACTTCCTGTTGTCCTCCCCCTGTCTCCTTCCTCTCCTTGTTCCCCATCTTCCTCTTCAACTTCCTCTCCTCCTTCCTCTTCCTCTGCCTCTCTTTCTCTTCTCCTTCATCTTCATTATCCTCCTCATCCGTATCCTCCTCTTTCTCTTTCCTCGGCTGCTTCCTCTCATCCTTCCTCTTCCTCTCCTCCTTCTCCTCTCCTCCTTCAACTTTCTTACTTTCCTCCTACTACTCCTCCTCGTCGTCCTCCTTCTCTTCGTCCTCCTCTCCTGCCCACACTGAGGGCGTCAGGGCAGTTACATCGCTGTGTTGCCTTACCCAGGTTTGGCCGCTGCGCCGGCAGCAGTAGAGGCAGCAGCAGCAGACCAGGCCCAAGCCAGTAACTCCCTGGATTGGATTTGGTGTTTGTCTATGAGACACTGCGGCTTTTCAATTTCCACATTCATATATTTTAAAGTGGTTAGGCGACGACTGCTCGTGCAGTGGTACCGGCGTCTCGTTGAGAGGGGTGTCAAGGCAGGCGGGTTATTTAGCACAGCCATACCGCCTTCCCTTTTGAAACATGCACTACCGCACAAGAAGGGCCGGAGATCCTCACAAAGAGCTCACGGGAATACTTTTGAAATGAACGAAGGAGGTTGAGTGCGAGGAATACCATTTGGTTCATGAGCGTTTTAAAACATTGAACGCAAAGTCAAGATGTGGCTCACCTTTGAAACAGGGAAACATAGTAAAAAAACAACAACTAGAAGTTACTTTCCCACACTCTTTTGTTCCGGGGAGAAATACTTTCCTAACACATTCCACTTTAAATAGAGAACAGGTTTGTGAATCACACTCCACCAATGTGGGATGAACACCAATTAACATCCTTTCAATTTTAGAACGCCGACCGTCTCTGATCTCTTCACACTTTGTGTCCCGCTGCTGCTGTCATGACAGGATGCGGCGTGCAGGGCTTTATTTTTTTATTAAAGACCTGTGGCTCTATTTCTGAAGTGTTGATTTAAGCACTTGAACGTTTAAAACATCCTCATCACCTCTCAACACCTCCCCTAGCACTGCACACACAGACACACCCACACACACCCTCACCCAGACACATGACCACACACACACACACACACACACACACCCTTGCACAATCATTCACACGATAATTTTAACCACGCGTGTTAGAACGCCATTAAACATTTCACTTTATTAACTAGAAGTTATTGGATCGGGGTTGCAGTCCGGTGCACAGTTTTTGCACACTAGCTTTGAAAGTTAGTTTGAAGATGTTAAAAGTTGCCAGGAAACTATTAGTGTTGTTTGTAACACTTTACAATAAGGGTACGTTCATTAACCATTCATTGTATTATTCATAAGCATTATTGTATAGCATTAGCATAGGGGTTAGGGTTAGTGGGTTAGGGTTAACTCTAACCCTATTAAATAGTGTATGCATTACCTTAGTTAACAGCAAATTCAACCCAATTTTATTAATCCCACTGGGGGCAATTAGTAACGAGCAGCTTGTATACAAAGAATCACAGTAACATACAGCAACATGAACACCATTAGCATACACAAACACAAACAAGCAAATTATTACAAGACCATTAGCAAACTGTTCATACTTGTAAGTTAATGCTTATTACTGCATTGACTAATTTAAATTAATGGTTAAGGAAGGTAACCTTATTGTGAAAATCTATTGAAATCAATCCTCTAACCATGGCAGTGTTAATGCCTTGCTCTACCAGTTGAGCTACACGGGACGACAATGCAATGCAATGTGTGCCTGCCATAGGAAGACATTACAACAGTGAAGAAATACCAGATTGAGCAACAATATTCTAGTCAGTACAAAAAACGTTATTTCCAAACACCGGGATGACTGTAATCAGTAAAAGACTAGGTGGGAACATGGTAAGGCATGCTCATAAGCGTCGCAGCACTGCATTATCTATCTGGTGACATTTCTAGTTCCCATCAAAAGGTGTTGAATCTTTTAAACCACACTGAGACCTGTTTGGGGAATCTGACCTATAGCTGGTTTGCTGGCTGCTTGGCAACCAGATAGTTCTATTCTCGGCTGCTTGGTTGCAACCTGTCACATGTCCCATGAGTTGTATTAACCCCCAACAAAATGAAATTAAAAAAGAATGCCATTCGAAGATCTACCAAAGCTTTTGTAAAATATACAACAAAAGAAATACATTAGACTGCCGTGGAAAGGAACTGTTATGGACTGATTTATTTTGACTCGTTTTGTCGTTGAGAAAGTCTTCCTATAACCTTAAGGAGGGTTGGGGATTCTTTAAAACATTTATTCGGTTGGATTCACGGCCGCCATTTTGAGCCCTGTGTTCACACTGATGATGAGTTGGTAAAGAAATGTAGAAGGGATTAGTTTCCCAACACACCGCATGTAGGCCATTGGCTGTCTCCAGTATATTTTGCATATGTGTCCTGTATATACATACGAGAGTAGGAGCCACTCCGCTATTTTGTTCACCATTCCTGTCTGAGTTGCTTTTAGCGTTATTAACATAGCACGCACACACCACCCACTGTGGCTTTTTTTTTAACTAATTTTGAGTACCCCCTCCTTGCTTAACGTGCTGCAGTTCAGACGCCTATGCAGTTCAAAGTGTGGTGCCTCAGAGCCAAATAGTTCACACAGAGCTGGGACCTTGTGTACCACAGACTCTACACTCCCCCCTTTACTCAACGTTCACTTTAATGCTCTAGACTCCCTGCGTGTGTGTGTGTGTGTGGGTGGGTGGGTGTGTGTGTATGTGTGTGTGTATGGGTGGGTGGGTGGGTGGGTGTGTGTGTGGGTGTGTGTGTGTGGGTGTGTGGGTGGGTGGGTGGGTGGGTGTGTGTGTGTGTGTGTGGGTGGGTGGGTGGGTGGGTGGGTATGTATGTGTGTGTGTATGGGTGGGTGGGTGGGTGGGTGTGTGTGTGTATGTGTGTGTGTGTGCGTGCGTGCGTGTGTGCGTGTGTGTGTGTGTGTGTGTGTGTGGGTGGGTGTGTGGGTGTGTGGGTGTGTGTGTGTGTTGTGTGTGTGTGTGTGTGTGTGTGTGGGGGGGTGCACATGCTCCCTTTTGTCTGCTCCTTCTTGCTCAAACTTTCTCATTACATTCTTTCTTTGCACTTTTTCTCTTTGTGTCAACTACCTCATTTTATTTAAGTCTCTTTGGGGCTTCAGATAGAAACCACCTCCCCAGAAAACCTCATCATACCGATAATAGACTCTTCCTTTAGTCCATCAGACATGACGGTGTACGCCCGTTCAACAGGTTAAACAAAAATACCGGGGGGAATTCTTCTAATAAGGCACTACTCTATAGAGGAATTGTATTAGGCACATTCTGTCATGATTAGATTCACTAGGTCCAGATAAAATTCACTCAAGCTCTATTACGAAGGCTGGGCATCTGTGTTTAACACAATCCAGCCCCCATGCTATTCATGTTTAATGGATAATTAAATGTTCTACATGGCCAACTTGTTGACAGGCATAATTGATGCTTCTAATCCTCCCATTTGGAATAGGAGGTCAGGCTCACTGTGGTGGGCAAGGAGGGCAGAGAGACAGACTGTGAAAGGAGAGAGAGAGACAGAGAGACAGAGAGAGAGAGAGACAGAGACAGAGAGACAGACATACAGACAGACAGAGAGACTAGAGAGAGTCAGATAGAGATAATAGAGAGAGATGGATGGAGCGAGGGAAGTAAAAGGCAGGCAGGCAGAGAGAGAGGAGAGACAGAAGAAAGAAACAGAATGGAGTGAGACAGACATTCAGAGACCAGAGACAGAGAAGAGAAAGGGCGTGAGAGCCACCCATACACACACACACACACACACACACACACACACACGCACGCACACAGCGAGAGTAGAGAGGGAGGGGAGTATTGCCCTAGCCTTATTTAGCAGTTTAAAGGTGGCAAGGGCAAGTCCTTGATGATGGAAGTAATTACCACACCAGAGAGGGAGCTCATTTTGATGTTTGCCTAAAGGCTTGCGACAGCACTTGCATCTCTCAGCCGCTGGTGTCCTTAGAGCACCCGGCCAGTCTGCCAACTCACTCCTCATGCCCACTGTCACGTTGTTGGAGGATTTTTGGAGGATTTTTTGCAGTGTTCGGAACTACTATTATTATCCTTTTTATGTTACACGTTATTATTTTCCTGTGAGCAATCACATCGCCACAGGCTTATGTTGTAAGGCTGCCAGGTGTGTGTGTGTGTGTGTGTGTGTGTGTGTTGCATGTTTACCTGGGGAGACCAGTATTTGACAGAGGTGGGATGTGTGATTCTTCTGGTCCAGGAAACAGTAGACACTATCTTTTCCCCGGAGGCAACTCTCTCTCTCTCGCTCTCTCTCTCTCGCTCTCTCGCTCTCGCTCTCTCTCTCTCTCTCTCTCTCTCTCTCTCTCTCTCTCTCTCTCTCTCTCTCTCTCTCTCTCTCTCTCTGTCTCTCTCTGTCTGTCTCACTCTCTTTGTCTCGCTTTCACTCTCTTTGTGTCATTGAATCTCTCTCTCTCTGAATCTCTGGCTCTCACAAGCTATGTCTCTCTCTCTCTCTCCACTGTTTTGTGTCTCCATCTCTCCCCCCCTTATCTGTCTCCCTCCCACCTTCACTCACATCAGTGTCCCTTAAACAAAAACACAATCAATAATCAACGCCTGCCAAAGACAACACACCTGTCATAGTGTTTACACAAAACTTGGCTTTTCCTCTCACACACGCACGGACGCGCACACGCAAACACACACACACACACACACACACACACACACACACACAGTGCATATCGGCAGACTGACAAGCCGGGCAGATATGTCTCTCTATTTCTTTTATATGTTGTTTCTTTCTCTCTCTCTCTCTCTCTCTCTCTCTCTCTCTCTCTCTCTCTCTCTCTCTCTCTCTGCCTCCCTCCCTCCCCCTCTCTCTCTGTCTGTCTGTCTCAGCATTTGCTGTCATGTTCACACTGGACGTGTTTTCATGCTCACTTGGACGTTCCTACTCGCAGGTAGACCTCATTCAGTTAGAACGTACACGCCACCTTCAAACTACAAGCATCGCCTTGATCGGACTGGATCGATGTTGGGAGTCGTGACTCCGCCAGTTGCATGCCCCCCCCAAGAGGATTGGCAGGGGGATAAAAAAAAGGGCAATTTCGGTGAGGAAGGGAAATGATTTATTGCCGTTAAATGTCAGCACATAATAACTCCATGACTTTAGGAACGACAAATAAAATGGGGCCCACAAAATGGCACAGGCTATAATGGCTCGGAGTCAAATGACAGAGGGCTCGAAGGAGCTTATCGCTGTGAACTTACTAACTTTATCACCGCCTTTTGAGTTTGTGTTTAAATGTCTGCACTGAATGGGTGAATTGACTGTTTTTGTTTTGAACAAAACATCCCATCATCGCGTGAAGTAGGTGCTTTCAAAGCTCCTCTGTTAAAGAGTATAATTGTACACTGAGGCTCACGTTGTCTTGAACATAAATGTCACCCATGCCTAGCAATGTTCAGCTATCTTCAACATTTTCCAAAATCCATGGCTGTGAACAGAGAACCATGAGATGAAATAACTACTGAAAACACCAACCAGTTTGAGACCAGTAGGTCCAGGTCCTCAAAGCACTGGGTTGCAAATGACAACCAACACAGCTAATGGTTTATTTAACCCCGTTTGTAATGAACACCGACTCACCGTGGTGATACCCCCCCCCCCCCCCCCCCCCCCATCCAGTGGGACCCCCGCCATCAGAGACCCTGTCCTTCCCTGATTCTGGAGAGGCGGGGGGGCGGGTGTGGGTGAATGGGTGGGTGATGGAGTTAGTCTGGCTGTCCCATCACTAATCTTCCTGGAGGAGCCACATGGAGGGATTCAGAGTGACTTCATTGTGGAAATCTGCGTGATTCGTCCCAAACAAGGGTTTGGGCTATTGAACAGATGCATCGAACATATTGCACCTGTATGTTTGTGTGTATGGATGGATGGATGGATGGATGCGATGGATGGATGAGGCGAAGGATGGATAGATGGATGTATTTATGGATGGATGTTTTGGAACATCTGTGTGTATGACAGTGGCTGTGGTTTTGTAGTTTGTTTTTTGCTATTAATAAACAGCTTAGGTCTCTCAACACATAAAACTGCACCAAGTTAAACATAGCAGTGTCATTAATAGGCTCGATCGGTTCATAAAACAGCCAATACTGAGTCACCGTCATCACCATAATTCCTCAATACTGTTTCCGTCTCCCTATGAAGTCATGAATAATTTTTACTAACAAGATCAATAATACGATTCATTCAGTATTACCCAACGTAATACGCACATTCCTTCATTATCCATTCACTAATTAAAACCGTGACTTGGTATTTTCTTTTTTCTTTGTGTAATCTCTTATAGCTTATATAACACAATGCCTTGTGGGGGGACAATCACATTAGCAACAACCAAAAAGTCGCTGACGGGATGGCTTGTGTTAAATTGAATAACGGGAATGGGGGCCGTGCTGGGATCACTAAGGGACAGAGGCGATGTAATTAGGGCAGATACCATCCCCTACCAGCCCCTTCACCAACATATTACAGGGATAAGCACACCGTTAGACACACACAGGGCCCTTCTTTGCCATGGGGCAGAGGGAGCAGCGCAGCGTCGTGAACGATGACTGGAGAGGTGGAAGCCAGGTCAGACACAAGCCTCACTTCCCCTACTTCTCTCTGTCTCTCTCACTCTCTCATTCTCTCTCTCCCCCTCTCCTCGCTCTTGTTCTCTCTCTCTATCATTCTCCCTCTTGCTCTCTCTCTCCTTCTCATTCTCTCTCTTGTTCTCTCTCTCATTCTCTCTTGTTCTCTCTCATTCTCTCTCTTGTTCTCTCTCTACATCTCTTGTTCTCTCTCTCTCTCTCTCTCTCTCGTTCTCTCTCTCTCTCTCTCTCTCTCTCTCTCTCTCTCCCTCTCCCTCTCCCTCTCTGTCTATGTAAGTGTTCGGAGATACTCCACCGAGGCATACTTCCTTATCAGCATTCCCTGGAAAAACAGCGAAAACAAAACAACAGGCAGAATCAATAACCCTTGCAGAGCGCTGCCTGGATGGCCGCCACATAAAGCCATTATATTAGTCTCAAGTGGCGCTGCTCCTTTTAACCCACCGCTAAAAAGGCTGTGATCTGAGTTTTCTGTGGTGTTATGCTAACTGAGCCAAATGAATCCTGTAAACTGTTTGTTTTATCCAACAATGATGCATTTAATGTAAAGCATTACGTACGTGTGTGGATTCTTCTCTCATGGGTTACTGTGGTTGGACACAGCGCTGCTTTATCTACAGGACGGCATTTGTTTGTTTTGGTTTTTCTGTTCCAACTGCCGTAACCAGGACAAGAGGAGAAAGGGAGAGAGAAAGAGAGAGAGAGAGACAGAGACAGAGAGAGAGAGAGACAGAGAGAGAGACAGAGAGAGAGACAGAGACAGAGAGAGAGAGAGAGGCCTGCCGGTACAAATCTAAAGAGATAGCGACTAGTACTTTGCGGGGGTCCCTTGGCTAACTGAACATTTTTCTCAGACCCTTGTCTGAGGAAACACGACACTCGTCTTCCAGCTCCTTTTCATGCCCGGGGCTCAGCCTGCATTATCTATTCATTTACCACCACTACAGGCTGTCTGGCCTCTTATACCCCCACACCAAAAGAGAAAATATTAGGTGTGAGATTATGTGGTGGTCTTTTACTGGGCTTTGGGGGAAGGAGTCTGTAGTTGCAGTAGTTCTGCTGCTCATCCGTTGGCCCGGATGGTTCTCTTTAACCACGGATCGATCCACGGACCTGTGTGGATGAGGCTTGGAGGGTGTGCCACTCTTTCTCCTTCCCAAACAGATACAACATCCTGACTCTCTTAAAGTCTGTGTATGTTTGTGTGTGTGTGGTGTGTGTGTGTGTGTGTGTGTGTGTGTGTGTGTGTGTGTGTGTGTGTGTGTGTGTGTGTGTGTGTGTGCTTGCATGGAGAATGCAAAGTGACAAGACATTAACCCAAACCAGTTAACCCCAATGGACTATTGATTGGGCGAACCCAATGTTTCGCCTTTTGCTTTCCCTCCATTTTTTTGTTTGCTTTACCAAGTCCAACGGAAGCGATTCACTGGCAACGGTTTGAGCTTGTTATGAAACCAGGTCAGGCACACAAATCAACTCTGACACAGACAGTTACATTATCATGGTGATGATGATGGTGACCAGGAAAGCATTCCCAGCACTCAAAAGAGCTATAATTGCAAAAGGGTGCACATGCTCGTCCTGCTGCACAAAAAAAAAAAAAAAAAAACGCCAGCACCACACACAAATGCAATATTCATGATGTTTTGGTTGTTGTAAAAAAGGAGCCTTGGGGTATAAAAATAGTCCCTGCTTTAGAGGCTTGTCTGAAGAATCCTCCTTGCTGAAGACGTAGCCCCCCCCCCCCCACCCCCCATTTCTGCGCCAGTCTTTCATTCATCTGTGACATAATTAAAATGTATATTCATTCTAAAGAAATCAATTAAAAAACGTCCCCCTGGGAAGACGGTTATTTGCGTACTAATTGTGAGTTGCAGCTTATAGTTCACAGCCGGAACATAACCGAACAAATAAAATTAAACTTTTTTTTTCTTTTTTTTTTTTTTTTCTTTTACTACTGATCAGCAGATGAGTGCTTATTCTTGTCATGCTCCTCTGTGTTTGCACGATAGATCCACTGCATACGCCATATGCATAGGATACCATATGGCATATGGTATCTATTAACCTATGTCTATGGGAAGCTCCCTTTTCATGCAAAATATATAGGGACAAACTTCTCTAAAAGTTTCACAGCTTTTCGCCGTTGATGCAGCAAAATATAAAGAGTGATTAACTGCATACTCAGTCAAGGCGATTATTTTGTGCACGTACATGCACGCATAAGCACACACATACATACACACAGACCCACTGGCACAACCCCCCCCCCCCCCTGCTATTAATATAGCAAAGTACGGTCCAATCATCGTCAACTTAATCCGCTGAATATATATCGGCCCTGTTGATTTCTGCTCTGCAAATTTATGAAATTGTTCACTTTTTTATTCCTTCAATAAATCTTCGATGCGAGCATGACAATGGCCATAAAGTACAACAACGTTTTTCGGAGGAAGTTTGTGTGTGTGTGACTGTGTGTGTGTGTGTGTGTGTGTGTGTGTGTGTGTGTGTGTGTGTGCGTGTGTGTGTGTGACTGTGTGTGTGTGTGTGTGTGAGAGAGAGATAGAGAGCGAGAGAGAGAGAGTGGTGGGGTACCACAGAGACTGAGTCATGTGCCACTGTCTTTGGTACAGTTATTAAGGCGTAAAGGCTGACATGCATAAAATAAAAGAGAAACTTTCAGCTTGTGTCTGACTCTCCTTGGCTTGGGCACTCAAAATCAACCGACAAACCGCTTAGACTATACAGCCAAACGAGGCCTACCATTTAGTGCACAGCTTTCTCGGCTAGTGTGTGTGTGTGTGTGTGTGTGTGTGTGTGTGTGTTCTGTAATGCGCAATAGGCACGGTGTCAAGATAGTCCTGTCACTCTCTTCTACGAGAGCCGAGTCTTGGATGTTGACCCATAGGCTTGTTAGCTATATTTCGCAGTCACCTTCTTTTTCTGCAGTATCAACATGAACAATTTATTTGTACGACATGCATTGGATTTTCTCTCTCACTGTCGGCAAATTAACTAATTGGTGTCCACAGCTAGAATTAACAGGAGGACTTCATTCGTCAAAAATGAACTGCTGTGATGTGGGAGTTTTGGTGGTGAAACGCCACAAACCACAGACTGGCACAGAAAGAACAACCCTTATTAGATGTCTATCTAATACCCCTCTTTAAGGCGGTGACAGGAGCCTTTTTTTAAATAATAGCGGTCAAACCCTGTTGATGCTCAATCTTTAATTGGTAATCCCAGTTCCAAAATGGCAATGACTAATGGCAGTTAATGACACCAGTGGGGAGAAACTGGATGTTTGAAAGTATGTGATGAATATTTATGTATGCATCTTTTATTTATACATGTACCTATTCAATTATTTCACTCTGTGTGTTTTGGAGCGTCTTTGAGTATTTAGAAAGTGCAGTGGCAGCGTGTGTGAGTATTTAGAAAGGCACTATACAAGTTACACAATACTATTATTATTATATAATTATTGTTATGAATCTGTAAAGACTATGTGCTGCTACGATGTATACGCCTACACTATCCACATACACTAGTTCCACATTGACATGCATATGCATGCGTTCACGTCAAATCTCTCACACACCTCCATGCATCTGCAGAGGCTCCAACGGCCCCCTGTGAATAGCAAAGGGAAGCCTGGAGCCTATGGCCCCCATGATCTGTTGATTGCATAACGTGATACTCAGTGCAGCATTATAATGTGTGAGATTAGATCTGGGTTGCACTCGCAGGAAGTGTGCGGGAGTCATATATGCTCCTCAATCCTTGTGGGAAGATGGGGAAGGAGGTAAATGCTTTCTCTTCTTGAGATGATGGCCTGAGGATGAAGTGATGGTGAGGGTGTAGGGGCAATATAAGTATGTGTAAGAATGAGATTTGGAACAAGCACTTCTGGGGTTTCCTTGACTGGATCTAAAGGGATATCCAGGAGGTATGTACTGTTTCTAGGTATGTTTACAAAGATGCATCTTTTTATTTTTGAATCAAGTGGAATCAAAACAAAGTGAATCTATCTGCTGCACCTGCTAAAACAGCTTCGAGCTAATCGTTAAAACAAACAAATTATAAAAAGTTGCATTTTGATGAACGCCTCAATTGAAGCAGAAACACAAGGAAACAATTTTTCACCACTATTTAGTCTCATAAAAAAATGCATAAAAGGTTCTGTTTAGAATTTTGTTAGCAAATCACAGCAATACAATGCAAAGTAAAAAACTATTACTGTGTAACCCACGCGAGGTATCTTCCAACCGGAAACTTCCATTTTGGATAATTTATTTTACATTTCTATAATTACATTTTGCTTGCATCATTTTAGAAGTTCAAAGTTGAAAAATGAGTAGGTATGGAATGATTATAGGACATCTATATGGTTAAGACACAACTAATTGCACAAGACCACCTTCGTAAATGTAATTTAAACACAATTTAACATCAAGATCAAAGAACAGATGTGTCCCAGTAAAACAAACGTCTGTAATGTGTAACTGTAATCATGGGGTTGCTCCCTCAGGTATGAGGGAACAACATGCGTGGAGATAGGCCGACACGTACATTGTCCATGCTGGTGCAAGATGATCTCATTGTGAATATTATTATGATTATAATGAATGAAACACTCCTGAAGTTAATGTCAGCAGCTGTGCATTTCATTCGATTAGATGATCATCCCCAAAAGGGAAATGCAGGTATTTGCAGCAGCTCCAGGGATTCTCTGGACAAAACACCGCACATAAAGACAAAATAAGATAAGATGCAATACAGACAGGATCTCACTATGTAAAAGAATGCGTAATACAATATGTGCACTAAGGATAACAGCAGAGATAATGTGTTGACCTTACTATGGCAGCGCTGTGAGGAGGGTTTGTTTCCGAACACTGGGCTATATGAATGGGGACTGAGAGTGGATCCCTATTAGCATCTGAGCATCGAGGCGGTCTGAAGCCGATCCTGCCGAAGCGTTGTCGCTCTCGACCGTCACTGGAGGAGAGTCAGAGCCGTTTCTAGACCTAACAGTGTCTCTAACTTGGCCAGCGTGTCATGGCACCTGGTCGCCTCTTACTCGTGCCTGACAACAACACCGTAAATTGGCAATCACGCGATATCACTGGTCAGAAAATACATTTGGTTCGTGAAAGAAGGGAAAGAATACATATTTCTTTCCCTGTTTATTTCTTTAACTACTACAGTGAACTCCACACTGGAGATGAGTTTTTCCCTCCAAGAAGTATGTGGTGGTATTCAAAAATAATCGAAATAGCGAAAAGGTCAAAAGGTTCTTGGTTCGATCTCCATCGTTTCCTTGTTGGCAAGATGAGCTGGACGCCCACCCCTACCTGCGCCACAATAATGTCACGGTAAATCACTTTGGATAAAAGCGTCTGCTAAAACCCTAAACACTACTATTCATATGAACAATAAGCACTATTCAAATGATTGAAGATTCACACAGCAAATGGGATTAACCCGTAATGATTAACATGGGGCTCCGATGGGATAACGTGGGTTTGTTTGTGACTTAACTCTACCATCTCTTATCGATCTTCCTCCACCCCTGGTTTTAGCTCTGCGGTGACGCTGTTGACTACCACAGTACAGAAGAGCAGACTGGAAATGTTGTCGCTGCGTTCCCCTGTCCTGATTCTTTATCAAATTCAGACATCTTGATAAGGAAATTGCTGAAGCAAAAGTCAGATGCTGTTTGTGTCTCCACCACTCCAGACACTGTGTGTGTGTGTGTGTGTGTGTGTGTGTGTGTGTGTGTGTGTGTGTGTGTGTGTGTGTGTGTGTGTGTGTGTGTGTGTGTGTGTTTGTGTGTGTGTGTCTGTGTGTAAGAAACTTGGTAGTGCAGCACTTGGAATTTGTGTAATTACTCCAATTTGTTCTCAGCCTCTCTTGTAAGTCGCTTTGGATAGAAGTGTCTGCTCCATGACTAAATATACGGCATACTGTATCCCTCACAAAGGTGCTATTATAGAAGCCCAAGGGCGAAGAAGAACTTCACTTTAGCCATTTAGTCAACATAAAAACCCTGACTTTGACAAGATCTGGAGTCATTTCGACAAAGATGCTTTGCGCTACTGCTTGCAGTATCATGTAGCTGGTGCACTGCAGCCATCAATTAGCAACCCATTTAGGAAGATGTCTCCTTGGTAAAGGAGAGGAAGTAAATAGTCAAATATGTTAAGACTATCCTCCTATCCTAATCCTAGTGTATCTATTAGTATCATAGAGTTAAACAGACTTTTAGTGTACCATCTTTGAAGTAACTGTAGCCTGCAGGTCCTTGCCTTTACCATGTTGGTGCATCTCAGATGCGAGTGTCATCATGCACAAGGCTTTTAAACTGAAATGAGGCAGGTTTTCTCTGCCTGCACAATGAGATTACATGGAATTCCAACATGTTGCTTCATCTAAAAGACTTGGCCTCGACTCCTGCGAAGCTGTTCAGGGCAGTCCCAGTGCTTTATTGTCCTTTCTCTAGTGCTCCGAGAACAGCATGTCTTCTTCCAGGAAATTCATATGAAAAGGAAACCCATAATAAGCTATAGGGGAAAAAATGATTTTGCGTCCATGTGACATCTCAGGATATCAGTGTCGGGTAAACTATGGTGTGCTATTAGAGAATGTGTGCAATATAGCCCTCAAACACTAAACCATCAACCCTCAAACATCTGGTGCCAGCCACCAGCCCTCTCCACTATGTCAGGTATAGGAATGCAGGTGACCTGATATACAACTTGAAAGACAAAGACGTAAGACCTCTAAATTAGGCTCAGGGTAGAAATGCGATCTGTGTCACTGTCTTAAAAGTTCAAAGTCATATAAAGCGTTAATGGATACTTGATATATAAGGATGGGCAGTCAGAAGGCTATGAGACCATTCGTTTAACCTCCTAAACCTCCTCTAAACTCATACAAAAGAGCTAGTTTGTTGCACGCCTTGGTCTCAAAACAGGCTGGTTTCAACCACACACACACGTTCTAGTTTAGCAACATGCAAACACAACTCACTTCTCTGGCACACTCTTTCCCTACCCGGCACCATTACTGTGAGCACACAAACACACACATGCCTCATTCTACCACATAGGCTTTTCAAACATAAACAGCCCACATATACGAAGGCATATGACCTCTCACACTCTCAGCGACACACATGCACAGACAAATGCAAGCACACACACACACACACACACACACACACACACACACTGCCATCTTTCACCGGCACAAGCATACATGAACAGCAGCTTGTATTCGCTTGCACATACTCATTCTACATAATTGCACACGTGCCTATATGTACTTACTTCAGATACATTTTTACACCCACAAATACACACTCGCACCCACACTCACAGACACAGGCTCAGTGGTTCTCTTTTGCAGTGGAGCAGCACATCAGCAGGGCAGCGGTACAATCAGCAAAGCCAATTTTTAATGAGCCTTTTTCCTGGCTCCCCCACATCTATCAGGATGGAATTAGGACAGCACAAGGCAGCTGAGGTGGGAGGGGGGAGGGGGGAGGGGGGGAGGGGGGGAGGGGAGTTGGGAGAGCGAGGAGCTAGTAGCACAGGGAGAGAGAGAGAGAGAGAGAGAGAGAGAGAGAGAGAGAGAGAGAGAGAGAGAGAGAGAGAGAGGAAAAGAGAGAGAGGGAGGAAAAGAGAGAGAGGGAGGAAAAGAGAGAAAGTCTTCATTAAGGACAGTACACTAGGGGAGTGAGAGGGAGAGGAGGAGAGGGCAAGTGGGAAAGAGAGGGAGTAAAATACAAAAATGGGGTGATTCAGAGATGTTTTGTCCTATCCAGAACCAACACCTAATCGCAGAGCAAGACACTAAGTGAGAGAGAGAGGGAAATGTACAAGGAAGTTCAGTTTGTTATTCCATCATAATCCCCCATCATGCAATCTCATCAGGTTTGGCATTTGGCTGTCTGCATTCATTAAGCATTCGCACCGACCTCAGCATTAATGGCTGTTGATAATGAGAAATCGCCGGGACGCCCGTATCGTCTATCCGCCATCGTTTTCCTTGTTTATAGCGGCGATGCCCGAGCCGTTGTCAATGCTGCGTTGCATCCACCTGAGCCGGATTGCATTCACTGACGGTTTCTCACATTTCACATTGATATTCTTGTTATTTGTGTGTTCATATGGATGGCCAGCTGGGGATAATGTCACACTTGCACTTTGGTAGGTACACGTGCCTTGAGCATCGTTCTAATCTGTGCACAGCCTTGTTTCATTTCCATTCATTCTCTCCAAGAAATTGTCCTCTGTTCAACTTGTCCACTTTATTGTCTAAACACACTACCCTCCTCTTGCCCTTGTTGGTGTTGAGCTATTGTCGAAGGAGAACTCCTATCTCTCCTTTGCACACTCTCCTCTCCTCGCCTCCCCTCCTCTGTCCGTCCTTTACTTCTTCTCTCTCCCTCTCCGCCTCTCTCTCTCTCCCTCTCTCTCTCTCTCTCTCTCTCTCTCTCTCTCTCTCTCTCTCTCTCTCTCTCTCTCTCCATGGCAGTTGCCCCTCACTCTAATCGTCCTTTCATTCGTCCCGATTAGTCTCCACTTGTATGCCCTTCTTCTCGTCCTTTTTGACCCGTTCTCTGCCTCTCCTCCGTATCCATTTCAGGAAATATACTGCTGTTTCTTTTTGTTGTGGTCACATTTCCTGTCATCCTCTGCACACAGTTTACATCTATCAGCCACTTTGGACAGCTTCTGTTATTCCCCTTATCTCCTCTGGTCCCCTTAGAAAGATCTGTAGCCTGTGTTTGTGTGTGTGTGTGTGTGTGTGTGTGTGTGTGTGTGTGTGTGTGTATTGCCCTTGACCATCTTAAAGTTTGTCTCTCTACGCTTTCCTCTATTTAACCATCTCTTCATCACCCTCCCCACTCCTCCATATCATAATCCATGTTTGTATCTCTCTCTCTCACTCTCACCCCTTTTAACCCCACTATCTCCCCCATGCCCTTTTCACATGGTCTCCCCCCTCCTCCTCCTCCCTGGTTGATGTGCACCAGGAGCGTGCCCGGGTGGAGCTCCCCATCACGCACACACACACACACACACGCACACACGCACGCACATACACGCACACACACACACAATTGTTGAATATTCTTTTAACAGTTCCATGTCTTTGCTCCCCGTCCTTCGTTCTTTTTCCGGAGGAGCCGACGGTTCAGACGGAGCGCTCGATAAAACACGGCGGCGGTGAAATGTTCAAACGGTGGCCTATTTTGCGAAGTAGACTCGGTCGCATGTTTGTTGTGTGGTGTAGAAAGGGAAGCCGCGGCGACTCCAGAGACCCCATCCACACACATTATGCGCCAAACTAAACCTATTTCTTCTAGTGTGTCTTTATTTTCACCGAGACAAGGCTCGGGCGAACCCATACAATTTCTGCCTGGAAACGCGCTCGATAGGACGATCGATGGCCAGGGCTTGAGCAAAGGATGGGTCGCCATGGTTCAAGAGACATGCTTTGGTGTGAGTGTGTGTGTGTGTGGGGATGAGTGTGGTTGTGTGTGTGTGTGTGTGTGTGTGTGTGTGTGTGTGTGTGCGTGCGTGGGCATGCATGCATGCATGTGTATCTGTGTGTGCGTTTCAAGAGCAGAGCGAATGGGAAGACGTCTTTTGTGGAAGTTTCGCCCTTCACTGGCCAACTAGCTAGAGACTAGCTCACGTGAGGACTGACGATGAGCAAAGACAGGCTGACAGACAGACGGCCCTCCTCGCGCGGTTTGACCTGCAGCTAGCAGACGATAGTGGGCCACATATGGGGGGAGGGAATGCGCTGACATGGGCGAGCCCGATCGGTTTTGAAGTGCTCTCTCTCTCTCTCTCCCTCCGGAAGTTCGATCGACGGCAGGGAAATTTGTCATGTTGTTCTACCTTTCTGATTCCCCATCTGCTAGATGGAGAGGGAGGGAGGATATTTGTTCTTGTTTGCCCATGTTGACGTCTCAACGCACACATGGTGCACAGCCACCGAGGGGAAAATAAATAACAAATTAGTTTGGCCTTGCTCTCTTTCTTTAGTTTAGGTGTTCTCTCTCTCTCTCTCTCTCTCTCTCTCTCTCTCTCTCCTGTCTTTGGTTTCCATGTTTTTCCGCCCAACCCCCATGTCGGGAGGTAGAATTGGGCCAAGCAGTTGATCAAACCTGGCCATTCTTGACAGGAAATACTCCATCTTGTGTCTGCGCCCACTGACTGCACAGAGGAGCAGTGCACCACCGTGGGTCCACATCTGGATCTCACTCCTTTCACTTCTGCTTTCTCTGCTCTTACTACAGCATCTTTATACTATGCTGTCTCGCTCTCCCTTTATCGCGCTCTCTATCCTCTCCTTTTACTATCTCTCCATTTGTCTCGTTCTCTATCTGTGTGGTCAGATCTTTATTCCGTTCCTTATCTCGAAAACCTTTTTCCATCCCGTTGTCCTGTACTCGGTTCGCCAAACCCACGTGCGTACACACACACACACACACACACACACACACCCCTATGTCCCTGTACCCAATGGCCTGGCTTCATCTATGCAGTGCCAATATCCCCCACCTCAGATCTTGTCACTCCATCTAAATGGAAAGTATTTTCTTCTTGGATTGGTTAATTAAAATCCATCCCTCCCCTCCCTTTCCGTGTCCCTGTCTCTCACTCTCAATCTCTCTCTCTCGATCTCTCTACCTCTCTCTCTCTCCCCACCTTTCTCTCTTGTGTTACTTTATCTCTCTCTCTCTCTCGTTTCTCTTCCCTCCATTATTAACATGGCCCCTCTGTCCCCTAGGCTGGAAAGGCAGAGTGCAAGTCAGATAGTGCAGAGAGAAAAGAGGTGGGAGGTAGAGAGAGAGACAGAGAGCTAGAGAAAGGCTTGTGAGAGATTGATTCAGCTATTGTTACTCGTCCCCCCCTCCTTTTTTTCAGCGAGAGGGCTCATGCCAGAAGTATTTTTAAGTGCTCTCCACTCTATTGTTCTCCTTCTCCACTAATCTTGTTAGATAACTCTCCTCTCTCTCTCCCTCGCTCTCGCTTTCCCTCCCCTCTCTCTCTTTCCCTTCCTCACTCTCCTTCCCTGTCTCTCGCTCACCTTCTCTCCCTTCCATCTATTTTTGCCTTCTTCCCTCTCTCTGTCTCACTCTCTCCGCTGCTCTCTCTCGCACTCTCTCCCTAATTCTCTACCTCTTGTCCTCCTCCTCCTCCTCCACCTCCTCTGCTCTCCACTGCCCACTCAGCAAACGACAAGTCTTATGAGCCACCGCAACCGAGCGTATGCAGTGTGCCTAACAAAAAGACAGAGAGAGAGAGAGAGAGAGAGAGAGAGAGAGAGAGAGAGAGAGAGAGAGAGAGAGAGAGAGAGAGAGGGGACAACCGTGTGTTATTAGTGGTGGGTGGACTGGGAGAATTCTGCTGTCCAGTGCAGGTTGGTTTGTTATGATACAGGTACTGACCTGAGCGTTGTGAAAACACACACGCACGCACACACAAAGATAATGCTGATGGGTGTGGTCTTCCAAGAGCGATAATGTTGCATCCCTATGTTTTACCTTTGGTTTAACGGAAAGACGCCACCGCATTTGGATTGGCTCGGGAGTCATGCTTTGAGAGGGAGGGGGTGAGACATTAACTCACCGCCTTAAAAAGTAACCGGCGATGCGGAGAACCCATCGTGTCTGTCTAGCTTTGACTACTTGTTTCTAGGAACGCTTCACACTGGCCACAGAGAGCTTCTACCTTCCAGCCGGCCGTTTAGTCCGCGCGGACCGATACAAATGAGGTCGCCGCAATCTTATTGCCGAGATGAGTTCACTACTTAAGTTAGTACAGGTGAGGTGAAGCAGCCATGTTAAAGTGGCTTCTTTTTCTCTTTTTCCTTCGCCACATGGAAAGTGGGTCACAGGAACCGAGGGAACGGGATTGCTGGAGCAACAGCTCCCACTAGTGGCGAATGGCCAAAAGTACAACACAAGTAGTAAACATAAATAAATGAAGAGGGAGGCGGTTTGTGGTGTGGGAATTTGTAGGAGTCTGCTTGGGTGAAGTTATTGCCTGCTTGAGTTGAGCTAGTGGATCGTCTTCCAGTCAGGCGTCTCATGCATCACTTGGTTCAACAGATCCTAATCAGTCTAAGGCCACTTACTCAACACCATAGTTCACTGTCCTCCTCCCTGCAAAGGAAATCAGTCCAACTATGTGAACAATGTAGTGTGTGTCTGTGATTTTGTGTGTGTGCGCGCGTGTGCATATTTCTTTGTGTGTTTGCGTATGATTGTGTGCGTGCTTACATCTGTGTACGTGTCTGTTTGCATACATACATGTGTGCGCATGTGTGTGTATGCACATGTGTGTGGGTTTGTGTATGTGTGTGTGTGTGTACACGCTTTCATCTATGTGTGTGTGTTTGGGTACTGCTGTGCAATGTCTATGTGTACGCTTTTTTTTTTTAACAGTACAATTTGCATGACCCAAAAACGCCCGCCTGTCCTGGGGCATCGTAAATCAGGGAGAGCCCAGAGAATCCTCCCGGCACCTTTTGTTCTCCGGTCCTCGCGAGGTGATAAATCGAAACCAGCTACCGCGACCAGCTAATAAGCAGAGGCACGGGGGCCGCGCCGGAACCGCCCCGAGATTTATGCGTTGCCGAATGGATTTATATTGGGAGGGAGCAATCTGGAGAAACCAAATCTATTTATTGTTTTGTTTCCTTTTGGGGGCCCGGGGAGATGGCCGCATCCTCTCGGAGGGGGTGTATAAACTGATGCATCATGGGAGACGGGTGGGAGGGACGGCGGTAATGGGATAAGCTGCGTTTTGTTTTCACTTCAGTGATTTTCACTTAAGTGTTTATTAGGAACGAAACCAGGACGCGGGTGCTGATTCCATTGCGTTCGACGCAGACTCTGCGCTATGGATATGCTTCCCCTGTGCTTTGAGCCCAAAGCACGCAGAGCAGGAATGTTGGTTCATATTTGTAGCGCAACCCAAAAATAAATAGAATCGTGATGTTTTAATTACGCAATGCACACAAAGCGTGTTTGTAGCAGGGCTGTATTTTAGGTCTCGCTTCTTATAGGACTTCATTTATATTTATAAGGTCCTAGAACATGTGTATATGGATAAATTAATGAATTGATTAATAGACTAACAAACTAAAAAGTGGGTGAGGCTTGCCGCCACAAATCCAAATAATAGTTGGATTTGTCAGCCGGTAGTGGCAAGACAAGAGGCGTCAGCGCCGCGGAAGGAGATCCAACGGATCGCAGGCCTCAACGCTCACAAGCGTAGCAAAACCTTTTTAAGGCAACCGGGCCCGTCAGCTCCAGTGAAGCGAGGTGATACGGTGACAGGAAAAGTGGTCCTTTTAAGCAGATGATCAATGCTATCATCTTCCGCAAAGATGACTGGAAAAAGGAGGAGAGATGGGGGGAGAGAGAGGAAGAGGTGTAAGGTTTCTGATGAGCCCAAAATGCCAGAGGAGCACGTCGTCCTTCGTTCCCTCCTTTTTCCTGCTCGTCATCATCTATGTTTCATATTCTAGCCATCCATCTTTCTATTTATCTATCTATCACATCTCATACCTTGCAATGTGTCACTCATCTATCCTCTCTCCACCTTTCTGTCTCCCTCTTCATCTCTCTCTCTCTTCATCTCTCCCCCCTCTCTCTTCATCTCTCCCCCTCTCTCTCTCACGCACACACGTGTTCATCTGCCGCTTGCTCTGCACATTGGTCTTGCCGTCAGTAAGACACTTGGGTGATCAAAATGCATGGCGGTAGATTCCTCTAGCAGAAAGAGTTTCAGCCATAGTCTACAAGACTCCTATCTCCCCTTACTAACGGAAGGTCCTCTTCTTTGTGGTGAATAAAGGGTAGGTGTGGGCAAAGTCTTGTCTAAACTGCGACAACTTTCTATGCTTCCAAAGACACTGCTCGTCTACCTTTTTTTGTCCTTCTGTAGCTGAATACGTCACCTTTCTATTCGTCTTTTCATTTTCAATTTTTCTTTCTTTCTCCGACTGCCATTTGCTCACGGTGAATTCCAACCGAAGTTGGATTCCCAAAAGATAATGATGTTGCACTCTTCTGATTTTCTGTGTCTGGGCAGAGATGAAAGGAGCATGAATACGGAGGCGTTCTTCCAATCAATCTTAGAACAACGGATATAAAAAGCGAGAAGTGTCATTGACTTCAAGCCAGCGGGATTCGTGGCTCATTAAAGCACTCAAAACAAATCTCAAACTAAGATCCTGGTTTTTAAATCATTCATATATTTTCTCTAAAACGATGCAGCAGCCTTTCGAAGACTTGCATCCAGTCAATGCTTCTAAGTTTAAGTTTTCTATGTGTACGTCTTTGAGGCTGGGTTTGGATCGTTTTGAGAATGCTCGCATGACACCCCATCAACGTCAAACTGACAAACAAAACCACCACCACAGCTCCCCGCCGTTGGTTACGTGACGCAAATTCCCTACGGAGCAGATGTGCCTTAATCAGCGTGTATTTCGTTATACATAAATAATACTACAACAGAGTGGGAGAGAGAGAGAGCGCGAGATGGAGAGGGGGAGGGAGAGAGGGGGAGATATAGAGAGAGATAATGAGAGAGGGAGAGAGAAAAAGAGGTAGAGCGCAGAAGAGAGAGGTAGATGGAGGAATAGAGGCAGAGAGAGAGGGAGAGAGAAAGGCAGAAAGAGATTTGGGAGAGAGAAGGAGAGAGAGAGAGAGAGAGAGAGAGAGAGAGAGAGAGAGAGAGAAAATGCATCCCCAGTGTTCATTTTTAGCTATCGCTGGCTTGGGCACACATGCGCGCTGCTCGGAGAAGGCACTGACGAGATGAGCACCAGGTTTTTGACACAATGGTGTCAAACTCTGGAGTGTGATGTCCCTGCTGTTCCCCAGGCTTATGTGGCAATTAGTGCATTTCCGGGAGTTGTTGCCGTGATCGTGGAAGACGGGAGCGCCGCTCCCCTGTGCTCTCTCATTTGGGAGGCTCTCAGGCGCGACGGCACATGGAGTATGTTGGCGTTCCCAGAGCTGACGGGAGTCCATGGAAGAGAATGAAGAGACAAATGTTTCCCACATGATGAACTAAACAACACGGGGGGGGGGGGGGGGGGGGGGGGGGGGGGGGGGGGGGGGGGGGGGGGGGGGGGGAGGGGGGGGGGGGGGGAGCTAGCAAGTAATGCGCTGGTCCAATGAGGCTTTAGAATTATTCTCGAAGATTAATTTGATTGGCGAGCTGATTTTTTTCCAATGTGTTTGGATATTATACATGGTTATATAACAGCGAAAGCCTGACGACAACCCACGCATGCAACGTGTACATGTGGGTGCGTGTATCGACAGGATTCAATACATTATTGGGCCAATTAAAGAAATGAAGTTTTTATTTTAAGAAAACACACACACACACACACACACACACACTCCTGGTGAGCCAACTCCCAGCGTACTTACCGTTGAAGGAAAATAAGCTGATTTATCTTGCTTATTTATTTATTTTTGTGGCACCGATAATGCTGACGCCGAGGGCGGAAGGAAGGGAACACAAAATAAACGCTTGGTGTAACTCAGCGTTAATGGAGGCCATAAAACCACACACACACACACACACACACACACACACACACACAAACCTCCATTTGTAGCTGGGTATCTTGTTTGAAGAGGCTACCGCTTCAGCTCCCTAGGATTTAGAAATAGATAATTAAGATCCTCCCAGAACCCCAAACCATGTCGACACACTCAGACTCACCGGATCAGATGACATATAGACCCTCCAGTGCATTTTCAAGACAGCGTCGGGCATTGCTCGTTAATGGTCATGGCTACTAATAAAAAGGCCTAATTGCCTCTTAGTTTTGTCCACTGGAATCCCTGCGCCCCCAAGATATCTCAATTCAAACACACACAACTGGTGACAGTGTTTTGCCACGGGATCAGCGTTTTGCTTGTCAACACAGACACACGTTGATAGCTGAAGCGTCTGCTGTCAACCTGCTATTCTTTGTTCACGGCACGCACGCACTCCCTTGTGGATTTTCTTTCTTCCTTGGCGGCCATTTTGTGGTTCACAAGCAGCGGCCGTACGGCTTCTTGTGTGGCCGACGCGAGTGTTCCTGTGAAGTCGTCAAGCTAATTGCACACGCTAATTAATCAGTGGGATTCCAACGGGGATGTGGGATAACTCACCACGTTTTTTTTTTCTTCTTCACACGCTTAATGAAAATAAAAAATGGTAGATGGTAGAGGAGAGGGTGCGGGTGGAAAGAGAAACTTTGACGCCGAATTTGGCGTATTTAGTTGTTTGGCACAAAAGTAATGCACAAAGAAATGGCAAAGAAACAAGACGAGGGGTGGGGATGAACTGAATGTCCTTTTGAAGATGGAGGATATCAGTTGGGAATACGAGATGGAGAAGAGTGTGGCTGTAGCCTAGTCACACTATGCCCTTAGTGTTTTTGAAACACTGCCAGTTTGTGTGTGTGTGTGTGTGTGTGTGTGTGTGTGTGTGTGTATAAGTGTGTTTGTGTTTTGCATTTACAAAGAACTCTTGGGTCCTTACGGCCATTAAAAAAAAGCAACTGACAAAACCATCCCCGTGTGTGTGTGTGTGTGTGTGTGTGTGTGCCTGCGCATAATGACTTGTATGCATTATATATGTATGGGTATTGTTTTCATAGTATATACATTTAATGTCCCTGCATGCGTGGGATACATCGCAGCCTTTGAACATAAGTGAAGCGTGTTGGTGTGTGCGCATGTGCGCATGTGCGTGTGTTGGTGTGTGAGTGTGTGTGCTTCTTACAAAACAGACATGACCACACGTCGTGCTGTGTGACGTCTTGATGGGCTGCACAAACTCTGCCGCTCTCGCAGAACACAGATTCTATTTTCAGCAGCCCTAATTATTCAAAGGAGTGTGTGTGTGTGTGTGTGTATGTGTGGTCTATTGATGGTTTTTTGTAGAATTTGCACAGAGGATAAAACCAGCACGAATGTGACGTCTACAAACATAAATTCCCATTGGGGACACATTTCTTTGCCTGACGAAACAAACGGTGTACTTTACTGTTAAACACCCTGACCTGGTTGTCTCTCTCTCTCTCTCTCTGTCTCTCTCTCTCTCTCTCTCTCTCTCTCTACATCTCTATCTCTATCTCTATCTCTATCTCTATCTCTCTCTCTCTCTCTACATCTCTATCTCTCTATCTCTCTATCTCTCTCTATGCATCTCTCTCTTTCTCTTTTCACAGGGAGATTCAGAGGAGTTCTCTTCTTTCTTTTTTCTGGTCATTGGCAGCAATCGCGATCGAGTATTCCAAGCAGGTAAGAAAAATCACACGCACACAAACACACACACACACACACACACACACACACACACACACACACACACACACACACACACACACACACACACACCAATGAAATTACTCCTGACAGCCATACACTCTGTATATTGGATTCAGCTCCACCAGCGTAATCACATTTGCAATTATCAAATGTCAAGGCGTGCACCTGTTCAAGGA